>CM062297.1:525120026-525470881 GCA_031216915.1 Pictodentalium vernedei | reverse complement strand
GGTGCATCGCTTAAAAATGCACGTCGGATGTGTATTCTGGCTAAAATGTACGTTGGACGTGTATTTTTTCCTAAAATTACACGTTGGACGTGCATTTTTCATTGCGATGAGATTAAAATGCACGTCGGACGTATAATTTTAGCGATGCACTTGGAAATTATCGTTGCAACGCTATTTTTGAATGTAGGTGCACCTATAAAAAATACAGGTGCATCGCTATTTTCTGTTTAGGAAAATCTCATCGCGATGGGAAATGCACGTCCGACGTGCATTTATACGCCGGACGTATAAAATACAAGTTGGACGAGTGAAATGCACGCTGGACGTTGATTATTTTCCAGGTGCATCGATATTTTTGTAGGTGTACCTACACTCGAAAAAAGCGTTGCAACGCTAAAATACAGGTGTATCGCTAAAAAATGCACGTCGGACGTGTATTTTGGCTAAAATGTACGTTGGATGTGCATTTTTGCCTTAAATTGCACGTTGGAAGTGCATTTTTCATCGCGATGAGATTGAAATACACGTCGGACGTGTATTTTTTATCGATGCACCTGGATTTTATCGTTACAACGCTATTTTGGAATGTAGGTGAACCTACAAAAAATATAGGTGCATAGCTATTTTTTATTTAGCTAAATCTCATCGCGACGAGAAATGCACGTCCGGCGTGGAAATGCACGTCGGACGTACAAATTGC
Organism: Pictodentalium vernedei; assembly: GCA_031216915.1. NCBI lineage: Eukaryota > Metazoa > Mollusca > Scaphopoda > Dentaliida > Dentaliidae > Pictodentalium > Pictodentalium vernedei. The sequence continues at coordinate 525,470,181 of CM062297.1, read as the reverse complement.
ACGTTGGACGTGTATTTTAATCTCATCGCGATGGGAATAGACTTTTGACCCAAATGGAACGCCACATGGATGGGTGTCCATTTCAGCGAGTGGTTCGCGCTCCTGCATTATGACCTTGGGCAAGGCACTTAACCCCGAATGCCTACATGGAGGCACGATGACGCTGTGTACTAAGTTGTACTGCACGTGACGTCGATGGTGCGTATGCATTCAACCAATCTAACCCTGCCTGTGCCGCGGTGCAGAGTTTAGAGTTACGACGTTGGAGAGCTGACAACTGATCGTCGTTGCTCGGTGGTTCTCTCTAGGTACTCCGGCTTCCTCCACCCGTAAAACTGTCACCGACATGATATGACCCTGGCTGTTAAAGTGTCGTTAAACCCTAATAAATAAATAAATATTTTGTGGGCGTCATTTGCAAATATTTGCTTATATGTCACCATGGTGTATATTTCTGGATAGCGGGCTGTTTGATGCTGTTTTCATTGAGTAGAAGAGCTGCAAAATGATAGAATTAAAAATATGTTGAAAATTACTTGTTAGTTCTCTTTATATTACTTTTGTTTGTTTTATGATAGTATAGAATGGATATATCTGCAATTCAAGGATTACAAAGACCAACTAGACCCCCCCCCCCCCCCCCCCACACACACACACACACCGCGCTTCACACACACAGTCGCACACCTCTTGTGGTTTGGTTAGTTTATGTCAGTAGCACAACCGGTTGCAAAATGGGGTGGGGGGGGGGGGGGGCGAGTTCGCGAATGCGTTCGTGCTAACAAAGTAAATGTGAGCTATTCAACCTGTCGCCCTCTCTCCACCAGGAAACTCCTTCCTTCAGTAAACCAATAAACATGCACATAGGGAGATTTTTCACAACCAACACTTTCAAGAACTTCGCGTTTTTTATTGTAATCCTAGCTGACCAATATTCCAGTGACAGTGGCGGTCCATGTTTGGCTGGGGCCCACCGGAATTACTTAAACGAGGGTCCCTGGGTCCATCGGGTCGACCATCGTTCTGGGCGGTGGGAGAAAAATTTTAAATTCAAAGCAAAAAGAAGCGAACTTCTGTCATCGCCTCTAGAGGCCTTTAGACTGAAAAAAGTGTGGGTCAGCTCACCAGTCTTCCTCTCGTGTTCATCCTTATTTATCATAAAATTTCCGAACATACATTATATAACATGCTATGACACTTCATACCCATTAACACTATACTCAGGGGCGGGATTTGCACTAACAATATATGAAGGGGCATAAAATGTGGAAGTATGTATAATGTTGGATAGTGGAATTCCGCCATACCAGCGTCGTAGGCGCGAAGCTGAAGAGCAGCGAGCGCCAAAGGCGCCAATCCTTGAGGAGGTGGGTCTGGGGGGTCCTCCCCAAGAGAATGTTGAAAAATTGATATACTCAGATGCGTTTTCTTGGGTTCTGGCATTAATTACAAGGCTAATTGTCAGTTCCATTTCAGTAATTTTTCTGTAAGGAAACACGCAAACTATTACAAAATTTCAATATGTGTATAAAGTGCGGGGGGGGGGGGGGTACCACATCTTGCCGCCCCCATCCCTGACTCCCCGTAATCACACAATGACTTTATATAACAAAACGCCAAATGTGGTGAACATTATATTTGGCAAAACGTTGATCGAGCGAAGTATTATCGGTTCAATATCGAGTATGAGGCCCATTACTGTTAATTATAGTTTGACAACGCCTTCTCATGCTCCCAATCAGGTTCCTGGTGGTCCTTTGTGGGATGTTGTTCCATTCTTGGACCAGCATTGCACCAAGCTCCTGGACACTTCTTGGCTGGACTGGACGGGCTGAAATTGCGCGCTGCAACTCATTCCAGACATGTTCGATTGGATTGAGGTCGGAGGATCGTGCTGGCCAGTCCATACGCTCAATCCCCCCCCCCCCCCCATCTCTCTCTCTGTCGGTACTCCCCGACAGCATGGGCAACATGAGGACGGGCATTATCGTCCATCAGAATGAATCTATCACCCACTGCACCTGCATACAGTTTGACGTAGACATCCAGGATTTCATCAATATATCGCTGTGCAGTCAATGTATCGCGTTCAAGGACACAAAGCTATGTACGTCCGTCCCTGCTGATGCCGCCCCGGACCATGATTGACCCTCCACCATAGCGGTCATGCTCAGCTATGTCGGATGCATGGAGTCGCTCTCCTGGTCTTCTCCATACCCTAGAACGCCGATCTTGTTGTCAAGGCAGTACCTTGAGTCATCTATAAAAAAAGGACAGGTCACCAATCTTCTCTGGTCCATCCAACGTGGTCCATGGCCCATTCATATCGTGACTGGCGGTGGTTCTGAGACAGCGGGATGCGAAAACATGTTCTTCTCGATCGGAGACCATATTCGTGCAACCTTGCCCGGATAGTCTGCGTCGAAACATTTACCCCGGATGCATTCTGAAGGCCACTGCGAAGCTGGGTTGCTGTGACAAAGCGGTTCCTACGGACCTGAATGATCAAAAACCGGTCTTCAGCTGCAGATGTTGTCCTGTCTCTGCCACCACCATTCCGTCTTACTGGTGTGCCACACTGCTGAAATCTTGCCCAGACTCTAGTGATCACCGTATGGTGCACACCAAGGGCTTCACCAACCTGACGATGGGAAGCCCCTTGCTCCACCATCCCTACAGCCCGCCACATTTCTGCTTCAGACAAATGTCTTCTTACATTTACATTTGCCACATTCAATCATTAAATCACAAAAGTGTGTGTTGAAATGAAGATTGAATATCCTACACATGTTATGTACATGTAGACAGTACACCAAAACATTATGAAAATCAAGGGGTACACGCTTTCCATGACTGCCACGAAAAGTCTGCTTATCAAGAGAGCTAATGAAAACACTGGGTCCATCTCAATACATTCCTCAATCATATCCACCAAAAATATCGCAAATATGTCACAAGCAAATCTCACAATGATGTGTCAAATATTTGGTGCTTAGCAAACTTGAGTAGTATACATGAAAACCGCTATTCGAATTATGCTATTTTTTCAACATTTGTTTCAAAAACATAGCTTATGACCTCCTCTTTGAAACGAGCTCGTTCCAGCGAGGGGTCATAGGCTTCGTTTTTGAAAATGTTATGCAATTGTCCGTTTGTGTATACTTCTACTGGTGTTAGGTAAAGGGCTAATGCATAATCACTTCATTCTGTGAGAACTGTGAAACTTACAACGGCTAGCTATTGTGCCTGCTGTGAGTTGACATACTCGTTACAAACAAGCAACATTTCGATAGAAACACGATTCTTTTCGGTAAAAATGGACACTGTCGCTGTCTCAAGACTGGCACCATTCGGCAAATGGTGCGCTCTTGATATGCGAGACCCATTTGAATTAAGTTTCAACTATAATCTTCATTAAAAAGTGTGAATGGAATGGTGCGCAATACGCGTACCATTTTCTTTGAATGCCAATGGGGGACAAAAATAAAGGTTTACTTACTTAACTTATGTTGTTCGAAATCTTGGGGCCCGGCCCCCGCCAGTGCTGGGCCCTTTGGGGAGTTATTTATCCGCTCCCAGGTGTTGTATAGGAGACCCAATATAGAAGCTCAGAGCATTTGGTACATGATAACTGGGAAATACCCTAAAGTGTCATTGGCCTCCAAAGGTGAGGCGTTGATAAGGGCCCCATTGGTGGGTGGTTATTTTAGTGTCTCCTTCTTCTCCTTCTCCTTCATCTATTTTCTTTTTCTTACTTCTTTTTTTTCGTCGTATTCTTTTCTTTCACTTGCTTTTGTGGGGCCCCCTAAGGCCGGGTGTCCCCTGGACTCACTCCAGACCACTCCTAATGGGTGGGCCACCTCTGACACAGATACAGACAAACAGACACACATACATTTGGAAAGAGACTTATCTTAAGAGCAGCACAATTGGCCTTCTTAATGTTTGAATAATCAGTCAAATCTTACGTTAAAGTGTTGCACGACTTTAATGCATTTAAATGAAAATAAACCAATAAAATCACAGTAATAAGGTATTCCACACAAAACACATGTATTAACAATCCTTATGAATTTTTCTTGCAAACCAGGAAATTACTCAATGTCCACAAACCTGATTTTTTAGTTTTTCAGTGAATGTTTGAGCGTGAGTTTGAACCCACAGTTAAAACTAGAAGGCCTGACATGAATAGCAAGTAATAGCAGGTCGATCTGCGCGTTATATGACCACAGTAAGGCTATCGTATCGCCTTTGAACAAGCAATGTTTCAGCCATTTGACTCCTGGGTCACTCGGAGGTCCATTGTCAGAAACATTGCTCGTGCTTGCTATGAGTAACCAGACTATTCTACCTCGTTTTGGACGTCATTCAATATGGAAATTGCGCGAAAGGTCTACGCGCAATTAAGCCTAGATAATCGCGCAGTTCGTGACAGGACTTCAGGTTTTAACTGTGATGATAAGTCTCCATACGTTTGGCAGATTAAACACTTATACACTCCTGGCAATATCCGGAATATATGTAATGGATATAAAAATGAAATGACATAACGTATCTGAAAACAATACATTAATTAAAAAAATCAGCTTGCCTCTCTTTCAGCTTTTTGGGGAATTTGAAATCAAAAGTTTATTATAACTATTGGAATCATCTTTACAAACTGTTAAAAACTTGTACTGTATAGAACCAAAACTGATTCTATCTTCTCCCTGCAGTTGGAACCAATTTAGTTTAAACAATATTTATTCAAATAAGATAAATTTACAATTTACAAAAAAAAAAACCTTTAATTTTAACCCTTCACCCAACGTGGACAGCAAAGGACACTTGCAAAAACAAAATGAGAATATCGCTGACCGGTTTTGGCCGTTACGTTGGATAAAAGGTTAACAGAATAATACATGAACTGAGGTGGATTCAGTAGTAAACTCGGAGTTTATATAAGGCTGTCTCCAAACAATATGAAAGAAAGCAGATATAAATAGATGGTGTATTGGTCCTATATAGAACCAAAACTGGTTCGATATACCAACTGTTCATATCTGCTTTGTTTAATCATGTTTGGCGACAGCCTTATATTATATAAGCTCTAAACTTACAGCTGAAGCCCATCAGTTTATGTTTAATTCAGTTAATATTTAATGTTAATCTTTGTAAATTTATTTGATAAAAATAAATACTGTTTAAATTAAACCGGTTCCATCTCAGGGACAAGATAGGATCAGTTTTGGTTAAAAAAAAACCCCTTTGTTTTTGCAATGTATCATGAAGCCCCCCAACTACCGCCATTTACAGAGTTACAACTGGGGCAGAAAGTGGAGTCATAGCCGCAATGCATATTAGGCATCACGTTAATTATCCTGACAGCCCGCGGTGGTGTAATTACTGTGGTGATATATGTCTCACGGCGAAGCACAGCCCTTGTTGTCAGGGTGTCGACGACCGAAATGTGCCCCACTTCACAACGCCGACAACATGTATCGCCATCATGACGCCATAATGACGCCATGGTTGTGACGCCACAGCATAGACGCTCATGCAAGCAGTTTTGATAATACAATCAAGTGATGCCTGGTATGTTTTCCGATCACGGCGTTACACGTCACCTTCAAATAGGGATAGCCTGAGATATGATGTACTACTCATAATAGTTTCTGACTTTTGAATAAACTCTAAAATGTTATGCGAAATCGAACTCAATTGCCACTGAACTGACTTTCAGCTTCTCCGCGAGGAAAGACGGTATTTGAGATATATATAAAGTTTGATAATAATTTTAACTTGGCACCATAATTATGAGTGAGTGATTAAACATCGACTCACACCTGCCAACTTACTACGTGTAGTATTTATGGGTTGTGATGAAATGACAAAACAGTGTGTGCAAAAACTTTAAAATAAAAGAAAGCAATAAACGCAATATGGAGAAAAGAAAAAGTCTACCACACTCAGCATCTTCTTGAAATAATAGTGCATGATTTTACCTAAACCTGCTTTAACAATTCATGTAATTATCTGATTTTGATTTTAAAAAACTTGTTTCATAATGGCTACAAAAGTCTATTTCCATCACAGCTGCAGTTTATCATGTACCACAGCTACCACCATTTTCGGAAAAGGAGATGAAACAGGAAGTGAAGATTTATAGATGCAATTCATTCCGGGTATCACGCGAGTTAATAATCGGAGTTATCCTTGTACCCCCCCCCCCCCAGGTTCGTCCATTTTGTGTGGTAATTACTATAGTGATATGTGGTGACACTGTGTATGCGCAGAGTGTGTTGCGAGGGTACGAGTGGAAGTAGTGTACTATACCTTCCAATCTGCGCTGCACAGGCACAGTGACACAACGTATGACTACAGTAATAACGTGGCCAATTTTGCCGACTAAGCGAAGACTTTTCACATTAAACGTGATAACCATCATGTATATCGATTATGAAGTTCCGTTTCATGTAAAATATTGATTTCATATTGAAAAAGTGTCTCGTAATTGCCAAAAATAGTCTGTTTTTATTCACAAGTAGAGTATTTCAAGTACTCAAACTATACCGCCACTTAAACGAAATTACCTTCACAGTCGAAAGTAAACTGGGTACCACATTTGTTATTCTGGGAGTCCGAGCTCTCGGCCATGTTGTTTCGTAATTACCCTGGTGCTATGACTTTGTAGTGTCACTGCACACGTGAAGCGCTCATTGTCAGGATGTAGACGACGGAAATGAGCACCCCCCCCCCCCCCACCTCCACAACACGTGCCATACCCGAGCACACTGGCGTCATTTATCCCTATAGTAAGACGTCACAATATACCCTCTCGTGATTTATTTTGGCAGTGCACTTGATACCCATCGTGTCTTCGCTTATAACGTCACTTTCTCCAGTAAACAATGGAAGTCGCCACTGTGCGCGATTAACTACTCACAATTGTTTATAACTTATGACAGGAAACTCAACGAATGAGAAATAATTTGACAGCACTTCTTTCTATCTCACCATCACATGACTGACGATTGATCGTCAACCCTCCCCTGGTAAAATAACATCATAATACATCATAATATATTTGAAAACTTAACAAGCGTTTCTTACGCACACACGAAAACAATTGAAAAATGTGGAAGCCAGTCTCGTTTCGGCTTATTTATAACTTCAATTAGGCCAAGTGCAATAATTTGACCCAATTCAAGTTCACACAACTTAAGTGCTTTAAGGCAGCAGCACTCCCCCAAAATGTTAGCACCCCCAAAACATCGACCCAATGCAAGTTTCACATAAGTTAGTGCCCCAAAAACGCTTCAAATGCTACTATTGTCCCAGACTCGATTTTGGAGCACTAATTTTTGCAAAATTTACTTGGGAGAGGCCTTGTCCTAACTAGGACCCACTGGTCGTTACTCTCTCCTCCCACTTCCCTGGCCTAACTGTCCCGTTTTTACAACACCTCCACCCCTCTCGTCTTTCAGGGAAGTGGGAGGAGGGGGTTACGACGGGAGGGTCCTTGTTAGGACTGGGGAAGATCCCCCAAAACCCCCCACAACAACCTTCCAAATATCATGGTAGGCCCCAAAAAACTTGTTACCCCCCCCCCCCCCCCCACACACACACCTTAGTTATAGAAAAATGGCAACGCCTCTGTATGCGAATGCGCATCGTTGGGGTGTGGACGTCGGAAATGTGACACTATTTATCGCTATTGTGATAACCAGGGGCGAAGCCAATTTTTTTATTATAATTGCCTAGCCAATTTTTCATTTTTTTGGAGGGGGGGGGATTACCATGGTATTTGAAGGTTGTTGTGGAGTTTCGGGGGGCCCTTCCCTAGTCCTAACTAGGACCCTCTGATCGTTGCCCCAGCCCCCCCCCCCCCCCCACACACACACACACACATTTTTTTCAGGGAAGTGGGAGAAGCGGGTAACTTCCAAAGGGTCCTAGTTAGGACAGAGAAGTGGGAGGAGGGAGTAAGGACCAGGGGGTCCTAGTTAAGACAAGGCCAAGACAAAGTTCAGTGCTCTAAGATCGAATGTGGGGCAATTGTAGCATGTGTAGATCTAATTTTTTTTTTTTTTTTTTTTTTTGGGGGGGGGGGTGGGCACTAACATATGTGAAATATGCATTGGGTCAATGTTTTGTGGAGCTAAATTTTTAGGAGGAGGGGGCTGAGTCCCCAGTCCACCCCCCCCCCCCCCACCCTGCCGTTGCTACCCAACTGGTGGTAACTTCTCAGCATTGCCCCATACAGTTAAAATTAAAAGTCCAGTCATGAATTGCACGCAAATAGCAAGTCGATCTGCCCGTTATTCTGCGCGATATATGACCATAGTAAGGCTATCATATGGCCTGTGAACAAGCCATGTTTCAGCCAATGGACCTCCGGGTTACCCGGAGGTCCATTGGCAGAAACATTGCTTGTGTTTGCTATGAGTAACCAGGAAATTCTACCTTGTTTTGGATGCCATTCGATGTGGAAATTGCGCGAAAGTTCTACTCGCAATTAAGCCTAGATGAGCGCACAGTCCATGACAGGACTCCTAATTTTACTGCGCGTGGGTCATCATAATGCCATACGTTATACAAATGCCGTGTAATTATGACATTTCTTGCTGCTCCTGCAAATAGGTGTCGTAAAGTGTCCAATAAATACCTTTGAACAGTAAACTGCTACGCGCAATCGAATTAGGTTCATGCAATCCTAATGATTTGATTTTGAACTTTTCTGTGATGTTGTGTGTTTCATTTTTACGTGGATTGTAAAAGTTGCTGATGTCCACAATTGTGGGATATCAAACGCCCACTCACTTCTGTCAAATTACAGTCTGTAAAGTTTATCGGATATGATGAAATAAAATATTAAATGGCTTTCGCAGCACGCAGCAACTATAATAATGAAAAAAGGCTAGCCTGCCTCCTTTAAGGTTCATCGAGTTAAAGGACATTATCTTTCTCAATCCTTTTGTAATCCTCTAAGTAAAATATTGATTTTGTGTAAAAATAAAAAAATAGCCTGTTTTATTCATTGTTGCGGTATACTATGTACCTTCATCTCAATTTGTGAGAGCAAGAGCAATGACAGGAATTGACGTCACAGCCTCAAAGGCTGTGGGTATCGCGTGTGCTATGTCATGTCGTGGGAACTGCCACGTTGTGATGCAATTAATATGGCGATATGTGGTATCGGTACACACGCGAGATGTCAGTTGGTCGAGTCGGAGGTGAACAAGGCCTAACACTTAATATACTTAACACGCATTGCTACCATATATCGCCACGGTAATAACGGCACAACGTAGAAGCTCATTTTGGCAACGGAGATACCCATCATGTCTTGTGATTATGACGTCAATTCCCGTCTCTGCAGATAGACGTCACTGTACATGATCTATCACAATTGTTTCAGAATTTTGAATAGAAAAACGTAGAATGTCATGCGAAATCGAAGGTCATACAATCACCACTGAGCTGATTCTGTGTTTCTCCTCGAAACTCGGCGTAAGATTTATACGTCGATGGTAATTCTAAGAGACGGCCACATGTGTGGGCGATTAAACGTCGACCAGCCCCAACCAGTTTAGTGAATGTAATGCTTATCACTGAGGACGAAATCACATCATAGCCCGTCAGAAAACGTAACAAACGTTTCAGGTGTTCGTCTGATAAACTTCTAATGAATTTTACAAGAAATGTGAACGCATCATTTTCACTCTTTGTGTTTGGAGAAGCTTTTAAAAGGCTCACCACTTTTCTTGCAGTTGGTTGTAACGTGTCATACAGTTCAGAAATCGAATTGAAGTCTGGAAAGGTCTTCTGGAAGCTTTCTCGACAAACAAGAGACATCATGTCCAAGGCAAACTTGGGTTTTTGGATCAAAACTTCAAATGCTATCTGTGTGATAAGATGTTTTAATTCGTCACCTTTCGGCAGTACATGAGACCCACTTTCTGAAATAATATCTATTAACTCTTCTTCGTCTGAACAATCCGCTGTTCCATCAAGAGTACGCTGAACAACATCGCGTTCCGCAAAAGACAAATAATTCATATAAGAGTCGAAAAGTACTGACGGGTAAACAGAACCAAAGTCATGCGTTAAAGCTACAAAAAAGGCTTTTGAAAGGGTCAAAGGAAAAAACTGTTGTTCAAGCCAGCCTTTCAACAAAATACGCCCCACTGCCATCCACTCCTCACTTCCATAATTTGGATTCAATGCCGGAACACGTTCTCTTTCTCCCTCTGACTGCATTGAGAACATCTTATTCCAAAATGAACAGTAAGCATCTCTCGATATGCCACGCTCATCAGTACCCATTTCACTCACGAACTCCACTTTTAACTTACAGTTCAAAATGTCCGGATTTTTAAACGCGTTTATCATATCGATAAGAATATGCGTTCTACGTAAATGTAGCAGGTAAGATCTTGAGGCACCATCTGCGGCCATATTTGAATTCAAGTCAATTTCAGAACTCTGCACAGCGTTCTGATTAATTTGGAGACTCGGCAATATTAGGAAGGGGGTAGTTTGTATTTCTTCCGTGGGTGACGAGTGAATATATATGTCGTCGGTGACGGGGAGAGTCTCATTTGCGATGAAATTGCAGATTTCATGTGGTTGGAAAGTTATTTCAGCGTCACTGGAGATATCGCAGGGTTCATTATCCAATGAAGGTAACGAGTCCACATCAGATGTCAAATGGACTTCATAACAGCTTTCTTCACTTGTGCGATCTTCAGTCGCTTCAGATTTTGGCGCTACTTCCTTTGATACAGACTGTAAAGAGACCGGTGATGAGTCCCCTTCTGACGTTAAGTCGACTTCACAATGACTGTTAGGACTGCTTTGATCTTTAGAAGTTTCCGATTCCTGCACCCCATCCTTAGACTCTGTCTGCAAATAGACGCGCAGCAGAGGTACGTGAAGTCTTTCATAAATCTGGTGAATAGTTTCACCTTCTGGAAGTGGGACGTCATTAAAATCAACCATGTCGATCTTGACATCGTCTTCAGAAACTAATTTAGATTGTCCACTAGGAAAAAATAACTCCCGACCCTTTTCTATTAAATCATCTTTTGTTGCGTTTTTCATCATTCGGAATTTTCTGGTCCCTCCACCTTTTCCTAATCCCCTAACTTGCCTACCGTCATGAATCCATGCCATTTCAATATACCTATCGGGTTTTTCGCTATTGCGATTTCCCATTCTCCGTGCACGCACAAGAGGAAGGGAGTCCGTCTCCTCGTCACTCGCGTTTAAATTTTCCATCTTATTCACACTTCCAGATTGAAGAGCCATGTTCTTCCTCAATTTTTCAAGCAAGTTGTTTCTCTTTCCGTCCGAGCCTCTCTCTTTTTTCACACAGAACTGCCGTAGAGCTATCCTGTCACCAAGTGCAGGTAGAATATTTGCTAAGCACTCCAAAGACAGGTCGTTGATGCTTTTTATAAGATCCAAATCTATCTGCAAAATAAAAATGTGTAAGTTTAGAAGTCTAATTGCTTAAAATACTGGTTAATCCTATTTCATTAAGACACGCACTCACCCTAATTAAACACAAATACTAACGAACAGGGGCTCTCGTGCACCCCCCCCCCCCCCCACACACACACCTTTACATTATCCAACTTTATTGGTATTTTCAAGTACCCCTGGGTACAGTGACTTGGAAAAAATGATCTTAACATGAGCCAACTGAGCCAAAGTTTAACCCTACCTGTAACCAACTTGAAACTAACAAAAATAGGGTTTGGGAAAGTAAAATTATTCATAATTTCAATTCTAGTGAGTCGAATTACTCAATCAAGGTTTAACCCTTTACCTAACGAATCGCCCGCATCCACCCGCATAATATGCAAATTGAGCAATTGAAAAAAATATTTTTTTCAAAATAGTTCAACAAAACCATATCATGTGACCCCTCATTGGAACGAGCTCAATGAGCTCGTTCAATGAGGGGGTCACATGATATGGTTTTGTTGAAATTTTTCTCATAATGTTATGTAACGGTAGTGAAATTAAAATGTCTTAATAAAATATACATCAGCCAGAAGGGGTCAAAATGCATCCCGCCTTCTATTCACCCTGACTATATGTTTCTGATTCGCCAAAGCCTACTGATAAGGATGCCAACATTTGATAATTTGTGACCAACTTGGTTTTATGGGGATTGAATAAGAGCACCCTCGAAATTTTCCGAACATTTTGTGCTTGGGGTAGGGTTCTGTTGTCGAGATTTACACCTCCAATATTATAAGAATACATATTTTTCTTACAACCATCACCTTTAGAATGCTACAAGAAATAATATATATTAGGAAAGCATATATATCAATGGAGAAATAGTACGCTTGTTTTGTTTTTTTTGTTTTGTTTTGTTTTTTTTATTTTGACGTCATTCCATTGAGGTGTATGAAAAAGTGTTGCAGTTCAAGATAACAGAATTAAGTTTTTTTTCTTATTCGCCAAAGTCTGCTAATTAATATTAAGATAATTAACATTCGATAATTTGGCAGGAACCTGCTTTTATTGGGGCTTGAATGACAGAATTTCGTTACTTTCGTAACCAACTGTGTCAATACCATCCATTTTTTAATGAAATTGAACAAATGGCACACCGTTTCGTTATTAAAACTGACCAATGGTTTTGTACCTCACATCTTGACTGTGCCGCCGTCTACATGGAAGAAAGTTCTGAAAGTACCCGTGTTTTTTGTCAAAAATTCTGTTACCATGACTAACTGGTAGGTATCAAGTTTACCACTCACGATTGGTGTTACATAAGTGAGTTATCCAATATATAAATACGAATGTCGGTATCTATCTCTCTATCTCTCTCTATATATCTTTGTTCCGGGTGAACTCCTCCATTTTCTCGACCGATCGATCTCAAATTTTGTACACGGAGGTAATTCGTCTCTGCGAGTAACATGGGATGGGTGCCGTGCCCATGCGGGTGACCTTGACCTTGAAATTCATGAACTTGACCTTTTATTTCGAAAACGGCTGGGCCGATGGGGCTAAAATGTCATGTGTGGGTATGTTGACCCGTCGATTATTTTAACTTTATCGGGGTGCCCGTGCGGGGTGACCTTGGCCTTGAAATTGGTGACCTTGACCTTCTATTTCGAAAACGACTGAGCCGATCATAACGATCTTCTCCCGTGCAACGCCGGGTATTCACCCGCTATCTATCTCTCTATCTATCTCTCTCTCTATCTTTGTTCCGGGTGAACTTCTCAGTTTCTCGACCGATCGATCTCAAATTTTGTACACGGGGGTAATTCGTCTCTGCGACTGACATGGGATGGGTACAGTACGGGGTGACCTTGACTTTGAAATTGATGACCTTGACTTTTTATTTCGAAAACGGCTAGGCCGATCGGGCTAAAATTTTATATGTGCGGGTACATTCACCCATCGATCATTTTGACTTTACCGGGGTACCTGTGCGGGATGACCTCGACCTTGAAATTTGTGACCTTGACCTTTTATTTCGAAAACGGCTGGGCCGATCGGGCTAAAATTTCATGTATGCGGGTATATTGACCCATCGACCATTTTGATTTTATTGGGGTGCCCGTGCGGGGTGACCTTGACCTTGGTGACCTTGACCTTTTATTTCGAAAACGGCTGGGCCGATCGGGCTAAAATGTCATATGTGCGGGTATATTGACCCATCGATCATTTTGGCTTTATCGGGGTGCCCGTGCGGGGTGACCTTGAAATTGGTGACCTTTACCTTCTATTTCGAAAACGGCTGATATAACCATCTTCTCCCGTGCAACGCTGGGTATCACCCGCTAGTTGCTATATAGATTAAATGATTATGCTCCCCCTCAAAAATTGAAAAGTGGGGCTACTTGTCAGGGATAGGGGAGGTGACCCCCACATGTTCACCCCACCCCACCCCCTGCGCCACCCCGAAGACCAAACCTGATTGCAGGCCTGATGGTAGTGCAACTTTCTGTCGACAGTTTTATTGAAGAAGGCACACATGTATTTATGAGTTGTCATGAGGATGATGTGGGAGCGAATGACTTCTACTTTATTGGCGTGTATTCAAAGGGCGCGTTTGATAACGTGGAATACCTTTGCTGGAATTAATTTTGCTGTCCATTGTTAAAATCCTATTTTTTGACAATTTTTTCTCAACCGAAGACCGAAGGCCAAAATCCTCATTCGTTCCTACCTATCCCAGCTCTCTTCAGGGATGTGGCGACGGAATTGTGTGTGTGTGTGGAGGGGTGGGGGGGGGGGGGGGCATCTCAAGGCTCAAATTTTCAACAGTTCGAAATTTTCATGCATAAAATGCAAAATTGTGGGAAATTTCAAACTGGAAAATAGATACAAATTCTAATTTTGCAACCGATTTTTGTGTTAAGTATGCGTTTTTAGACGAAAACTGGGATATTTTTCTACATCTACTATAAATCAAATTTTAGACTAAACAAGCCTCCAGTATGAAACATTTCTGACCGTATAGGATGTGTTTGGTTGAACTGTTCGAGCAGTTAAAAAACTTGAGGTTGAAAATTATAATCCAAGGGTGTTTGTTCAAATCAGTTTCCCTGGAGTTGAAAATTTAGGATGTCTCAGCTGCCCGGAGGAGGGAGAGGGGGGTGCATGATCCTCGGACTTCCTATATGAGTCGAAGAGTCGTTCGCGGATTCACTACTCATGTATATTAAATGTGTTCGTTCTGTCAGGCACAATTCAGGGCGGATCCAGGATTGTTTGAAAGAGGGGCGCTAATTACCCTACAGTTAGTCCAAACTTGGACCCAAAGTCCGTAATATAACTTTTGGTTCAAGTTTGGACTACCTTATAGTGTGATGCGTAGCATGATCCGAGCCTCGAAGCGGCTAGTCGGGGGAGAGCACTAGAGGTGCTGTCCCCCTATCGTTCGTGGGTGGGTATTTTTGAAAATCTGGGGCCAAAACCCGTGTTCTCAGCAACTCTGAGAGGCTGCTGTGACCGACTCCTCAGGCTGTTACTTGATGAGTTGTTCTCGCGACTATAAATTCAAGTAATGTAAACGATGTATTCTTAACGTTCCGTCAATTCGTTTACGTGGGAGCACGCGTTATCTATCGGAAGTGTCCGGAGTCGAATGTCAGTACCATGTTTTGACATTGCAAATATAGAGCCTCCCTCTCCTTGGGTCCGCCCTTGCAATTTTCTGGCTTGCGTCCTGTGTTTAAGCGAGAAACGGCCATTTTGTGACGCATTTTGTGTCAGATATCACGGATATTTACACAGCATTGCTCCATCCAACATGGGGGGCCTTGACCCAGGGCAAGTGCAACCACAAATACAAGCGAATGTCTGACGGGATCAATTTTATTCCATATCCACCAATAGGGAGGAAAAACAGCTTTCTTCACATTTATTTTGCTCTAATATTTTGAAGAATAATTCCTGAACATGCACAATCTTTACTACAATAAAAATCTATTTACGTTCATCCATTCCGTAGACTCGTGTCCTTCTTGTCTTGAGAAAAGCACGGACGCATGTTTACAGAGAAGCGTCTGCTGTCGCAATGAAACAGCATTCCAAGTTTCGTATCCACTAAGATTTTTTCTTATATACGGACAAGTTTTCGTTTAAACGAAAAAAGTTTTCGTTTAAACGAAAAAGTTTTCGTTTAAACGAAAAGGTTTTCGTTTAAACGAAAAGGTTTTCGTTTAAACGAAATGGTTTTCGTTTAAACGAAAAGGGTTTCGTATATACGAAAGAGTTTTCGTTTAAACGAAAAAGTTTTCGTTTAAACGAAAAGGTTTTCGTATATACGAAAAAGGTTTCGTTTAAACGAAAAAGTTTTCGTTTAAACGAAAAAGTTTTCGTTTAAACGAAAAAGTTTTCGTTTAAACGAAAGTGGCTTCGTTTAAACGAAAAAGTTTTCGTTTAAACGAAAGTGGTTTCGTTTAAACGAAAAAGTTTTCGTTTAAACGAAAAAGTTTTCGTTTAAACGAAAGTGTTTTCGTTTAAACGAAAAAGTTTTCGTTTAAACGAAAAAGTTTTCGTTTAAACGAAAGTGGTTTCGTTTAAACGAAAAAGTTTTCGTTTAAACGAAAGTGTTTTCGTTTAAACGAAAAAGTTTTCGTTTAAATGAAAAAGTTTTCGTTTAAACGAAAGTGGTTTCGTTTAAACGAAAAAGTTTTCGTTTAAACGAAACAATTTATTTTTTTTTCCACGTGGCAGCAATACGCTTCCGTAGCTTTTCATGTTAGGTAAAGGGTTAAAAGTAAGGAAAAGAAACCTTCGCTTTCTGATGGTATCATGGATGATTTTCTCAACAATTGCTTGCTTCTTAATCGCCCGTCTGATTATTTCACGGGATATAACTTTATCAAAATTCGATTTTCACGACGAGAAAAATCAGGGATATATAGGCATATTTTCATCCTGTAACTCTGCGACTGTTAGTTCAAAATATTAATCCCTCTTCCTGACAATCAATATACTATAAGAGCTATTGCGGAGTTAGGCTGCAAACACGGAGCGCAGTGAATGAGAATTTAATCAAGTGATATTAATATGCTAGCTTTGATTTGAATAACAAATATTGAAAAATCTGATTGCATGACTTGAGTGTAGATTATCGAACGCGGGAAGGGTGGCTCTTTGTTTCGCACAATAAACTTCAGATCGAAAAGATAAACGATTCGATCCCTACCCGCCGTGTCTTTGGTCAATACAGTAATGTCAATAATTATTGCCAGATTGGAAGCCCGATGGTACCGTTTACTAAAGCGTATAACACGCCAACGATCACTTGCCTTCGACCATAGCCAAGGCTAGGTTAGTAAATTGGAGAGTCCAAAATTTACTCGCCGATGCTCTGTGGGTCTCTCCGTTTATTCCGGGTTCTTCCACTAGCCAAAGGGGGCGCGGTGGCTCAGTTGGTAGAGGTGCAGGCTGCAAGCCGAGAGGTCCTCGGTTCGAATCCCACCTGCGGCAACCGCGTTGTGTTCTTGGGCAAGACACTTCACCCCGATTGCCTACATGGGGGCACGATGACGCTGTGTACTGAGGCGTACTGCACGTCGACGGTGTGCATGTCTTCATTCAACCAATCTAACCCTGCCTGTGCTGCGGTGCAGAGTTCAGAGTTACGATGTTGGAGAGCTGACAGCTGCTCGGTGGTTCTCTCCGGGTACTCCGGCTTCCTCCACCCGTAAAACTGTCACAGTCACGATTAGCCATTGTGCATAAGTATGTGACCTTAAACACCAATAAAAAAATTAATAATAATCCACTAGCAAAATTGTCCGACGCAATACGAATCTGGCTGCCGAAATTGTCATTAAGCCTCAATCAACAAACAAGCTCTCAGACGTGGCATGCTTCATTTTAATCCTAGGAATTTGCGTAAAATAAAATATTCTTTGATCAGTAAACAAACAACATAATGGACAATCGGTAGGTTAACCCTTTACTCAACGAATCGGTCGCATCCGCCCGCGTAATATGCAAATTCAGTCGTTGAAAAAATATTTTTCAAAAAATTTCAACAAAACCATATCATGTGACCCCTCGTTGGAACGAGCTCGTTCCACCGAGGGTTCACATGATATGGTTTTGTTGAAATTTTTTGAAAAATTTGAAAAAATTATATTTAAAATAATAAATTTTGATATCGTCTGCTCTGGGTAAAGGGTTAAGAAGGTCAGTATTTGTGCCCCGCGAAGCTTTGAGATTAGATTCAATTTCGAATATTAAGTTGCTATTCGGTTCGATTCGAATCAGCTGCACGATTAATTTCCATTCGAATCTTGTCACTGGAATATAGATTGGCGTAAGTCATCTTCGTCGTCTCGCGATACGAAAAGGTCTGGCGGAAATTGTATATAAATAATATTGAAAATAAAGACCAAGTGCAGTTTCCGCTATCTAAACAGAAACAACATCTGTACCCATGCCACCAGCCATACTAATTCCAGCCTCACTAGACACTACTACTATTGAAAGAAAAAAAATAATAATGTTTTCAGGCAATATCAACGATGATCTGTTGCAACCGGCGAGCCCTGTGTAACGCCTAGTACCTGTGATTCTCGCACCGTTTCTGTTTTTGAATCATATTCCATACGGGGTAATATTCCAACTACAACACCAAGACATGCCTTCAATGAAGGCATGTCTTGGTGATGTAATTAGAATATTTTATCAGTCTGGACATGAGTCATCACTGTCCGTGTCGAAATAAATCAGGTTTACAGCACGCCCTTTCCCCAATCGGTCATCTTCAAGACGCCGCTGATTCGATTCGAAATTCGATTTCAATTCGAATAATAGACCCGATTTGATTCAGATTCGATTTGAAGCGAAAATGGTTGATTTGCAGCAAGTCAGTACTAGTCAGTTCTCATTTAATCCAACTGCCACTACACTTACAAAATTGATTCACCCATTCACTGGGAGTCTGGGGCCAGTGTTATATGCAACACACATAACCCATTATTGGAAATGTAACAGGAATTCGAACTGCAGAGAAAAACATGTTTTCGTGTATGCGAGTAAGAGGTGACTGTGTCATGGCTATTGGGAATATTAATCGTTCGATAAATGTTTAATTATTCCCTAAGAAAACCTTAGAATTTAAATTCACCTTTTCCACTTGGAAATCACAGATGAAGTTAATATTAAGAGCTATGGGAACTCAATTGTTGTGTGGTCAGTTCGGCTAATTGTCCGTTCCACAAATGTTCATTATGTTCTCAAAGAAAGATGCCGAGAGAGACGAATAGGAAATCCCCGGACATAAATCTTCTATACTCTTCAAATTGTATGATTATTCCGTGGTTTTAGTTGTTTATGCTACCTTAAAGTCTGAAACTCGAGGCCCCATAGTCATTAAATACAACAAAAACTCTATTTCGGCTCTCTTGATGGGTTCCATTGATTTATTTTGAAATATTGTTGTTCCCAAAGTAAGCTGAGACAATGCCGTTGTAAAATATAATTTATAGTGTTTGATGACAGATCTTGCCATCTGTGTATTGGAAACTGATTGAGAGACACAAACATTTCTCGTAGTTATAAAAATGCAATGACAATATGTAAATATTTTACAACATGTAAAAATATATATAATGAACCTAAATGGGTTTCGAAAGTGACAAAAATTCACAAATTTGATTTAAACTGAGTGCTGAGCTTAGGAACTGGTTAAACAGACAGGCAGTAATTGATGTTATTCATTAATAGGATCCACTTTAGTCCTTACAAAGATTTTAGCACGCTTTTGTTTTTCTTTTCAGCGATGACAGGTCAAAGATTTAAAAGATTCTGAAAAATGTATGGTTGATTAAGATGAATAGATCCTTTCCTATTTTTTGTAAGTTGAAGTGAAAGGAATGATGGACCCTCTTTCGCATTCTCCCTCTGATATGTTCATACCAAATGGCCAGAGGGTTTGAAGCGATTGATCCAAAAACTTCCACATGTTTTCCTAAATTCATCAGTTTCGTCTCATGTATCTTTCATTAGTGGTTTTTCAGTTGCAAGTATTTCAAAATCGTCCAAAGAATGGCCAGAAAGGTTAAAATGTTGTGTTACTGGGGCGTCAGCATTATGTTTTATATCCTATTTGTGTCCACAGGTACTCAGCACAAACTGTGAAATCGAAAGAATAATGATATTTGATAGCATTTTTGAATCGCTGCTGACGTGCCCCCAAAATGGTATATAAATATTAACAAGATACACAACTGGCTTTTCGAAAACGATAGCACTCATGTATACACACCTCAAATTTGATTCACATAATGTATCCAGCAGTACCCGGTGTCACTGCAAGGGGAATAAATAAGCTTTACAGTGGTGTATTATACGACCGTTGGGTTTCTTTGGTTGTTAATGATAACCGGAAGAAATCGCAGAAAAGGCCGAAAAACATTTAGTCGGACAAGATACTGTTCAGTGGAAAGTGGGTTACGAGCGACAATTCTCCGATTTATTATAAATAATTCGAGATCCAATTGTCTATGGAGGACAGATTTAAATATTAACCGTATACCTTTATCAATTACTAATCTCGCGTACACATTTATTCATTTGTGACGATCACATTTGCCGTTTTTACATTTTTTAACCTTCCCTTGGGAACTCTACAAGCTAACGGCATCCATAGAAGCGAAGGTGCTTACAAAAACATTCCCATTGGCTACTATTTATGCCGAGAAAATCATACATGAAAGCAAGCCAATGGGAGAATGGGGAACATTTCTGTGCGAGACGCCGTATCTTTGGACGCCAACAACTTCATGAGGTTTCAAGTGACGACTAAAAAGTGTATAAACGGTAAATGTGAACTCCAGAAATGAATAAAAGTCAACCCAAGATTGAAAATTGATAAAGGTATCCGGTTAATATTTGAATCTGCCCTCAATAGACAATGGGACCTCGAATTATTTCGCTTGATTGTTGATGTCCAACGTCACCCTTTTATCCCCACAAAGGCGGTTAAACTAGACCGAGTGTATACATGTGGATGAGGGTGCGTCTGTGAGGGTGTATGTGTGAAGATGTGTGTTTGGGGTGGGTGGAGGAGAGAGAGCACAAATGTCGGAAACGCACTGGCCTAACTTGATTCGCCCCAGTGAGGGAAAAAAATAAGGAAACCTGTATCCATAGGAATACCTTAATCTTCAGGTCCGGGTGAGGGCAATGGACGATATTAAAAGGTGTGTAGGTGCACGAACAGATTCAAGGAGAAGAAGGCAAACATTGACACCAGATGTATAAATCTCGCATAACGTCAAACGTGTTGCGTGCTCAAAGGTGGTATAGTGGACCAACTACTCAAACGGTTAAAAAGGTATCTCTGAGTTGTCGCAACTGTTGGACAAGTTATATTACTTGATAGGCTGGGTCTGAATATTGCATAACCGTCGTAATAAACGCTGGTAAACCATCAGAAAAAAATTGACTTCTTCTCTCCATTGATACTATTAACCCATAACAAGGATTTTTGTGAACGCGCACAGATCGTTCTAGAGTGGCATTTTAGACTGTGTTTGGAAGCAAAATATTTAAAAATGAAAATACATTGGGGATGTTTGTAACGTTGGGCGGATTTGACCATCCATACCTCAGGCAAAATATTACCCTCCACCCCCCCCCCCCCCTCCCCGCAAAATGATGTCAAAAAATATAAATATTTCATAGTGTAAATTTTCCCCATAATTCAACAAGAAGTTGCACCAATTCAGTCTTGATTGACAGGGCCCACCGAGCTCTGCCAAACAAGCTTGAATTGGTTAAATTCCTAGTTGCATTCTGGGTAAAATTCATTCCTCGAAATTTTAGTATTTTGACATCAGTGTGTTGAGGTTCGTCACGTGAGTCTGACTAGAGTAGTTCGTATTCTATGAAAACTAACTGTGACTAGTGAAAGCATCATGGATGCAATCAGTTGGCAGAGACTACCAAATTCAGTATAATACCCATATCCTAATATATTGCATTTTCAACAAACTTCTGAGATTTCCGCTTTTTAACTAAAATTTCGCTCGGCCGACTGAAACCAAATTTGGCATGTGGGTTATGTATGATGAGAAGAAAACCCTATTCATTTTGGGATTATTGTGCCAAAGGTCAAGGTTACAGTGACCTTGAACTTTAATTTTTTATTAGAGTTGGTTTCCGCTCTGTAATTAAAGTTCTGCTCGGCTGACTGAAACCAAACTTAGCATGTTGGTTAGGCTTAACGAGAGGAAGAACGTTACTCATTCTGGGATTATGGTGCCAAGGTCAAGATTACAGTGACCTTGAACTTTATTTTTTTTTGTTAGAGATGGTTTTTGCTCTGTAATTAAAGTTCCGCTCGGCTAACTGGAACCAAACTTGGCATGTCGGTTAGGTATGATAAGAGGAAGAACCCTATCTATCTTGAGGTCATTGTGCCATGGTCAAGGTCACAGTGATCTTGCACTTAAACATTTACCAGACTTGGCTTCTCTAATTGAAATTTTGCTTGCCCGATCGAAACTAAACTTGGCGTGTGGGTTGAGCATGATGAAAGGAAGAACCCTATGCATTTTTGGTCGAGTTGGGTTAACAACCGAGACCTATGGTTTGGCGACGGTCGGTGTTAGCGCAATAACTTGAACAATATTTGCCATACAGGTCTTTTGAAATAATATCTCAAGAAAGTTCGAAACTGGCTCGGCACGATTTTTCGGGCCTTAATTAATTTTTACGAATTCTGAACTTATTAGCATTATAATTTGAACAAAGATTCCAAATTTGACAACCAGCATATGATTGATAACCTGGTTATGGACATGCAACACTCTCCAATTGCCAACTCAACTCGACGTCTGCATCTCCGATACGCGCCTCTTGTTGGGTTATTGTGTCAAAGGTAAATGTCGCAGTGACCTAAATTTAAAGTTTTATCGGTCTGAGTTGTTTTCCGTTGTCTAATTAAAATGTTGTTTGCCTGATCGAATCCAAACTTGGCATGTGGATCAGGCATACTGAGAGAGGAAGAACCTTATGTATTTTTTTGTCATTGTGCCAAAGGTCAAGGTCACATTGATCTTGAAATTAAAATTTTATCGGTCGGAGCTGCTTTCGGCTCTCTTAATTATTAAAATTGTGCATTCCAAATCGACATCTGACTTGCCATGTGGGTTGCTCATGATGAGAGGAAGAACCCTACATATTTTAGGTAATTATGCCAAAGGTCGAGGTCACAGTGACCTTGAACTTAAAATATGATCGGTCCCGATCAAAACCAAAGTTGACATGTCATCAAATACAGTTAATCTTATCTGTATTATTTGAGTAAATACTACCAACAGTGGCTATGTTGATTTAAAGTAATATATTACCAAGGTTACTGTATTAAGGTGATTTTTCGGGTGGCTTCCCTTGGTGGCTCCCTCTAGATTTTATCAAAATAGCTGCAGATGATAACCGCTTCGCATCAAACGATAATAATTTATCATTGTTAACTCCACGTTAAAATATAATCACGTTACTGACGTAATTTACCTAGGATAAAACAAAAAGTAAAGGTATTATTCTGGTTATTTATTTGTTAAATTTTATGCATATACCGTTATCCCATTCTATTTTTTATCATTTTTTTCAAAAGTACATCACAGTGTCTACATATTCAATAGAGATGGGCGAAATTGAAATTTTGAGCTCGGTGTCGGTTTCGGTATTTTTAGAGAAGTATACCTAGGTATAATTTCGGTATTTGGCATCGTGGAACTATCTGTGTTCGATTCCCTCTTTCTGAACCTATATGCTCTTTGCCATTTGTTGAAAAAGTTGATTGATTCGAGATAGCTGCGAAGTCTCGTAGTGAGAATCCGCTCAAATATTTTCCAACACAGCTAAGCAAGATGATTGTGCGGTAGTTAGAAGGGTTGGTAAGGTCTTTGTCGGGCTTAGGTATCATTACTCCTGCGGCCACTTTCCAGCATTTTGGGAAGTACCCACAGGAGAGACGGCAGTTTAGGAGTTTGGTAAGTCTACAGTAGAAGATGTTGGGGCACTGTTTCATTATTTTGTAAGAGACTTCGTCTTCTCCTGCGGACGAAGATGATTTGCATTTTCTGATTATACCCATGACCTCTTCTACGCTTATTGGTTCATTTAATTCATGGTCGTCCCCGTCTTCATGCCTTTGGTCGAAGTTCGGTTCATTGAAAATTGAGTTGTTAGTAGGTAATAAATGAGAGTTCGAGCTCACCTGCACATGTACGTGTACATGTACATGTACATCTCCATAGGATTTAGTGTTAAAATCGTGTACGTGTACAAGATTTTAACGGTTTTTTAGGGTGAGCTCGAATTTTTTTAACACTGAATTGTATCCTAGACGCGCGTAGTTTTACGTACACGTTCATGTACCGTTTTGATTGAAATCTGCAGATGACTTTTCCCCATAGGATTCAGTGTTAAATTGCGAGCAAAAAACCGTTTTGAGAGTCCGAGCTCATCGTCTTGTCGATTCTAACAATCCGCATCCGTACACGATTTTAACACTGAAACCCTATGGAGAGTGTTAAATTGCGAGCAAAAAAAAGTTTTGAGAGTTCGAACTCATCATCTTGCCGATTCTAACGATCCGTGTCCGCACGCGATTTTAACGCTAAAACCCCGTGGTGAGTGTTAAATTGCGAGCAAAAAAACGTTTTAAGAGTTCGAAATCATCATCATCTTGCCGATTTCTAACGATCCGCGTCCGTACACGATTTTAACACTGAATCCTATGGGAGTAACCTCGCTTGCAGATTTTTAGGTCTGAAATCGACTGGCGTGAAGAGGTGATGTTTGAATCCGCAAACCCGTTGTTGTAGCGTTTCTCGAAGTGAGACTGGCGCACGTTATTGCGAGGTGGGGGTCCTCGACGAGCACTCGATGGAAAATGTTTTGAAACGAAGAGTGTTGTCGTCGTCGGTGTGGTTGGAAATTTGCGAACCCAGTCACGTCTTCCTGAAGTAAAAAAAACTAACACATGTTATCGTAATGAGTGAATGAGGTTTTTTGTTCAAAAAGAGTCGATTATGAATATAGTCTGTATTATAGACATTGATGTTTTCTGTTGATGGGACGGATAGAAATTGATTTTGAGGGTTTTTTTGTTCGAAGGGGGGTTGATCTGTAATAGATATTTGTGTTTGGATGAACGAATTGAAGGATTGATGTGTATATAATAATAAGTAGAGAGAGAGAGAAACAAACAAACAAACAAAAAATAAAACAGTAAATTCTTACACTAGAATAATAAAAGTATTTAAACGGCAAAAACGATTTACCAGTGAAAAAAAACAATAAATATATCATAAAAATAAAATATGTTGGTGATAAAGAACAGGGGGTACGTCAGAACTTACGTTCAAGGCGGTTCTGGCATCGTCGATTCTATAATGCGAGCGTTCACGAGCAATGCGGGTAGAAAACTCGCATCAACCGCGTTTGAAGTCGGTAAGAAGACGGCTTTGGATGCTGGTAAGAAAGCCGCTTCCGAAGCCAGTGGTAGGATAGCTTCTGCGGCTGGCAAGAGGGCAGCCGACGCGTTGATCGACAAGTTGATCAGTCCGCCGGCGAAGCGAGCTGCGTTAGAGCGAACGCCGAAAAATTGGAAAGATTTAAAGGATGCCGAGGTGCCCATACAAGATTTCGTCAAAATGACGAGTGGATCCGGATTGAAGAGAACTCGCGACGGTGCGATATAAATAAATAATAACATTAAAAACAGAGTTTGAAAAACATAAAAAAAAATTGTGTTTGAAAAGAATCTAAAATAACAAACAAACAAAAATAAAACAAAGATGAACATTAAAGATATGTCTTGGAACGACGCCGCGACCAAGAGGTCGAATAACGAGTTCTTTCCCAAGAGCATAAGAGGTTTGATAGTGGGAAAATCGAATTGTGGAAAGACCAATCTGTTGATGAATCTGTTGTCCCGACCCGACTGGTTGGATTACGACAGATTGTTCGTGTTTGGCAAGAGCTTGTTTCAACCCGAATACAGATTGCTTCGAGAGTGCATGGATCGCAGATTGCCCAAGGACGTCATAGCCAGAATCTTTGACAGTAGGGAGGAATTCGACAAGAGTGGAGCTCCGCTCTCGACCATTTTGGACGGCGCGGCGATGGAGCTGATGAAGAGAAATGCATCTTCGAACGTCGAGTGTCGATTTTATGAGAACACTAGCGACGTTCCGGATCCTAGAGAACTGAAATCGGAAGATAAGAATCTCATGATTTTCGACGATCTGCTTTTGGAGAGACAGAACCGATGCGAATCGTATAACGTTAGGGGTCGACACAGCACCGTGGACTGTTTCTACCTGTCGCAGAATTATTTTCGATTGCCCAGACAGACGATAAGGGAGAACGCTAATTTTCTATGTCTCTTTCGCCAAGATCTCAAGAATCTCAATCACATCTACGGCGATCACGTCGCAAACGACATGAGCGCTGCAGAATTCAGGACAGTCTGCAAGAGGGTTTGGGATGGTGGCTTTACAATTTCGTCGTGATCGATTTGACGAGCGAATTTAATCGCGGAAAATATCGGTGCGGATTCGACGAGTTTTATGTTTCCGATGGTAATAATAATAAGATAGAGCGCAAAAATAAAAATTAGAAAAATAATAAATCTTCAAATAATTAGTTTTGAATTAAAAAAAATAAAAATTAAAATATAATGTTCGAACATGGAGAATTGTTAGAATGGATAGCCGAGTATACGGCTGCGAAACAATCCATTCAAATCATGGTGAGTGGCGATTCGACTCGATTCGCTATGAAATTCGAACCTTCCATCGAATTGAATAGAGAGAAAAGATACGAGATGGCTTTGGTGAATCTGGAGACTTATTATTCCTTTCCCAACGTCACCGAAAAGAATAACTCGTTCAAGTATTCCGACGGAGTGGATTGGTTGGAGATTTGAATTCCTAAAGGGAGTTACGACATAGACGATTTGAACCATTACATTCAGACGCGAATGAAGACGGATGGAAAGGGAAGCAACAAGATCAGACTCCCCAATCCTAATACCTTACAGACGATGTTGGATTTGGAAGATAATTTTCGTGTGGATTTCAACACGGATGATTCTATAGGCAAGATGTTGGGATTCGATCGAAAGATGTATTGAGGCCACGCGGCATCTGAAAATGCGGACGACATTCTCGCTGTCAATAGCATTCTGGTGAACGTGGACGTGATTGCTGGAAGCTACGTGAATGGTAGCGCTCAACCGACGATCTATTCCTTCTTTCCAAATGTGTCGCCAGGTTATAAGATCGTGGAGCGACCTCGAAATTTAGTTTATCTACCAGTGATTTTAGACACGTTGTATAGTCTCAAAACCACGTTGACGGATCAAAATGGTGAACTGTTAGATCTTCGTGGAGAGAGAGTGACGATACGATTTCACATAAGAGAAATATAAAAGCAAAAAAAAAAAAATATTATATATAGATAACAAAAATAAAATAAACGGTAATATTAATTTTTACAAAATTATTTTAATATAATTATTAAACAAGAAACAATTGAAGTAAATATATTTAAAAAAAACAAACAGAATTATGACAGAATACGTGAAAAAAAACGTGAACATATCCGCAGGACAGAGGAAGAAACTTGAGAGAGCGTTAAGAACTCGAGGCGAGGCGGTGAGATTCAAATTCACTCACGAAGATCTGATGAGAGGCGGTCAGGATTCGATCGCCTGGACCAGAAGTCAAATCAAAAGGATGGAGAAAGCGATTCGCGATGGAAGAGGGTTGACGGTGAGAATGAGTCCCGCTCAATTGAGATACAATTTGAGAATGAAAGGTGGTTTCCTACCGCTATTGGCAGGAATAGCCGCAAAAGCATTACCCTTTGCCGCAAAGGCGCTACCCTTTCTCAGAAAGACTCTTGGCGTGAGAGCTCTCACGGGACTCGCTAGTTCGGTGGTTGAGAAATTAATGGGTGGCAGCGGACTGTTTTTGAAGAAGGGAGGAGCCGTGTGTCGCGTTCATGTAGACGACAGCGGTAAAGGATTGTATCTAGAACCCGTTAGAGGTGGCAACTCTCTGAGAGGAAACGGTCTCTATCTGAAGAGTGGACGGAACGTCGAGCGACTCGGCAAGGGTTTGTTGCTCGGTGAGAATTCGCCGTTTAAGAACATACCGATTTTGAATATGTTATTATAAATATAAAATTATATAAAATATATAAAATCATAGAAAGTATAAAATAATATATTTAAAATTAGTAAAAAGGTGGAGAAATAATTTTATCATCAGGATGACAAGGTGGAGAATTTATCACCTGGATGAATTTGACGATAATGACAAACATCGCGAGACAGAGAGCGAAGAAATAAAAAAATGGTTAGACGCTAATGATGAATATCTAAGGAAAGAGATAGATAAAGCACGGGATATATGGTTGAGAATGAGACGATGCTTTCCACGGTCACCACTACCTTCTGAAGAGAATTGTGCTGTTTTTTGATAAATGGAGTCGGGGGTTTGTCGTCCAACAGGGGTTAATTCCATATTACTTATTTGCTCTCTCTGTGGTGGTTGTCTCCACCAGTGATTAGAGTGTCAGGTAGCACGAGATCTAGTAACGGTTCAATGAATTGTTGTCAAGTTTCACTGAGGGAAATGCACACACCAGCGATTTCCTGAATCGATACAAGATTTCAGAGGTTGCATGATTTTTTCGTGTTGTGTATGAATTGAAGTGGGTGATCTGGACCGTCGAAAAAGTCAGTTCGAGATAGGATTTCACTGGGGTAGGTTGTTTAGCTTTTCTCTGGAAGGTTTGGGAAGAGCCGGCTGGTCATGAGTTTAAATAGTAATTCCTTGGAGTTCCGGAATGAGAAACTAAACACCGAATTCTCTGTGCCATTGGTGAGACTGGGATAGTTATTTAGGAATTTATTTGGTATTCTTTTTTCTCCGTTTGTCGGATCAATGGAATCAGAGTTAAGTAAGTTTTAGAGTAGTTTTTTTTTTCTCTGGAACTCCGGGAATATTTTTTTTGAAGAATTTCGCCTTCGACAAACTTTTGTCGAGTGTGAGTTCTTCTTGTTGGGTAGTCACCGAGTGTGCGGGGTGTCAGAGATGGCAGCGCGGAGGTGACTCCTTAGTTATATGTGGAAGACTTCACACTCGACGAACTTTGGTTCTTCGAGGGTGAAAGCTTCTTACTTGATTGAGGCCTGATTATTGATATTTGGTATGACATCTATGGAGGAGCAGCGGTAACTCCTCATTTATATTGGAAGACTTCACACTCGACGAACTCTGGTTCTTCGAGGGTGAAAGCTTCTTACTTGATTGAGGCCTGATTATTGATATTTGGTATGACACCTATGGAGGAGCAGCGGTGACTCCTCATTTATATTTGGAAGACTTCACACTCGACGAACTCTGGTTCTTCGAGGGTGAAAGCTTCTTACTTGATTGAGGCCTGATTATTAACATTTGGTATGACACCTATGGAGGAGCAGCGGTAACTCCTCATTTATATTGGAAGACTTCACACTCGACGAACTCTGGTTCTTCGAGGGTGAAAGCTTCTTACTTGATTGAGGCCTGATTATTGATATTTGGTATGACACCTATGGAGGAGCAGCGGTGACTCCTCATTTATATTTGGAAGACTTCACACTCGACGAACTCTGGTTCTTCGAGGGTGAAAGCTTCTTACTTGATTGAGGCCTGATTATTAATATTTGGTATGATACCTATGGAGGAGCAGAGGTGACTCCTTATTTATATGTGGAAGACTTCACACTCGACGAACTTTGGCTCTTCGAGGGTGAAAGCTTCTTACCTGTGTAGTCCTGACCATTACTATTGGGAGATGACATCTATGGAGGAATGTAGGTGATTCCTCATTTATATTTGGAAGACTTCACACTCGACGAACTCTGGTTCTTCGAGGGTGAAAGCTTCTTACTTGATTGAGGCCTGATTATTGATATTTGGTATGACACCTATGGAGGAGCAGCGGTAACTCCTCATTTATATTGGAAGACTTCACACTCGACGAACTTTGGTTCTTCGAGGGTGAAAGCTTCTTACTTGATTGAGGCCTGATTATTGATATTTGGTATGACACCTATGGAGGAGCAGAGGTGACTCCTTATTTATATGTGGAAGACTTCACACTCGACGAACTTTGGCTCTTCGAGGGTGAAAGCTTCTTACCTGTGTAGTCCTGACCATTACTATTGGGAGATGACATCTATGGAGGAATGTAGGTGATTCCTCATTTATATTTGGAAGACTTCACACTCGACGAACTCTGGTTCTTCGAGGGTGGAAGCTTCTTATGACAGTTCCCTTTGGTCATTGGTACGTCCTCTATGGGAGAATAGTAGTCTCCTAATATTATATTAGAAAATCTGGGTGGCCTGGACATAATAAAAAGGGCCTTGTTTATCGGATTCTTGATATTTTTTTTTCTCTAGCCTCCGAATTTCAGCCCAATTTAAGATAGTGAAACAAACGCTTTTTGGATATGTAATAATGTTTAATTTCATTCAATAAATTATACCATAACATTTCTTAGTGTTGAATTATTGTTACCTTGCTACATCTTGATGGTTTGTAGTTTTTAATTTCAGTCTAAAGGTGGGTCATCTACCCGAGAACTTTATGTGGGGCTCCGACCTACCCATTATAACTGCGATCCCTTTTCCTTATTTTAAAGCCCGGTCGGAAACGCAAATGTTAAATATCTCTTATAAAATAGTTCGACCATCTGGGGTGATGTGGTTTTAGAAACCGCACCGCCTCGGCTGATCGAACTGTTTTTGGGAGGGAGAAATTGAATCTAGACTCGTGTTGGGTTGGGGATAGTGGATTCGTCACAGAATGGTAATGATGCGAGTGTTACCAAGAGATGCACAACATTCGTTCATAATTATGATTCGGATAAACAAAAATGTTGCCATGAACGTATCACATCACAAAGAAAAAAAAAAAAAAAAGAAGAAGAAGAATCGACGCTGAAATTTGAGAGAAAAGGAAACGTTATTATAATATATTATGATGATAGTGAAGAAAAAGGAAAACAAAAAAAAAAAAAAAGTAAATGAGATCTAAAGATGATCTCATTACTTTTTTTTTTTCATTTTTTCTTCGCTAAAAATCAATCACTCTATTGTTTATATTTCCAAGTCCATTATTAGCATGTTGACGCTCGTGTCTTCTCCTTTTTCGAAAACGTGTTGAATGTTTATCTTTACTCTTTTGAGTTTTTTTACATCGGTCAACTCGCTCTCACCACCCAATTTCTTCACGAGTTCGAATGAGATGTTTGGAAATATGTAATTTCTATAGGGCAACGACAAATCGTCCTTGTCGAATTCTCTATCTTCGGTGATGATGATGTTCTGCAGATCGCTTTGGTACTCATAAATCAAATCAAGCACGGCCTCGTCCAATTTCAGAGGCATCTTATATTTCTCGTATTTGTGCTCTAAGCCCTTCGTCTCGACATTGTTCAATTCGATGGGATCATGTCGTTGTAATCTATAGATTTTATGACCGAATTTCTTATACGTTTCGACTCGTTTAAATTTCAATTTGCATCTTTTAGGTGTTGTTGTCTTCATGATTGATTATTTGTTTTTTTTGGTTTTTACGAATTCTTGCAAATAATGTATATTTTAAATTTTGTATTTAAATAATAATTTGTTAAAAAAGTTTGTTATTTTTTTTTGCTCTTTATATATATATAAAAAAGTTGTTTTTTTAATTTTTAATTTTCTTTAATGTAAAATTTTTTTTTTAGTAAAAGTTTTTTTTTCTCTTTATATATATATAAAAAGTTAAATTTTTAATTTCAATCTCTCTATTGTTTATATTTCCAAGTCCGTTATTAGCAAGTTGACATTCGTCATTTTTCCACATACGAAAATGGTGTGAATGTTCATCTTTACTCTTTTGAGTTTTTTTTCATAGGCGAATGCGCTCTCACCACCCGATTTCTTCACGAGTTCGGGTGAGATATTGGATATATGTAACCTCCATAGGACAACAATAAATCACCCCTGTCAAATTCTCTGTCTTCGGCGACGATGATATTAATCAACAGTTCGCTTTGGTACTCGTAAAACAAATCGAGAGCGGCTTCATCCACTTTCAAACACATTCGATATTTGTGGTAGTAGTGCTCTAAGTCTACCATCTCGACCTCATTCAATTCAATGGGATCGTGTGGTTGTAATGTATAGATATTAAAACTGGATTTCTCATACCTTTCGTCTCGTTTCAATTTCAATTCGCATCTTTTAGGTGTTGTTGTCATGATCGATTATTTGGTTTTTTTTTTATGAATTCTTACAAATAATGTATATTTTAATTTTGTATTAAAAAAATTGAATTTAAAATTTAAATTTTTTTTTTCTATTATATATAAAGAGTAAAAAAGCAAAACTTTTTTAACAAATTATTTAATACAAAATTCCAAAAAGAAAAAAAATATTCTTACAAATGAAGCAAACAGATAAAACAATGGTAAATTTAAATGAGAAAACCATACCTCAGTTAAACGAGATTTGTAACCTATTACAAATTTCAGATTTCAGAAAGCATAGAACTAAATCAAAAAAAATTGAAGTCATACAAGAATATTTGCGAAACGCTAGAAAGGCAAACGAAATGTCGATGGCAACGACGTCAAAAGATGCACCGGTTGTGAAAAATAAGAAGACGACTAAACGAAAAGCCGTTGAAGAACATCAAGTTTCCAAAGAAAAGAAAAGAAAAGAAAAACTAAAACGAAAACGAGTGATGCACTTCAAATTCAAGACAAACGAGATATATCGAGCGAAATTCAATGAGCAATCGACGAAGGGAAAGGAGAAGAATATGTAACACGACTCGTTGCAGAACTATTCCAATCAAAACCCATAGAACGGGAGAGTGCGATCAAAGGCATTTTAAAAACTTTCGACGTGATTCCCTCGTTGAAGAAAGTCGATCCAAAATTGTTCATGGAACGGGTGAAGAAAGAAGTATTGGATTTGTTTCACGAATACATGAACTTGGGATTAAAAATTAAGATGATACTCCATTGCATAATGAATAAAATCGACGTGAAGTCCGGCGAGAGCATCGTGAAAAATGCATATTTCAGATCTAATGTCGAACCCGTATTTCGAGGTTCAGATCTATCGGACGTTTTCGAAAAGATGAAAGACAAGATGTTGACGCCTCTCGCGAATTATCAAAATGAAGGTAGTAATTGGACGTTCGGTGAGGTGTTGAAACTCGAAATTCACATGACTAAAAACGAACCGTTGAAAGGATCTTCCTACTTGGAATTACCGTATTTCTTGACTAAGAAACATGCCGTGGTCAACGTGAGAAATAAAGATGATCAGTGTTTTAAATGGGCAGTCACCTCCGCTTTATACCCTGTCGAAATAAACTCTGATAGAGTTTCTTGTTACGAGGAAACTTCTAAAAATCTCGATTGGACCTGAGTGACTTTTCCAACAGAGTTAAAACACATCGAACATTTCGAGGTTCAAAATCCCACCGTAGCGGTGAACGTCCTAGGATACGACGACGGAAATCAAAAGATCTATCCTCTCAGACAGACTTCATATCGCGGAAGAGGAAAGACGATTATTTTATTATCGATTTTGAATGGTGACAATTGTCATTATTGTTGGGTTAAACATCTGACCCGATTACTGTTGAGACAAAATAATAAACATGGACATAAGATATGTTTATGTTGCAACTGCATGAACATGTTTAAGAGCGAAAAATCGTTAGCTAAACATCAGGAATATTGCAACGAAAATCAAGGTGTCGCTGTCGAAATGCCCAAACCCAACACCATCGTGAAGTTTGAAAATCACAATAGAAGGTTAAAAGTACCATTCGTCGTGTACGCCGATTTCGAATGTTTCACCGCGAAAATGAGTTCCTGTGAACCCAACGCTCTTCAAAGTTACGTCGAAAGATATCAAAAACACATACCTTCGGGCCATTGCCTTTATGTGAAATGCGCTTTCGACTCGCAACACGACATGGGTCCCTTCACCTACACGAAACAGCGCGAAGACGACGACGTGGCTCAAAGGTTCGTGGAAGAGTTAGAACAGAAAATTCAAATGTTATACGACAAATTCAAAACTCCGGCGAAAATGATCATCACGCAAGAGCAGCAGGACGAAAATAACAGAGCCACCGAATGTCACATATGCAGACAATCGTTCTACGAGAATTCGGAGGAAAATAAGAAGGTCAGAGACCACGATCATTACACGGGTCTGTATCGCGGTCCGGCTCACAGCAAGTGTAATTTAAAATATCGAGACGCCACTTTCTATCTGGTGATGTTTCACAATCTCTCGGGTTACGACAGTCATCTGTTCATGAAAAATCTCGGCACCTCACACAAAGAATTAAATTGCATCGCGAACAGCGAAGAAAGATACATTTCCTTCACGAAATGGAAACTCATAGAAAGGAAAAGAGTAATCGACGGAAATACGTTGAAAGAAAAAACGAAATCCATTCGTAGATGCATACGTTTCATCGACACTTTTAAATTCATGTCGACCGCTCTGGAAAAATTAGTCGATAACATGAGCAAGGATAAATTTAAAATCACGAGCGAACATTTCGGAGAACGAGTAGATGTCATGTTTAGGAAAGGAGTCTATCCTTACGATTACATGAACGATCTAAACAGATTCGAAGACACCGCACTACCTTCGAAAGAAGATTTTTATTCGAAATTATACGAATCCGACATTTCCGACGAGAATTACGAACACGCCAAAAACGTGTGGAAATCATTCGATATGAAAACCATGAGAGATTATCATGATCTCTATCTGAAGACCGACGTTCTGCTCTTGGCAGACGTGTTAGAAAATTTTCGAGACGTCTGTCGTTGAAATTACGATCTGGATCCGCTTGGTATTTCACCGCACCCGATCTAGCGTGGGACACTCTGTTGAAGACCACCGAAGTCCAATTGGAATTATTATCCGACGTGGACATGTTGCTCATGTTCGAAAGGGCTGCGAGAGGTGGCGTCTCGATGATCTCTCACAGACATTCTGAAGCTAACAATCCCTACATGAAAAAAGGTTTTGATTCGAAAAACGGTCGACTAAATACATACAGTATTGGGACACTAATAATCTGTACGGTTGGGCTATGAGTCATCCTTTACCGATTGGAAATTTCGAATGGGTGAAGGAACCGGAAGAGATGCAAAAATGGAGAGACTATCCTTGCATTTTAGAAGTCGATTTGAACTATCCGGAAGAATTACACGATCCACACAACGATTATCTGCTGGCTCCCGAACGAATGGAACCGAATGAAGGAGACGAGGAAAAACTCATTCCCAATTTATTTAACAAACGTAACTACGTCATCTACAGCGAGAATTTGAAACAGTACGTCAATTACGGGATGAAATTAGTCGACATACATCGCATCATTCGATTCGACGAATCTCAGAACTCGAGCCGAGAACGATTTTGAAAAAGATTTTTTCAAACTCATGAACAACTGCGTGTACGGCAAATCGATGGAAAACATCAGGAAGAGAACCGACGTTCGACTCGTCACGTCTGAGAAAAGAGCTAAACAATTAGTGGCGAAACCCAATTACAAACACCGAACCATATTCGGTGAAAATCTAGTGGCTGTTCACATGCAAAAGACGCATCTGAAGTTCGACAAACCGCATTATCTTGGACCGATCATCTTAGATGTCAGCAAGTGATTGATGTACGAGTTTCACTACGATTACATCAAACGAAAATTTGGTGACAAAGCCAAACTCCTGTTCACCAACATGGACCAACATGGACAGTTTAGTTTACGAGATAGAGATGAAAGACGTCTACCAAGAAATATCTCCAGACGTGTCCGATTGGTTCGACACGAGCAATTTTCCCGTCGATCACCCGTCCAACATTCAATCGAACGACAACAAGAAGGTGCTGGGTAAATTTAAGGATGAGAGCGGCGGTAAACAGATCGTCGAATTCGTGGGCTTGAGACCCAAACTGTATGCTTATCGTCTAGAAGATGATGAAGAGATCAAGAAGTGCAAAGGAGTTAAAGCGTGCGTGGTGAAGAAAACCATCTCTTTCCAAGAGTATAAAGATTGTCTGTTAGGAAGTGGTCCGGTGTATAAGACTATGAAATCGATTCGAAGCGAAAATCACAACCTGTATACCGAAATAGTCAACAAGATTTCGGTGACGGCCGACGACGATAAGAGATTCGTGTTAGACGATAAAATAAGCACTTTGGCACTCGGACATTGGACTGTGGATCTAATTAGAGACGATATGAATGTGGATGATTGGATTCCAGATATGATTGTAGATGATAAGATTCCAGATACGATTGTGGATGATAGGATTCCAGAAAATCAAGAAGAATTAGATGAACACAAAATTATGGAAATCGATAGTGACATCGAGAAAGTTAGTTTAAAAAGAAAAAGAAAAAAATAGAAAAAAAAAATAACGTCATTTTTAGTAAATTATAATAAAATAAATAAAAAAAATATATACGCATTTATGAATAAGAAAATAGAGATATCCATAGAAGGTGTCATTTTACCCAATGAACCCCTATCCAACATCGATCTGTTGAATGCGGCAAAAGATTTGAAAATCAAAGATTTTCTAGGAGTGTTTTCCAGAGATGCCTTGCCGAAGAGAAGACCTCGACAATCGGAATGCGGAATTTTAAATCTAGACGATTTATCGGGTGAAGGCACTCACTGGGTGGCGTGGTTCAAGAACGGGAAGAAGAAGAATTATTATTTCGACAGCTACGGAATCTCACCGCCGAAAGAAATAAAGAACTATTTCAACAAATCGATGGTTCTTTACAACACAGAACGAGTGCAATCGCCAGATCAAGTGTTTTGCGGTCACCTGTGTCTCTACGTTCTCAAGAGATGGTCTGAAGGAGATCAATTTCAAGACATTCTCAATGACTTACATTAGAGAGAGATTTTTTTTTTTATAGTATATATAAAGATAAAAAATTATTTTAAAAAAATTTTAATCGAATAAAAACGAAAAATAAAATAACATAGTTCATTTTTAAATAAACTGCATTTTGAACACATTTTTTCTAAACAACAAAAAAAAAAAATCCCACAACAACATGCCAGTCGATAAATTTGGTAGAAGTGACGATGAAAAAAAAGTCAACCTGAGATAGAAGAGGAAGACGTTCGAAGTCGATGATGGTTACAACGTTGCCAACTTGGACGAACGTTACGTTCGGAGATACGAACCTCGAGAAGAACCTTTGAACATGAATGATAAGAAGCCCTACAATCTTCCCGAGCCGATAGATCTCGCAGATGCTGCGACTAAAAAATACGTCGACAGGGGGAACGCCGATTTCGAATGAATCCTGCTTGATAACTACGTGGATAAAACCATGACCGACGATCTCGATCTGAAATCCAAACGTTTGGTGAACGTCACGAATCCCGTAGATCCCACCGATGCCGCGACCAAGAAATATGCAGACGATTCTCACGCGAGATTCAGCAAACACCTGAGAAAAA
This sequence comes from Pictodentalium vernedei, assembly GCA_031216915.1. Lineage (NCBI taxonomy): Eukaryota > Metazoa > Mollusca > Scaphopoda > Dentaliida > Dentaliidae > Pictodentalium > Pictodentalium vernedei. Next base: position 525,433,104 of record CM062297.1, on the reverse strand, counting down.
AATATGTTACGAAAATGATGCACTCAGAATTGAATGCCAATTATAACAAGATAACGAACGTGGCCACTCCCACGAATCCCAAGGACGTGGCGACCAAACACTATGTAGATCTGGAACAGAGAAAGTCTGACGGACGAGAAATGAAATCGGATCTGAATGCGGGATTCCACAAGATATTGAATCTGTCAAAGATCGACAACGCAGATGCGGACTCAACCGCGGTCAACAAGGGCTACGTGGATTCTGCCGTGATACAATCGCAAGAATACCTAGAATCACAAGTAGACGATCTCTACCTGAACAAAGAATCTGGCGGAACCATGGAGGGTGGCATCAACATGAACGGTCACAATTTATTCGGTCTCGATCACGATCCCGAATTCGATTCCAGCACGGTAAGCAGGAAGTACGTGGACGACAACTCGGTCTGGAGAAAGGGTGACATCATGGAAGGTAAACTAGACATGGGTGGACACGCGCTCACGAATCTACCGGATCCTGTGAACATGACAGATGCCTGCACCCTGAATTCGGTGGTGGAGAAAGTTAAATATGCCAGACAATTGATCACCGTGTGGGCCGAAGAGGCCGGCGCCTTAGACGAGGGAAAAGCCGAGTGGTCTTTCGGAAATGGAGGTAGCGTATCGAAACATGGTCAGGTGGGATATCCCATGCCATTGGGAGGTGAAATCCTTCGAATGAGTCTGGCTTCCTCGGATTTGAATAACAGAGTGGTCGTCAATCTCATGGTGAATGGTGTGGAGAGCAATAAGAGATACAGCGTCGAAAAGACTGAGAATCAACACGTGAATGTTAGCACGTTCGGCATGCCTCTCAAAGTGAACGCCGGAGACAGGATTAATTTCGTCATGAAAACCAATAATCCCGAAGCCGCCACTTCCGTGGTGAGTCTACTGATCGAACTGGATCCTTTGAACAAACAGTGAACGCGTGGAAAATAATGAATTAAAAAAAAAAATAATGTGTGGTTATTAAAACACAAAAAAAAAAAAAAAAAAAAGTAATGAGATATAGAGAGATGTTCAATCTCTCTATATCTCATTACTTTTTTTTTTTTTTTTTTTTTTAATTTTCTATCCATTTATGATTACAATTTATACACTTTGCGAATACGGTTGTTGGTTCATCACCAGATCTAGTTTGTTGAGATTCGATTTTTATTTGACGTTTCTTACATTTGCGACATTTTAAAATTGTATTTTTTACAATTTCTTTGTTAGATCTTATGAGATCAAACTCTTCTTTTTCTTTTAAACGATATTCGTTAAAATCACAACTATTCCATCCTTTTTTTGTGTTACGTTCTTCATATTCAATTTGAATCCATTTTTCCAAGTATTTTATTTTAACGTCGTAGTAATCTGAAGTGAACAGATGATTTGTTGTTTTCGTGTCAAAAACATTCATTTTGTTTTCGAGATTTTAGTTTTTAATTAATCTTACATCCACATTTTTAACGTTTATTAATTTTTTTTTCACACACTCGTCTCTCACCGAATGATCAACATCTTATTTCCATCCGATTCGAATTGTAATTCTCTGTCCGACAGGACTAGGGCAAAGGCTTCGGTTTTTCTCAGCACGTTCCTATCGAATTGCATCTTGATCTGAATGTCTAACACACTACTCTTGAGTCGTTCACTCTGTTTACTGACGTCGAACACGAACATGGGATACATCGACTTGTATTCGCCAGGAGATATGTTGGGATTGCTCATCAATTCGTCTAGACCGTGATACTTCTTTCTAAAATCAGCGGCGTTGCCGTACAGTCTGGAGAAATCGTTCTTGTCGAACGACGCACTGTAATCAATTGCTGGATATCTCGTGGCGTTCAGAAACACTTGCATGTTTCTCAAATGGCAGTGATCGAACAGCGACGCATTCTTTTCCTGAGCCCTGTCCCTATCGGTCTGAAACGCAGCCACGATGAAACGCGGTCTCTCGGAAGCAGATTTCACCGTCAATCTCCAATCGAAGTGATTCGTGGAGGGAGGAATGCTAGCTGTGTCGCACTGCCTCATTCTAAATCCCACGGGTAATTTACTCTTGGATTCTATGATCTTGTAGAGACGCGTTTTCTCATCGAGCGAAGGCTCCACGTGCGGAACGAACCACGATATCTTGTGTAGAGTTATATTACCCACATCGGTCGCGGTGAGTTTCACTATTGTGTCGTCGTTTCCTTTTCGAATCAACGTCAGATTGTGTTTGAATCCGTACATGATCTTGTTGTAATCGTCCGCAAATCCGAAGATGTGTTTCAAAGGTATCCTGAACGAAAACGTTCCTTTAGGTCTGGACGTCTTGACGACGTAGTCGAATATCGTGGCGGCGCCTGCACTAGCAGGGCCTATGGTGTCTTTCACCCACAACTGATTAATTCCTCTGGATTTCGAAAAATCATCAGGATACGTCAAGAGTCCGAACATCGTGGTGGCCTGACCGGGATGAAAAACAGATTCTATCTCTTGTCCGGATAGCATGTATTTTATGTTACTGAATAGATGCATGATGCCATTATTGGCAAGAGTAACCGTGTCGTCGTCGGCGTAGTCGCTCCCATCTTCCTTGGTGAGATGCCCCTGCACCACTATGTAACTCTCGCTAGGATGTACGAATAGATCTTGAGTTTCGACGTTGATTCTTATCTCTCCCGCATTGTTCAAACTCGTTCCGGTTACCGGTTCGTATTCGTGAACCTCATATTCTTGAATACTTTCATCTTTCACTATGCTTTGTGTTATATCTAGTATATTTGTCATTTTAAAGGATTTTTAGTTTTTTTTTGTTTATTAATTAACTTGCTTTCTTTATCTAAAAAATAGTTTTTAATTATTTTTTATTATTATTTTTTTTCTCTCTTATATATATATGTGTGTAAACAAGAAAATGTCAAAGAGAGTAAATAAAAAAAAAATTTGTGTTCTTCATCAAAACTTCGTCTTCTGTAATTGTTGTTCGTAAAACTTTCCGATGATCTCTTCTCCATCCAAAGCTTCGATTTCGTAAGTCACCGGATCGGTGTGAAATATTTTGATGATTACGAAGATTTCCGAGGTCCATCGAGGAGTATAACCCTTTTCGAAGTGCTTCTTATAAGCGTAGATTCTCACTCGATCGCAAATTTCGGCGTTCTAGACTTCTTCCTGATCTTAGATCTCTCGGGATATAGATTCGCGTAGACCCGTTTTTCGTTTCGAGGATCGCTAGCTTCCGCAGGAGTCATCTTGATTGATATGTGTCGCATGTTGTTGTAATCTTTGACCAGACCGTTCAGAGCGTATATGTATTTCTTGGTCGAATTCGCCATGAAGTATCTGTGCATCTTCTCCTTCATCGTTCGATTCCAACGTTCCACCATGCTGGCTTTCTCTTCGTTTTTGATCGAGTAGAGATCTACCAATCGACGAACGTCCTTGTTGTACCACCCACAATTTACTCAGTTTTCGAGAAGATGAGTCGAACACGCTCTTCAGAGCCTCGGCGATGCAAGGTCCTGATTTATTCTTCAAAGCTCTGATCCAACTGTATTTGGGAAACACGTCGATGACCATCAATAGATATTTGACGCCCTCGTTCCACCTCGAAAACGATCTCATGTCGACCAAGTCGGCAGACCAAATGTCATCCAGACCCTTCACAAACACCCTTCTCTTTCGAAATTTACGCACTATGGGTTTGTGTAACTCCTTGGCCAATTCGCTCGTCAATAATCATTTCTTCTTCTTCTTTTCAGATGCGTTTTTTTTTTTGAACGCCCCATCCGAATCGACGTTTCACACCGATCAGATTGCCGACCAGCGAACGTTCCATCTTCTCTCTCCTGGTCGGATTTGATATGCCTCTCAATCTCCCCAACATGTTTTTGTCGCAGACGTCATTGCGAGTCTTGGTGTCGGGATGTCCGGCGTAGCACAGATCGTGATCATACGCGGCCGCGTCCACTCTATTCATGGGTTTGCTCCAAGATTTGGGAGTCAGATCGGCGTTGAGTCTCTTGTTCAATTTCGTTCCGGGTCCTGTGAAACTGTGACCTGGCAGATGCATTTCGAAAGGTAGATTGTTGATCATTTTATTCATGATGCCTTTACCTTTGCTCGCATTCTTTTGTTTGACGAATCGAGTCTTGACAGAACCACACACGTCGCAAATTCCGCGAAGCATCCATCTGTCATTTTTAGTTCGCACTTCTCTAGAATTACTCGTCTCGGTAACTCTCTTACACTTTACGCAATACATTTTTATAAGAGTTATTTAAATTAATTTCGTTTTTTTTTATTTTATATATAAATTTAATATTTTTTTTTTTTTAAATTCTGTTCTTATTATATATATATACATATTTTTTTTTTTCAATCGCTGCTCTTGAGTTCTATCATCTTACTGAATTCCTCCCTGGCCTCTTTCCTCCCCTTTTCCATGAGAGAATCCTTCATCTCTTCCTTGATGATCTGACGAGTCTTGATTCTCACGGCTTCTTTCATGGCATCGTATTTCGTTTTCTCACTCAATATCGTGAAGTATTCTCCGTTCAATATCCTACCGTCTTTCAACGCCATAGAGATCATTTCGAATATCGTGTCGATCTTGGAGTCGGCCAAGACGCGAATCTTGTCGTGTTTCCTCGCCTTCAGATATAATTTCCTGCTCAAAAACTTTCCGACCGTGCTAAACAATCCGGCGGCGAGAGCTACTCCTTCTACGGTCAGAACGATCGGAATGCCGACCGCGGTAGACAACAATCCGATGCCGGCCACATGTAAACCCATGGAAATCGTGATGAGTGTCGTGTCGATCACGTTGACGAATTTCACGAAACGCGAATACTTCTTCTTGAGGGAACGACGAGAATCTCTCTCTCGAATTAGATACTCTTGGATTCTATTGATTTGATCAATGCGATACCTCTCTCCTTTTTCTCTTTCTTCTAGCGATGGCGCCGTCGGCAAAACGCCGTTCGGCTTCTCGTCCTCGTCGTCCACTAACGTCGGATACAATTTATTTCTGATTCTCATTTTATGTTTTTTTTTTCTTTCTAATATTAGATAAAAAAAAAATTTATGTGTGTATTTATTTATTTTTTTTATTTTCTACTCTCCCTTATTTTTATATCAACGAAAAAAAAACTTAGATGTATGCTTCGTTCAGCAATATTTCTTGATGCATCCCTTGTCTTCTAAAGTCAAACTTCTACGCGCCAATTTCAGTTCTTCCGAATCTGTGGACCAGTCTCGATTCTTACAGAAGACTAATCTCTTCCAAAACGTGATCACATCGTTGAATTTAACGCGTTCGAATGCCGGTTCGAAATACATGACGACCATATCTTCCCTTTCCATCGTCAGACACGAATGATTCTCGAGATCGAAGTCTAGATGATCCTGACATCCGACGCATCGTTCTAACAAGATGGGACGTAGTTGTTCATTCACGCAGATTGCGTATGCTCTCATCAGCATGTTTAAAGGAAACCTCGCTCTAATAGTCTGAGAATCGCTCATGATTTACGTTTTTTTTTGTTTTTTTTTTATTATCTATTCGATTTGATATATTTAATTTTCTAAATAACTATTTATTTATATATTTTTTTTTCTCTCCTATATATATATATATCAATCAAAAACGTGACAGCGGGCTCGCGAATTTCCAACCACACCGACGATGACACTCTTCGTTCAGATCGAGTTTTTACGAGAATCGAGCGATCCGATCGCTCGATCAGCTGAGTTTGGGAATTTTTCTCATAGTGGGGGAATTCCCCTAATAATGTCATAAAATGGGAAAAACCCACCGCCTCAAAACAATTGCGGGTTCTAAATCATCTGTACCAAAGCAATTGCCGATTCTGAATCGCTGATTTAGAACCTCCAAAACTGTTTTTTGCGTTTTTACAGATGTTTCAGAATCTTTTTGCTTTTGCTCGCATTCGCCGACGATGGATCGATGGTCTGATCTTGCGATGGGAACGTTGACAAAATTACGTACAAGATGAAAGTGAACTGTACAATTTCACCCCTTTTTTTAAAAACGTGTGTTCACCACGAGTATTTGAACGTTAAAAGCGCGATCTAGGAGTCACGACTGTACATGAGGCGATTCAAGATCATGTACAGTTTTTGTGAACAAGCGTGTGATTTAACACTGAATTCCACGTTGGTGAACGCATCGTGAACGTATGTTGTACACGTACATGTACAAGTGATAGTATATCAGACTTTATTACCTACTGTTGTTATCTTGGACAAATTTATTCACTTTTACCTTAAAATCGTTGTCATATCTGTTCCCTTCTTGTGGAAGATTCGCTTTCTTTAGAAGTTCCGCAAAAGCGCTGGCCTTTGCCTTGTCGTCCATGGTCATAGTTCCGTCACTAGTCTTCAGCACATTATTATTGGCACTTTTGCTCTTTTGGCCAGTAAGAGTTTGAAATTTATCCCAGAACCTCTTATGTTCTCTCAGCCCATTTAGGTTTTCTGTTGCTTTTTCCCATCTCACGCGATTGTCGTTAGCTATGGCCTTTTTTACTTCTCCATGTAGGCGATTATATGCGGTTTTAAGTTCTGATCTTTTTATTTGATCCTTCTCTGACTGGTAAGCCCGGTAGGCTTTTCTTTTTTGTTTGATTATTTGAAGAGTTGTTTGGGTTATTCTGTTTATCCGCGTCTTTACTGTTTGCTTGGGACAAATTTCATCTAGTGTACTGTTGATAACCTCGTTAAGATGGGTGCAGGCTTTTTCTAGTTCATGAGCATTTAAAGTGTCATTTGCCTTTATTTTTACTTCGATAATGTTTCTGAAGAGGTTCCAGTCAATTTTTGATAGGTTCCTCCTATTCACGGGAGGATACCTTGTGGGACCAGTATTACATTTAAAAGTGGCGTGAACCGGCAGGTGATCACTGCCTAGCTCATCATCACCTACAAATATGTCTTGCATTTGGCTGGTTAGTGATTTGCTGGTGATAATCAAGTGTATGATATCTGATTGATGGAGTGGGTTGTTGCTTATGTATGTTACGTCTTGATCGTTATTTACCATGTATAGATCGAGTTCTTCAATGATGCTGAAAGGAGGGCGTCACCATTAGGCTCAGTCTTATGACAACCGAATACCTGGTGTTTGGAATTGAAATCACCCAATTATATGCAGTGTGTGTACTTTTTGGTAAAGAATTCAAATACTTCATTGTCTACTGTTGCTTGCGGGTTGTTATAATATGATATGATGGCCACGTGTTTGTGGTCAAGTTCAGTTTCAGCTGCATTCACTTCAGTATTAAGATGGTCGCATGGTATTGTTTTGTATTTAATCTCCTGCCTTATTGTTGGACGGGGCGATCTCTTCTAATAATATCAAAACCACATAACGAGAATTTTTTGTTTGGTTTAAGCCATGTTTCGCTAATTCCAATTACGGCCATATTTTTGAAATAATGTGACATTTGCAAGTTTTTCTGATTAACGCTTCGGGCGTTCCACTGGACTATTTTTAGTGTATCCATGAATGGTTTAGGAATAACTGCACTAAGTTTATTTACATTTAATTACTATGTGTCATATTGTTACATAATTATATTTTGTTGACGGCCGCTTCTAATAGAGTGTGAGATATTTGAGTTTTATATAACGTAGAGGCTGTTTTACTTACCTCTTTGCAAACGTCCGAAAGACTGGTGTCCAAATTTCTGACACTTGTGACACTGAACGGGTTGCGGAAGAACACGATATTCTTCGGTTTCATATTTTTTGCCGTTGATAATTGCCCCTTTGCTTATCAGATTTAATTTCGTTGCTCTATTAGGGCATTCTACTTTTATCTTCCAAGTATGGTTGCCCGTGGCTTTGGAGATTAGTCTCTCCCACGAGCATCCTGGAAGGGCTTTATCAATCGAGTTTATTTCCGTTTTGGGATGGGCGCGTGTGATTACGACACTGGGGTTTGGTTGTGGTTGGCTCTGTGCCTTCTTAGTTTTGTTGGTCATCTTAGGAGGGGGGGGGGGGGCGTTGTGTTTTTTACTTTGTCAGCGTACGTCGCGCTATCGGTTGGGCTAGCTGTTGCTGTCGCATTCACTATTCCCGGTAATGTAGGCTCTGTTGCGTTAACGGAGCCCCCCTTTCTTGGTGTGACCACCGAGTCCTTTTCAGTAGCGGTGCTCGGTGAATTTTGCTTGATAGTTTTTGTCTTCTTGACATGCCGATCAGTAGTCGTACAGAAACCACTTTCGTCTTCAGCGTCCACGGTTTCATCATTTTCAAGGAACTATGAACAAAATACTTCAAACCTATATTAATATACTCAGTGAATTGTTTATTTATGGCACCTCTCTCAATGTGTGGTTTATTTGTAACAGAAGATAGTCAGTCGGTTTGAAGCATGTCCCTTCAGTGACCTGTAATCACGTGCTAAACACATGTTGAATTGCTTACTTTTGCACCCTTTCATCCGCAATGTGTCCTTTATTTGTAGCAGGTGCCAACCTACAACATGTGGTTCATTTGTAACAAATACCTAGTGAATTGCTTACTTATGCCCCCCCCCCCCCTACCGCCACATTGTGTGATTTATCTGTAAGAGATGACAATCAACTGCTTTGAGTCATAGTGATCACTTGGTGAAGCCATACGATCAGAATTATACAAACCTGTATAAACAAACCTAGTAAACTACTTAGTTATGCCCACACCCACCTACATGGTGTGATTTACACACACTGGTTTGAAGCAGTATGATCAGTTGGTGAAGCCATATAATGGAAATGACTTAAACCTGTGCTAATATACTTGACTTGTTAAATAATGCCCCCACCCACCCACAATGTGTGGTTTATTTGCACAGAAAACAAGCTAGGGAATTACCTTCTTGTCCCTCCTGATCAAGTGGGGAAGCCATGTGATCTGAATGATACAAACCCATGTTATCAAAGTTATGGAACTAGTCACTTAGGCCCCCGACCACTTCCAGGATCCATCTATTTGTAATGGACAACAACTAGTTGGCTTGAAATAATGTGATCACTTGGTGAAGCCTTATGGTCAGAATGATTTCATCCTGCCCTATGATGCCCTGTGAATTGCTTTACTAATGCGGTTATGTGGCCTTTCTGTCACGGTGGGGTGATAATTCATTGATTTGAAGCAGTAAAACCAGAATTGACCAGTATGATACAAACCTGTCCTATCAAACCTGGTAAATTGCTTAATTAGGTCCCCACTCACCAACAGCGTGTGGTTTATTTGTAACAGGTGATAATCGGTTGGTCTGAAGCAGTGAAACCACTTGACCAGAATATTACAATCCTGTGTGGTACAAACCTGGATCAACCATATGATCGTTCACTTATGCCCCACCCCTCTAGAACACACTGCTTGACAATTTGATAATGCATTGTTACTTGCAGCACAGGACCTGAGTACATTATAATTTGAAGGACTAAACCTTATCTAACAATATGTAGTAGATTGCTTATTCTAATTCCCCCACCCCAAAACATGTGTTGTATTGCAACCCACAAATACGGGTATTTCTCATGACATGGTAATTATCTGCCTTCAAATCCTAGAATGTTGTTTCGGACTAAATCTGCTTATTGTTGTTATGGATCCAATCGTATTGTTATTGTTGACACATTTTAAAAACAATCCGTGTATTATTGTATTTCTTCCAAGGAACTGTAGATAAGTTAGTTAGTAACGAAAAAAATAATTGGTATTTGTATTGGTGACACATTTCAAAAACAATTCATGTAGCATTGTATTTACTCCAAGGAACTGGACGTAAGTTAGTGAATAACGGAAAACATTTATTATCCTATGTTCCGTGACGCACATCATTTGCACCACAGAGCTCACATTTTCTCTTATTACTTCGGGAAAATATTCTTGTGACTTGCCTGTATTTTATACTATTTCCTGACTCTACTCGCTCCTATTTAATAAATGGGGTAAAATTTCGTTCCGACTCGCAGATTCAAAGTAAAAAAAATAATAACAAATTACTGGTAGACACGGGAGTTTACGGCTTTCTAGATTGAAAACTTTGGTTGATGTTCTTTTCGGGGGTTATAAATATACCTTTTTCTGAAAACTACATGTTTCGGTTGGTAACATAATCGCACAGCCTCTTATCTACACTTGTTGAGACCGTCCCAGAATATGATGGGAAGTAGGTCACTGTCTCACTAAATATTTCCCTGAAACACACGAGGCCGCATGGTCAGGGGAAATGGTGTGTATCGATGAGGTAAGATATACAGTTGTAATCAAAATGTTTGTCTCAGTGAACAAGAATTGAATACCCTGTGCCACAGAACACACCAACCATAAAAATCCAAATTTTCGCTTAGTGTTCATTGTAGTATCAATTTACTTAAGTCAATAGTTTATTAAAATAAAAAAAACTCCGGTACGAATGGTCCACACCGTCCGTCGTCCACCTTTTCGCATTAATTGAGGTGTTGTGTGAGTCGCGGTAGGTTTGGCTTCGGGATGGGTGGCATGCTGTTTTCTATGCCGTCAAGGATTTACACTATATTGGATTTTTTTCATTCTTATTGGTTCAAAATAGCCAAGAATTGTTCACAAATATGGATGTACAAAGTCGTAGCTAACGTCGAGGGTAGTCTGTCCCCTGGTTTTCGGGCTAGATTTCTGTTACTTACATAGCACCTTCCACTATTATCTTCTTCCCTAAAAATCCTCGTGGTTTGATTTTCTGTCTTTAAAAAAACACTGGTTGAATATATAACACTTTCGTCCTCGGAGAAAACAAGGAATGCGTTATACGGATATGAAATTCAATACCCTGTTATGCCGTTGTTGCTCATAGCGTTAATTCGACTTGTATATACCAAACGTTACCACGACCAAAATACAATGAAACCTTTTCACCTAATACTAGTAACTATACTTTCTGCCCCACTTCTGCCATTTCCATAATTCACTCAGACCAGCACCAATAAGAATGAGTTTCCAAGCTCAGAGTATGAGTCTTTATCTTCCACTCTTATAAAATCTGCTAATATTGTACCATGTACAGAAATTTCTGCGACTGTGATACTGGGTAAGTTCTTCATCAAAAATGTCAGGTAGCATAACCTAACCTTGGACCAGATCCAGACGGGGGCAGAATATGATTTTATTAGTCAGTTCAACAGCAGAATATCTGCCGGAGATGTCGAAGACACGCCCTTCCAATACCTTAGAGGGGAGTGTGAATATTATTCATCGGGTAGCCTCCGCCCTCAGTGTGCAGGTATGAATAATACATTCTCCATCTTCCATGGCAATTGCCAAAGTATTAGCACTCATTGGGACTCACTGAATGAACTCATGCTCAACATGCAGGAATCTGGCCACAGTTTTGATATTATTGGTTTAATATTTTCAAGTCCAACCAGCCACGTCGTATACGATAAATGGATATCAACCGCTTCTTAGCAATGTCGTCCTTCTGGAGACGACGGTCGAGTTGAGTCGGCATCCTTATTAAAGAAGGCATTGACTTCAGAATTCGTGACGACTTATCAGTGTTCATTCACCGCGCCTTCGAATCTCTCTTCATTGAAATTACGGTCGATAAAACGGTAAAGGTCATTGGAATTAATTAAAGAGCGAATAACCCACCCAATGCGGACATGAATATCATCATGACAAAAATAAACCTGATAACTGATATATTAAATAATGAAAATAAACTTTCATATACAGTACGTGGAGAGTGGATTGTAACTAAATCACACGTGGAGTGGAGTTATCACCGATGCTATAACTTTCAAATTGTGTACATATCGACAAAAAACAAGCATTGTTTCAGCCAATGGACCTCCGGGTTTAACCCGAAGGTCCATTGGCTGAAACATTGCTTGTGCTGGTCATGCTTTGCAAGAAATTTGTGATTATAGCTTGTGTGGAATCTCCACTCTGCGGGTGATTTAGTGATAATACACTCTCCACGTACTGTATTATGGGTGATTTTACCATTGACCTATTGAAAATCGAATCTCATAAAAAACCGAAGAATTTATAAATTCACTGTTCAGTCAAGGGTTTCTCCCACTTATAACTAAACCAACTAGAGTAACAAGTTATCATCATTGATCACATTTACTCAATTAATATCTTATCCACATCATCATCTGGCATAGTCCTGAGCGACGTAGCTGATGACTTTGGCATTTTTTATATAGAAAACAAAGAAAATAAAGATGTTCCAATCCCGAAATATTGAAGAATAATTAATCCAAACATTGCACAATTCAAATCACTGCTGTCGGAATGTGATTTTTCTTCCGTTAATTTAGTTTAAACATATTTATTTGCACAAATATTGCGAAATGGATTGGAGGACAAGTGCTAAACACTTAGATCACCCTCCGCTCCTACAAATCATTGATACAAATTGTGCCATGGCTAACGTATGTTACAAATTCCTTCTTGCTTTATTAAAACAATAAAATAGGAAAAGTATGTAAACAAACAAAAACAATCACAAGACAGGGGTTGACATGAAAAGAAACAGGGTGGGATGAGCGATGAACGAGTGGAAAGACAACAATTGGGCATATTACTTCTTACGATTCGGCTCACATTTATAGTATACTCTCCCCAAAAAGAAAGTGTGCATGCTGCAAAATAACACTAAAAAAGATATATATCATTTTCATTCATGGAAATTTTATTCAATCACAGATGAATCAATTTGTGATCAACACAAGAAATTTCATGACGCTACGACGAATACTCTTGGTGCCATGGAGAGTCAAAGACACTAAGGGTCAAACACAAAAGTCACACACTCAATATCTGGTATGACCTCCGTCTGCATCGACAACTGGTGTGCATCTATGCCTCATGGAAGCGAACAAGTTAGCATGGAAGTGGGTTAGGGTAGGGTTAGGTTAGGGTTAGGTAGGGTTAGGGTTAGGTTAGGTTAGGTTAGGTAGGGTTAGGGTTAGGGTTAGGTTAGGGTTAGGGTTAGGTTAGGGTTAGGGTAGGGTTAGGGTTAGGTTAGGCTAACCCTAACCCTAACCCTACTCTACACCACTGCAGTTGAGCACGACAATGACGTAACGTCAAAATCGGACGAATTGCAGGTCTTCGAGGACGTAAGCCGTATCCTCTCAGCCGGTTGATTACTGGTTGAGGATGTATCCATCTCAGGTTAGGGATGTTCCTGGCTGTCGTCGATGCCGTTTGTTGCCGGTTCCGGAGAAGGACGACACGGATATACCGATCTTGTGCAGGGGTGGTAACTCGGGGTCTCCCGGAGTGGGGTCGGTTTCGAACGTCATCATGTTGTGCATGTCAATGGACTAGCCTGTCTACAGTGTTACGGTGGCAGTTTAAATGCTGGGCAACCTCTCTGTGTGTTCTGCTCTAATCATACCCAGGGCAAGGAGACGTTGATTCATTGTCAATCTTGGCATGCTAATGTGGAGTTGTTTTAACAGCGTTTGAATGTGAACGATAGGAAGGCCTTACTTTAGTGTTTAAATACCCAAGGATTCACACTGCTGCATGAATTTTCAGACTATCCACGTGCAAAACATGCCTTTTCACAAACGTGCAGCACGTCATTTAACGTTAATGCAATTTTAACGGGGAGAGCTGTTTTGTGTACAATATAACTTATTCATGAACAGGTTAACACTCTTTACACCTACGGAATTATTGTTTTGGAGTTTGATCAATTTCTGCAATGCACACTTTCTTTTTTGGGCGAGTATATTTAATTTGGCAGTGTTTTCCATTGTCGCATAAATACTGGCATGCTCCACGATCCAGTTGAACAGAGAACATACCCTCATTCAGGCGACAATTTGTAGATGACATAAACAGATTAGAAATGAACATTCGTGGCTAAAATTCTTATCGCTCTGGGAGAGAGAGAGAGAGAGAGGGAGAGAGAGAGAGAGAGAGAGAGAGAGAGAGAGAGAGAGAGAGAGAGAGAGAGAGAGAAAGAAAGTTATGGAGTTGCGCTGTCCAGATGAAACCCGCAAAAATTATGGTTATTTATCAGAGTGCATTCGACATAGCTTTTCCCAAGATAAAAATTATCCCGAACAAAAGTAAACTTGAACACAAGCCATGGATGTCTAAGGGTCTTCTTATCCCGTCAAAATATAAAAGAAAATTTTCCCACAAAAAGCTGAAATCTCCCACAGATCAAAATATTAAAAATTATAAAAATTATCGCAGAATATTCAACCGTGTCAGGAAATAAAGTAAAGCAATTTATTATAAAAAGATCCTTGCAGAAAACAAAAATGATATCCGTAAAACTTGGAAAATCGTCAACGAAACTGTAAATAAGGTAAGACGTGTGTCTAAACTTCCTTCCTTCTTTGTCCAAAAAACAAAGAAATCTCTGACCCATGCGAAATTGCAAGGGAATTTAATGATTTTTTTTTATAAACAAAGGAGCACTCACTTGTGAACAATTAAAAACAAGCAATACCTCAACTACGGATTACATGAATGGCCAATTCCAGAATAATTTATTTCTAGAACCGACCTCTACGTTTGAAATTATTAACGTGGTAAAATCAATGGAATCTAAAACAAGCCCTGACTGCGACAATATCAGCTCCGATCTTCTGAAACAAACAGTAAATTTCATTGCGACCCCCTTACTCTACACCACTGCAGTTGAGCACGACAATGACGTAACGTCAAAATCGGACGAATTGCAGGTCTTCGAGGACGTAAGCCGTATCCTCTCAGCCGGTTGATTACTGGTTGAGGATGTATCCATCTCAGGTTAGGGATGTTCCTGGCTGTCGTCGATGCCGTTTGTTGCCGGTTCCGGAGAAGGACGACACGGATATACCGATCTTGTGCAGGGGTGGTAACTCGGGGTCTCCCGGAGTGGGGTCGGTTTCGAACGTCATCATGTTGTGTATGTCAATGGACTAGCCTGTCTACAGTGTCACGGTGGCAGTTCAAATGCTGGGCAACCTCTCTGTGTGTTCTGCTCTAATCATACCCAGGGCAAGGAGACGTTGATTCATTGTCAATCTTGGCATGCTAATGTGGAGTTGTTTTAACAGCGTTTGAATGTGAACGATAGGAAGGCCTTACTTTAGTGTTTAAATACCCAAGGATTCACACTGCTGCATGAATTTTCAGACTATCCACGTGCAAAACATGCCTTTTCACAAACGTGCAGCACGTCATTTAACGTTAATGCAATTTTAACGGGGAGAGCTGTTTTTGTGTTCAATATAACTTATTCATGAACAGGTTAACACTCTTTACACCTACGAAATTATTGTTTTGGAGTTTGATCAATTTCTGCAATGCACACTTTCTTTTTTGGGCGAGTATATTTAATTTGGCAGTGTTTTCCATTGTCGCATAAATACTGGCATGCTCCACGATCCAGTTGAACAGAGAACATACCCTCATTCAGGCGACAATTTGTAGATGACATAAACAGATTAGAAATGAACATTCGTGGCTAAAATTCTGATCGCTCTGGGAGAGAGAGAGACAGAGAGAGAGAGAGAGAGAGAGAAAGTTATGGAGTTGCGCTGTCCAGATGAAACCCGCAAAAATTATGGATATTTATCAGAGTGCATTCGACATAGCTTTTCCCAAGATGAAAATTATCCCGAACAAAAGTAAACTTGAACACAAGCCATGGATGTCTAAGGGTCTTCTTATCCCGTCAAAATATAAAAGAAAATTTTACCACAAAAAGCTGAAATCTCCCACAGATCAAAATATTAAAAATTATAAAAATTATTGCACAATATTCAACCGTGTCAGGAAATAAAGTAAAGCAATTTATTATAAAAAGATCCTTGCAGAAAACAAAAATGATATCCGTAAAACTTGGAAAATCGTCAACGAAACTATAAATAAGGTAAGACGTGTGTCTAAACTTCCTTCCTTCTTTGTCCAAAAAACAAAGAAATCTCTGACCCATGCGAAATTGCAAGGGAATTTAATGATTTTTTTTTTATAAACAAGGAGCACTCACTTGTGAACAATTAAAAACAAGCAATACCTCAACTACGGATTACATGAATGGCCAATTCCAGAATAATTTATTTCTAGAACCGACCTCTACGTTTGAAATTAATAACGTGGTAAAATCAATGGAATCTAAAACAAGCCCTGACTGCGACAATATCAGCTCCGATCTTCTGAAACAAACAGTAAATTTCATTGCGACCCCCTTGACACACACAATCAATAATTCATCGACTGATGGCATAGTGCCCGACAAAATGGAAATTGCTAAAGTGACCCCATTTATGAATCTGAGGACGTACATAAATTCACGAACTACAGACCAATTAGTGACCTGCCAACATTTTCCAAAGTTCTAGAAAAACTTATGTCAGTCAGAATCATTAGTTTCCAAGATAGATTTGAAATCTTATACCAGCATCAATATGGATTTAGAAAGAAACATTCCACAGTCCATCCAGTTCACCAACTTCTAAAGCAAGTCGCTGGGGAAAATAATAAACACCCAAATACCTCACACTAGCGGTTTTCCTAGATTTAACACAGGCATTTGATACTATAAACCACGAAATTTTAATTAAGAAATTAGATTATTATGGGGTGAGGGGAGTCACCAACCAGTGGTTCAAAAGTTACTTATCAAATAGAAAACAATTTGTTGTTTATGGCGAAAATAAATCTGACTTGGCGCAAATAACGTGTGAAGTCCCACAAGGCTCGATATTAGGCCCCATTTTATTTTTATTATACATCAACGACATTTGTAATTCCTCTTCCCTAAAACTCCTTTCATTTGCAGACGATACGACTGCGTATTCATCAGGTCCTAACCTGAATGACTTAACAAGTTATATGAACAGGGAATTACGTAAATTATCCGAGTGGTGCTCCACTAATCGTCTAGTTATAAATGCTAACGAAACAAAATATATTGTATTTAACCCGACTATGAAGAAAATGAAAATTTCGCGAGAAAACGACTGTATTGGCAATGAGAAAATAACAAGAGTGGGTGTCGAGCAAATTAAAAAATCTGTGAAATTTCTTGGGGTCAACATTGATAATAAGCTATCATATAAAGTCCATATATCTCAGCTATGCTCAACAATCTAGCGGGCAAATTATGCCCTCAGTAAGGTTAAATCCATTCTTCCACATGGTGCCTTGAGAACTCTTTACTTTGCCCTTGTTCACAGCCACTTGATCTATGAACTTCATGTTTGGGGTAACTCAAAAGACATCAATAAATTATTCTTAATGCAAAAAAGATCCATACGAATAATTAATAATGAACAATTCAATGTCCACACTGATCCTCTGTTTTTAGGGACCGTATTCTCAAGGTTAGTGATTTATTTACACTTCATGATGTATTGTTCATCTACGACTGGAAAACATTAAATCGACCAGCCTCATTTAATGATTACTTCACGTGCATCGACAGCCATTCGCACAGAAGTTCAAGACAGTCAACGCTTCTACACGTAAGTAGAACTAGATCCCGAACATTACAGATGCTTCCATTGTTCTCGTACCTTAAATTGTGGAACGAATTAGATACGGAACTTCGTCAGCTCGATAATAGAAATATCTTCAAAAAAAGTTTGGCTTTCAATCTCACAGCTTCATACTCTGACTGCGTTGAATGTAGCAATCCTTACTGTCCAGACTGTTCCCTGTAAATAATAAATCAATGGACGAGTTCTTTGACATACCCGATCAATGAAATCCCTTGTGGGACTTAGTCAAAAATAATTGTTGCCTATGCAATGTCCGCCGTACCTGAACCTCAAGTAGTGTGTCATTTTTGCCTTTGTCTGGTATCTCGTTTGACTTGGCTTCCCTGCCCATATTTATTTTCGTAAATTCGAAGGCTATTAGATAATAAACCATTTCTATTTGTAAGGAGCTCCTTTTATACTAACCTCTATATAAAGGCGTTGTAAATTAGTGCTAATGACATGTGACCCAACGTTCCGATTTCTCAAATGAGAAAGTCTTTTCAATTTGAGAAATCGGAACACCAACAGTAGCCTCCGTCTTGTGTTGCCCGTCATAAACTGGAGCTGGTGCCCATGATTGTCAGAATCCATAGCGCCGTTCAATCTTTGTTGTAGTCAAAATTAATCACTTCGTTACTAAGTTCCTTGGACTATCACCTATACGTAAACAAATCTATCTATTTGTTTTATTTATACCTTGCTCTTAATAAATAAGCGACTTCATCACTTAAAATGGATAAAAAACGACACTTTCTATCGCAGACACACGGGTTTGTATTGCTTACATCTGCGCCGGTGGCTGTATTACCGGCTGTACGTGAATGCTTGATTGACAGTTAGACACATCGTCAAAGTTTATTGAATTTAACTTGCTTTTTCAGCCAAATTATTCATAACACTTCTTAAATTTTAAACATCGCGAAGTGTGGATGTATCGAAGTTGGCAAATTGCGTCATGCCAAAGGTGAAGTTGGATGAACTTCCGACTATAGGTGTAATTTTTTAAACCGCAGTAGAAGCTTTATACCGGTAGTGGGGTTAAAAGATAAAATTTAACATACAGGTTTTTCACAGGTAGTAACACAGGCGAGCATAGTATAAACATGTGTTAACAGTGACAAAAAATTTCTTTGCTGTCTGATATATTTTTCACCATAATTCACTTTCTTACAAATTTGTAAAGTGGATCGACAGACACTCCCGAGCAGCCTGTAGTAGGGCAAAGGGACAAATACACACAAATATACCATCCATCCATCCATCCATCCAGTGCATCCACCCATCCATCCACCCATTCATCCATCCATCTTACAGATTTTTGCGGTGTCTGATGTTTCTTTAGTGTTCCTTGGACTATCACCTGTACGTAAATTTAATAAGTTTGATGCATAAACCATATTAATATTTTCCTTTTAGTAGACACTCACTCCCTCTAATTGATTTATTTACTGGGGTTTAGCGACAATTTCGACAGCCATGGTCACTCCGTGTCGTTTACAGGTGGAGGAAGTCGGAGAACCCGGAGAGAACCCCCAGGCAGCCGCGAGCAACTACTGTCAGACTCCCCAACGTACCAACTCCGAACATCCAGGGTTAGCATTGTGTGAAGGCAAGTGCTCCATCGACGTGCAGTATACTTTAGAACACATGGTTGTACACATGGGCAGTCGGAATTAAGTGCCTCGCCCAAGGACACAACGCAGTGACTCCTGGTCAAGATCGAACCACGGGCCTCTCAGTTTGAAATTAGATACACTATCCCTCATCCACCGCGCTCAATCTCACTTCAGACAAGAGGCTGAACGTCTTTATTGAAATGAAGGGGATTAATTGTGGCTCAAAATCAAGTTCAAGCTTTGCGATAAATAAACATTCGCAGAGCAAGGATATAATATTATCGTTTCCATAACTATACGAGATAACAAGATAACATTTACCGCCTCCGAATGATCACACTCCTCTTGTTTATAGCAATTTCTTCTCAAAATTAGAACATATCGGAAATTTGTTAATTCCTGTTGGCGGTGGCTCTGAAACGTTCCTCAATTTGTGACATAGACACGGCTAAGTAAACACATGGAAATAATGTTAAAAGTAACAAGAAGATACTACAATGCATAAAAATCTGCAATTACACGATATTTAAAAAATGAAGAATCGTGATATAAGAAGATATAGTCCAGGAAATAATTTGGGTGGATTTGAATATTCTGTTATGTCCTCAAATCTGCGTGTTTCTATATTGAATTCAGGCGCTGAAGTGATCATATTCCGATAAATGTAGACTTACTATTTATCAATCAGCCTGGAGGAAAAGGTTTGGGTGAATTTAATTAATAACAGTCTTCTCAGTGACCCAATATATGCAGATGTAGTAAAATGCTTTATACACGAAATATTGGCCAACACACCAAGAAAAATAAAAGTTTTTTTTCATGTCGTAAATCTTCTGGATAATGATATACAAAGGTTCAGTATCTCCGCTTATCTTACACCATCAGCGATTAGTGATTTTTGTTGCACTTATATAAAAACGATCTATTTCTGCAAAGTCAGAGGAACTTCAACGGAATTCAAAAATTTAAAGAGAGCAAATAAATGTGAACCGAACACTCGATTTGAGGTCATCTCACAATTTATGCAGCTAAGAAAGCAGCTATCACAGGAGAGAATTGGGATAAGTTAGGGTTTTGTTTATATAACCACATTTATTACATTCTGTTCTGTAAAATCCCTATCTACAGCAACACTAAAACGTGCGGAAAATGAAAATCTGTTCCGCACATATGTGCGGAACAGACATCGTTAACGGATTATTTTTAAATGGAAGCGGAATTTCACTGGAATTTTCTACAAATCGTGCAATGCAATTACAGTTTAAATCACAAGCGAGAGCTGAAAATCGTCCCCTGAGTTCCAATGTGTTCTATGTGCCAGTAGGCACATAGAAACATTGGAACTCAGGGGACAAAATAGTAAGACGGGCAGTGGCGGTGCCATGGGGGGGGGGGGGGGGGGGGGGGTGTATGGGGGGATACTTACCTCTCCACTTTTTTCGCCAAGCGTAGTAAAAAAATACTATCATTTTAATTTTTGTATTGAACGTTGCGGTGTAATGGTGTGTATGCATAATTCCATATTCCCAACTGCACTAAATCAGAGAAGTTTTTAAATTATGTTTGTGTGTGCCCCCCCCCCCCTCCCACACACACACACACATTAGCTGCAAACAACAAAAAGAGTCGAGGGCCCAAATTGCAACAAGGCATGCCGCGTTCAAACGGTCTGAAACATACTGCTTAAGAGTATTCGAGGAATGCTAAAATCGAGAGCGTGCAACGCATCCGTTTGGAATGCAGCCTACTTTCATTTTCGATTTGAGTGTCGTTTGGTGATCGCACTTTACAACAGCGTTCTTCCGTTAAAATGTCATCATGTACGACGTTTTCTATAACTAAAAGTCCTAACCAATAAGTTTCAAAAGGATAAAACTGTTTTAATTTAATTGTCTGAGAATGCTCCAGAGAACACCATTTACAACGTAAGTTTTAAAAAATTTTCTCAACCTCGGGAGGGGATACCCCTCCAGAAACCCACCCCGGCTCGGCGCTGCGCGGCGAGCAGTACCCAACTGTACCCTCTCACTTCTGTAACTCTGGCGCCGCCACTGAACACGGGTTCCCCTCGCAAATTTGGTTGGCGATAAAATGTGTTTTTTTTTGTTATAGTTGTCTAATGAATTGCTGAGTATCCTTTTAATAATAGATTTTTGTAGACGTGAAGGCGTGTAATAAACACAGAACAGCACACGTGTGTGAATGGGTTAATAGATATGCCTGTCGCCTCTCGTTTTATCCTTCCGCGCTGAGACTTGTGCCATATCGAATAACCCATTCACACACGTGTGTCGTTCTGTGTATTTCAAATATTATCTTGATTGCTTGAGGTTTCGACGAACACCAGTCAAAGCAACTACGATAGTTTATTAGGGAGATGTCTTTTTATTCGTTTCTCTCAAATTGGCGGCCCGCTCTGCGTAGCCGAGCCCAGGGGAGAGTGCGGGAGGGGGATACTAGGAAAATTTGTGAAATATGAACTACTGAGGGCTCATTTCCTCGCTTCTCAAGTGAAAAAATCAAGGTATCGTTGCTGTTCATTTTTGGTGTTTATCCCTTTACCTAACATGAAAAGCAGACGACACTTGCAAAAAAAAAAATCTTCAATAACTAATTTTTTTCATTTTTTGACTCCAAAACATAGGTTATGACCCCTCATTGAAACGAGCTCGACGAGCTCGTTCCAATGAGGGGTCATAACCTATGTTTTTGAGACAAAAAATGTTAAAATCATGAAAATCAATTGGCGATTTTTGAGAATAGCGCTGGCCGTTTTTGTCCGTTACGTTGGGTAAAGGGTTAAAGGAGGATGTATGTCAGAGAGGAAGATGTTAACCTGTTGAGCGTAAAATCAGTCAGTGACACCGGCTAGCAACTTTTCTGTGCACTGCAAATGGTGTAGATCATACAGTTTTTTTGTGCGCCTGTATGATGTAGAATATGCAGGTGTATGTGGTTATCTTCGTGCAGATACAAGATATAATTTACAAAGTTTTGGATATTTCTTTTTTTTTGGGAGGGGGGGGGTGGTAAATACCTCCTTACTCTCCCGGTTCCTACGCCACTGGCCATCTGCAATGCTTTAGATGCCACCTTGTTCCACTCAAGGGACGATATTTAGCTTAGGATATTTAGAATAAAGAAGAAAAAAAACAAACAAACATAACCACAACACGTAGTGAGTTTTAGACCCCATAAAATGTTTCCGCTGCAGAAGAACGACGTCACATTCTTCAGAGTTGGAATATCTTGTCATATCTTTATATCGATTGCTTTCAAGTACAGTGTAGCGGTGTGTTATAATTGAAACTTTGTATAGTTTCCTATTTAAAAATTCGAAATGGAAGCCATTTATCCCCAGTGGGCTCTTGGATTAAACTAAAATTCCCGAGAAATCATTAATATTAATTGGACTTAGTTCACGGTGCCCGTCATTGGTTAGCATGCTCCGCCATCACACGAATATTGCTGTCTATTGGTCAAGTACTTCCCGGACGTGAACACACGTATTTTATTAACAAGCAAACACACAGGAAACGCTCAGCCTGAAGAGTTCGTGTTTGATAGCTACGAAATAACACCACGAAAATGATCATCACTGTTTTGTCTTTAATCTGTTACTCAGCTGTTGGCAGATGTGCTGAGGTGAGAAATGCGAGTTTTAGAGCTTGCAGAAACAGGCACATCTCATCTTCTGTGGTGAGAGAGCTGAGAGTCCATACCGAACTGGAATGTGCTGCAGAATGTTTAACAAATATGTTGTGTGGATCTAGTAATTACTATAAAGAGAACAGAACATGTCAGCTTTTATCAGAAGGTCAACACTTTGAAGACTGTGGGACCATCGGGGAGGCGTCCACAGAAACAACGGTTCTCAAAAAGGTATCTTTTATGGAGAAATCCACTTTTTAATGGGTCCAAATTACAATATATTTAAGAACAGGTAAAAATTATGAAAACTTCAAAATTTAAATTCCTACTAATAGTGGAATTTGGTAAAAGGTTGTTGAGTATTATTCAAGCCTTATACTACTCACTGAAGAGCAAGTTGGGATGAAACATAACCAAGGCAGAAAGTCACGTTAAGCTTTGGAATTGATTTAATTCTTTCATATTCCGAAGTCACATTACATCTTATCTTGGACCCCGGAGTCTCAAATTTCGAGTTGAATGGAATTTCGAATGGAGTCAGACATAGGAATTCGAACAAATGGCATTTCTAGCTGTCGTTATTGCACATTCTTAGAACCATAGAATAAAGCAATTATTGTCAGTCGCCGATGCAGAATTGTATTCAACAGCGACTCATCTATATCGGCAAGTCAATCAAAAAGATGGAAGGGTCACATCGTGTCTGACAGTTTTACGGGTAGAGGAAGCCGAAGTATACTCTAAAATCAGTTGGGTTGAGAATTAACCCAAATCAACTGGGTTGAGCTGATCTTTAACCCAGTGGATTTTAGATTGTTTCCGGCGAGAACTACCGAGCAGCGGCGAGAAACTGTCAGACTGAGATCTAACCACATAGCCAATGCTCTATCGACCCTTAACACGAGGATGCAATTACGTGCATGATATGTTGAGAAGTACATGTAAGTATTCATTTTCAGCTTTTTAACACTAATTATAAAAGTAGGTACCTTCGACTACAAATCACAAGTGAACTGATTATTTAATCTTTATTCGCGTGCTGGCGTGTAAGATCACTTTCAGTACCTGCAGCTATACCAAGCCTGCTTCACAAGCGGAAAGCCATGTTTAGACAGTCATTTCGCCGCTGATGCCCAGCATAGAGGAATTCCTCCCTAGATATTGAGTATATATATATAGTGCTGTTTTACAATAAAATAGACTATTTTACCACAAGAAACGGCACGGCTGCATTTCCAAAACTTATTAGAATACATGGGGTGGAATGTTTTTTTGTATGCAGATATTTTAACACAGCCAATGACTGGCGAAACAAGGGGCGGATCCAGAGCCTCCCCCCCCCCCCCCCATATTTTCGCCAGCTATGTTTCTCTCGTACTGGTTCAGTTTCGATGGATTTCGGATCATTTTTCGCAGTAAGTGACAGCAAACGCTAAAATGTATACAGTATATTAAAAAATCGGTTACTTGAAATAGATCGTAATCTTACAGACATACAAGTACCAAATCCACCCCAGACAAGATAATCCACAGACAGTATAATTGCTGTTAACGTCTGATAAAGCATACAGGTGATGTCTATTTATCAGCTTTGGTTGGACCAAAGCTGATAAATAGACCTCACCTGTATGCTTTTCCGACGTTTTTTAACGGCTCTCAAAGTGTGAAATCTTTCAAATACATCTCCTGAAAAATCTCATAATATCCGCTCAGATGCATGGAAATGGGGTTTTTGGGACCCTGGACGACCATCCATCGCCCGATCCAGCCCCCCCCCCCCCCCACACACACACACTTTGAAAATCGTTCCGCCCCCTCCCTAGAATATACATCAACAAAAGAATAGTTAGTTATTAAAATTACAAGATAAACAACTTCCGAAAGTGGGTCAGTGCTTCGACAAGCATTAGTGTGCATGTAGAAATCCTGATATGGTCGATACACAAAAACTATCAAATCTGCTGCGATGAAACACCCCCAACACATAATGGTGAAATATGACTAACACACTCACCCACTTTCACGAACAAAGATAAAAATATCCAGTTTTCAACCATTCATTCCCCCAAACAAATTACAAATTACTAATTACTCGAGGTTGATATTTTGTAGTAATCTCGTCAAATGCAAATGCTGTTACCAGATCGGTGTCTTCCCACTAGACCAGTTCCCTTTAGACCAATTCCCTTTAGGCCAATTCCCAAAAGACCAATTCCCCTTATACCAACTACATACTGTTATTGATTAAGGGTTGATTAAGGATAATTAAGAAAACATTTATTAACTGATAAGGACTTTATTTGATAAAAAAATATTTATATGCATAACAGACAAAAAATATAGATTTATAACATTTCAGCATAGCTCAGTACATATAACATTTTACAGAAAATATAGATTTATAACATCAATAAACACAAAGGATTGTGTTTGTTTTGTTATGGAAATCAACTCAATATCTGTTTACCGCAAAACAATAAAAAGAATCACAGACTTTGAAAGTGTGTGATTACTACAACAATTGTTATGAAATAATCTGCCCAACATCTATAAAATATCAACAAGCCAGAAAATAGGCAGACTATCATCTGAAAAAGGAGATCCCCAGAGGGTAAATTTGGTGATGCTACCCTGCACAGCAGGGTAACATCACTAAATTTACCCTCCGTGAACCTCAACCCGAATCAAGGTCTTAAACATAAACAGAAAGAGGTACCAGAGGATAAACTGGCCCACTGTATGGGAGAGCATCAGCAAATTCGCCCTCTGGGGACCTCATTCTGCAAATGACAGACTGCTTATTTTCAGGCTTGAATATCAATAACATTAAATACATTTATAAATATTTATAAATATATCAAATTATTGATATAGAATTATTTTAAAAGTAGAACACATCAGTTGGTCTAAGGGGAATTGGTATTTTGGGAATTGGCCTCGTGGGAATTGGTCTAAAGGGAATTGGTCTAGTGGGAATGAACCACCAGATCGTGTTCCAAGATATTTTACCCGATTTTTAAATTTTATTTTAAAAGACGTTTATATGAATCTTTTCTGTTTGAAAAACGTTCCATTTAAAAGAATTCTTGCCCCAGACAACAAGTTCCATGTCAAATATACAAAATTAATGTCACTTTGGATATTTAGGTGATTCGTCGTCCTATAATATGAGTTTGACAGCTCTCAAATTCTGATGTTTGTGACAGGTTTTTGTAATACCTCACCACTTTTGTAATAAAAACACCAGGTTTTGTTATAAACCGAGGTCACGAGTTTCGTAATAAAATTCGGCAGATTTTGTCCCCAAAAATCCTACCCTTGTTGTCAGAGAAATCAATAGGTTTTGTAAGGCATAACTGTTGGTCTTCACGTAACAGGGCAAGAATGTGTGAACAAATTTTTCTGACCAAAAATAATTTAGCATTCTACCAGTTATCAAACACAAAAAATAAAAGCCC
This sequence comes from Pictodentalium vernedei, assembly GCA_031216915.1. Classification (NCBI taxonomy): domain Eukaryota; kingdom Metazoa; phylum Mollusca; class Scaphopoda; order Dentaliida; family Dentaliidae; genus Pictodentalium; species Pictodentalium vernedei. The sequence goes on along the minus strand of CM062297.1, from coordinate 525,406,879 downwards.
CACCCCCTCCCCCTCATTGATTTGAAAAAATAATTGCCCCAAGGCCAAATGTATTTCTTTATTTGGCCTAAACAGGCAACATAATATCTATTGAACATTTGATGTATTCGTTCATATTCGTGGCTATACACGGCACCACCCCATTGTTTACAGCATTGAAAGCCCTAGTTATTTCTTCGCCATTTATTTGATCGCTAAGAATGTACCTTAAATCAGAAAATTCATTTATATTGCTATTCATTGGGGACTCGGGGCATTTTTACTGGACTTTAACGACACTGTGGACAGCCAGGGCCACCTTGTGTCGGATAGTTTCGCGGGTGGAGGAAGCCGGAGTACCCGGAGAGAACCACAGAGCAGCGGCGAACAACTGTCAGTCTCCCCAACGTATTAACTCAGCACAAACACGATTAGCATCGGTTGAAAATAATGACTCCATCAACATGCAGTACGCCTTAGTACAGAGCTTCACCGTGCCCCCACGTGGGAATTCGAGATTAAGTGCCTTGCTCAAAGACACAACGCAGGACTGGTTGGGATCGTGGGACTGGTTGGGATCGAACTGTGGACCTTTCGGTTTGAACTCACTGCCGTAATCACTGAGCCACTGCGCTCCCACTCGGGTCATGTTGAGCTGCACTATCATTTAACCCATTACCTAATATGAAAAAGCAGACGACACTTGCAAAAAAAAAAAAATTCTTGAATAACTATTATTTTCATTTTTTGTCTCAAAAACATAGGTTATGACCCCTCGTTGGAACGATCTCGACGAGCTCGTTCCAATGAGGGGTCATAACCTATGTTTTAGAGACAAAAAATGAAAAAAATAATTAAAATTAATTGGAGAGTTTTGAGAATAGCGCTGGCCGTTTTTTACCGTTACGTTAGGTAAAGGGTTAAAATCTTTAAAGAGATTAAACATTTCGTCCCGAGATACCTGTGGTGATCGAACCGGATTCTATTTATCTCACATCTTCCAACTACTTGTATCTTTTGCTCTCAAAGAGGACAATTCGAAGCAACCTTTCGTTTGTAACCGAGGAAACTTTGACAAAGTTCTCGTTTCTTTGTGGGGCTGTGAACGGCTTTCCGATTTAAAGGTAGCCATTTTCAGTCGTTTTACAACGAATAAACTCTTGTCACGTTATTGTATTATGCCCTGATGATGTGGCTGGAATATTTTATCATTCAGCACTTCAGCCATACAAGTCGGGAAAAATAAGGTTTACGCCACCCAATAGGTTTTTGTCGCGCCGTTCCTGTTTCAATCTTCGAATTATCAATCAACAAAAATATTTTCGATGGGTATATAACTCCGTGTTTATCCTCTTTCATTCAGAGTATTCAAAGGAATGCGATCTCATCAAAAAGTCCTCAATGCTATCACAGCTAATCCTTCTTTACAAGGTGCGATCGCGCGGTTGCTCATTAGTTGGAACATAAGAGTTGAGATTGAAAAATCACGTCTGGTGTGTCCTTGAGCATGAAACTCATCACAAATGCCTTCGTGTGGGCACGACGGAGCTGTGTACTCGGGATTGGGGTCTGACTTCTGCATACTTGCCTTCAATCTATGCCAACACTGCTCGTGCAGGGTTAGTGAGTCGAAAAGTCTGCCAGTTGCTCGATGGTTCTCTCTGTGTACTCCGGTGCCCTATACCCGCAAAGCTGCTCGATACGATATTATTCTGGCTGTTGTTTAACGGGATAATATGTAATACAACGTTCGATGGAATGACGGTCGATTCATTTAACCCTTTTCCCGGTGTAACTGTCAAAACACCTGTCATGCTGAAAGTTCTCACAAACATCGCTTTCAAATTAAATTTTTTTTATTTTGTCGCTGAAGGACTCCTGATGTTCCTTCTTTGGAACGACCTGATTGAGGGGAGTGGGGGTGGTATTAAGATAAGTTTTCGAGGGAAAATGATTTTGTTTAGTTTTTCAAGAAGTTCGGTTTTGTGAGTGGCATCATCTATCCGTGTTTTGTAAAGGATTAAATACAAATGCGTAATAAAGTGAAACTCAATCTTTTTGTCTAGTTTCGGATGCAAGGCTGTCAATGTTTTGAAAAAGTGGTGAAAGTAAACATTCCCTTTTACAAAAGGGTACGGTAGTTTCCGGTTAACCTTTTACCCAACGCAGACGATATCAAAATTTATCAATTTAAATATAGCTTTTTAATTGTTTTCGCAAAAATTTCAACAAAACCATATCATGTGACCCCTCATTGGAATGAGCTCGACGAGCTCGTTCAAAAGAGGGGTCACATGATATGGTTTTGTTGAAATTTTTCGAAAAATAATATTTTTTTCAGCTGCTGAATCTGCATATTACGCGGGCGGATGCGGGCGATTCGTTGGGTAAAGGGTTAAACATTCGATTCTGTCATAGAGTGTAGCTTGTGACCTAAGTTACAATGTCTGAGTGACCTCCATGGCTGACAGTTTTCGTCAATGGTAGCGATTTACAGAAAAGTTATGTTCCCTTACTTTTCTAAAATTGTCAGTAAATTTAACACTACGGTGATGGGAATTTCATATAAAAAATTGAAATTTCGAAATGTTAGCGAAGATGTATCAAGAATGTCAGCATCATTTCACAAACCTCAGCCATTTTCCAAAGGAGTAGTATAAAAATACCGAAGCTGGCCGTTTTCAATTTTTTTCCCCAATCAGTTTGAACATTTGACAATTATTCTCTGTTTAAACCCATAATAAAATGAAAGGAAAAAAAAAACACCGGCGCTTTCACCATATTTTGAAGTTCTTTTCTTCCGTTCATTATATCAACTGTGTGCGCATCGTGACATATAATACAGACACTATCCTTTCCATTAATATAAAAGTCTGGGAGTAAGATTTGCTATTTCTTTTCCTGGGAAGAATGGAAACTTGCAAACACATTCTCTAAACAACGAAACAAAGTGGACAGTTACTTAAATGCTTCTAATTAGCTTGCCATAAAAAGCCAAGTTGTTTCCTTTTGTAACTTTTAATGAACGAAAACAACAGACAGCTCAGAGAACTGTCTTTTGTTTTCGTTTATTAAAAGTAACAAAGGGAAACTTCGCTTTATTTTCTACTGATGTCATTGGTGCTTTCTCAACAATTACACGCTTCTTAACCATTTGAACCCGAGCGGCCGCTTTTCCGACCACGAACATGATACGTCATAACGTCATTGAATAGAATGGCAGTTCAGTAAATGTGTGGAGTAGACCAATTAATACTTTCAACGTGCAGCCTCAGGGCTGCACGTTGAAAACATTCATTGGTCTACCCCAAAAAATGAATATAGACTTTTCTAATTGCTGCCATTGAACGGGCATGGAAGATACCACTAGAGTTTAAAAGGTTAATAATTTCAAGTACGATAGCTTTATCGAAAATCGATTTTCATGAGGAGTTAAGTCATTGACGATGCCATCAATTATTATCATACTACAAAGAAAATTGTCATATCCTGGTTCGCCAACTTGTCGAGTAACCTAAAGCTATGTTCATGGTTTTAGCCGGGTTTCATAAAAACACAAGATACGCTACTTTAGTTAGGGCGATAAATCCCGCGTGAAAAAATTGAATCCAGAAGAGAAATTCGTGGAAAAACAAAGGACATATATGTTTTGCAAAGTAAAGAAACACGCAAACATGAAGCAGACCAAAATTAGTGACAACTCACACAGAGAATATTAATAACTCGCATCCAAAACTGTCGTGAATATTTGAGTGACAAAAGGCCTGACATCATCTTCGCAAAGATAAAAAAAGAAGATTTTACGACCTGGTAGGTTACATTCAGTTGGTTACCAGGAAGCTAAAATTAGTAACAATATGCTAAAACTGTCCCAACTTGAAGGCTCTTCTGCGCTAATGGGGCATACTCCGGAACAATCGTTCGCAACCTGGGAGACCCGGGGCGGGGGGGGGGGGGGGTTGTCTCTAGGTCATATTGCACTGCACTACATGCTAATCTTATAAGGAGGATTGTGAGGATTGTGCAGGAATCTGAAACAAATAATCAGGGAATTTAGTGAGAAATCCGAGCCAAATAAGCAGATGTCGGAACGTTTGGGGCAATTAGATATGCTCTTATATAAGAGAAAGCGCTTATTATTATTGGACAGAACAGAAACGAGGATGCTGGGGGAATTTTAAACAAAATATAGTCTGTTTCAGTGATTTGGGGTGGACGTTGGTGATTTCAAATGATCGGGTCTGTCTGGGTAAATAGATTTACTCCTATTCAATAGAGACCACCATCATAACACCCCCTCCCCCGTTCTTTAAGAAGCATTCCAGGTTCATGGAAAGCACGTGCTACCATAGAAACGAAGGAGGCGGCCTCCAGTATACAAAATGGACGACAGAAACAGATGTCACCTGTACAACACGCTCTACGCTTGCGCACTGAGACCACTCATCACTATGGGTATGATGTCACATGGTAGCCACCCACGCGGGCAACCACGACAACCAGATTTGACGTAACTAGGTCACGTGTCTATGGCGTCACTTTCAGGGTCCGGGGCGAGGTCCGGCCAAATGAAGCCTGTTTCATCGCCATCCTACCATTAGCGTGATCGATGACGAAACAAAAAAGGCTATTACTTCTTTTGTCATTAAGGTGTAAGAAATTGTGTGTTGGACAAACTGTCAACGTTAATTGTCAGTGAGTAGAAATGAGGCATTGTTTTTCCTTCAATAAAACATTGTAAGTTATCCACATTACAAAAGGCAGCATTCAAATACATAAATACTGCCTTTTGTAAAGACTCGCGACCCGCTAAGCTCAGTGGATTTACAATAATTAGTCGATTAATCTGTTATTATCTAGTAACAATAGGTACACGTACCGACAGTAATCAGTCTGACCATTTTCGCTGACTGGATATTTCGTCAGACTCTTCGAAGTCCGGACAGATTTGTTTCCGTGACCAACTGTCCTTTCACTTTTGTTTATTTTTAGCTCAACTTGCCAACGTCAAGTATGAGCTACAGGGATGGGTTGCAATTCGTCCGTCCATTCTCACGGGGTGTACATTGTGTGTTTATTGGTATGCCTGTTGGTTACTTGAGTGACTAATTTCTGTTGTGGGACTAGTCACACAAAACATGACATAATGTTTTGCCAGATGACCCCTTGTGTGTCTCTGAAGCCGTTGACGAAAGGTGCCACAAAATAATGACACTGTCCCCAAAACATCCATGTGTCCAATTAAGGACGTTACCACTAAAGCAAAATGGACGCGCGCGCCATATACAAACCGTCGAATTTAAAATAGGTAGCATCATATAAGTTTAATTTGCAAATCACAGTGTCGTGCTGATTGAAGAGCTTCCACAAAACATGTGTGACAACACAATGGTACTCACTCTTTTGATTTATTACATCGTTTTAGAAGTTATTTCCACCAAAACAGCAATTTGAATATTTACATATCTGCCCAGACGTAAGTTTGTTACCAATAATGTGTGATACGCCACAGAAACAATATAATCTTTCGAAATATGGTGTGTATTTGTATTAATTTTGAATACTCGAAATCTATTTATAGAAATTATAAATGCTGAATATGACTCTAAACCAAAATAAATAAATGTACTACACGGTAAATTGTTTGCGTTATATAAACACACAAAATTGCATGCACACGCAAGAAAACACACAATGTATCATTTGTTAGAACACGTTTTTTTAGTCCCACAATGACTCTACAAATTTGTCACACAATGCAATAGTAACACAATGTATCGTTCGTTCGTTCGTTCGTTCGTCCGACCGTCCGTCCGTACGCTCATATGTTCCTCTGTCCGTCCACAATTCATTTAGCACACCATACAGGCCACAGGTCTCACCCGATCAGTTCCAAATTTCAAACATTGCTTTGGGGCAATGTCTAGCTGGAAACTATGAAATGTTTCCGAATTTCGTTGAAAAACATGGCCGCCTGTGGACATCTTGGATATGGATATAAATTGTCCAACATGTCATTTAGCACACCATACAGGTCGCAGCCCTAACCTGGTCAGTCCCAGATTTAACATATGGCTTAGGGGTAATGTCTAGATGGGAGCTATCGAATTTTTTCCGAATTTCGTCGAACAACATGGCCGCCAGTGGTCATCTTAGATTTGGCACACAAATTGTCAACAATTCCGTTTGCACACTCTACAGGCTGAATCTCTCACCCGACTTTTTTCAAATTTCATATGTGCCTTTGGTGTGATGTCAAGATGGAAGCTGTCGAATATGTCTGAATTTTATTTTAAAATGTGGCCGCCAGCAGCCATCTTGGATTTAAATATAAATTGTCCAACAATTCCTTTAGCACACCATGCAGGCCGCAGCTCTCATCCGATCAGTCCCAAATTTAATATGTGGCTTTGGGGCAATAGCTAGATGGAAGCTGTCAAATGTTTCCGAATTTCGTTGAAAAACATGGCCGCCAGAGGACATCTCTGATTTGGATATAAATTGTCCAACATGTCATTTTGCACACCATACAGGTCTCAGCCCTCACCTGGTCAGTCCCAAATTTAATATATGGCTTAGGGGTAATGTCTAGATGGGAGCTATCGATTTTTCACCGAATTTCGTCGAGAAACATGGCCGCCAGTGGCCCTCTTAGATTTGGCATATAAATTATCAACAATTACGTTGGCATCTCTCACCCGATCTTTCTCAAATTTCATATGTATCTTTGGTGTGATGCCTAGATAGACGCAATCGAATATTTCTGCATTTTGTTGAAAAATATGGCTTCCAGCAGCCATCTTGGATTTAGACATATACAGGCAGCAGCTCCCATCCGACCAGTCCCAAATTTCATATGTGGATTTGGAGCAATATCCAGATGGGAGCTGTTGAATTTGTTCGAATTTCGTTGAAAAACGTGGCCGCCAGCGGCTATCTTAGATTTGGCATATAAATTGTTAACAATTCAATTAGCATACCCTACAGGCCACACCTTTCACCCGATCTTTTTCACATTTTGTAAACTTGATGTGATGTCTGGATGGGTGTTATAAAAATTTTCTGCATTGCGTTGAAAAACATGGCCGTCACCGTCCAGCTTGGATTTAACATACAAATTGTCAACTTCTACTGGATCTTTCTATTTAGTTCAGTGCCTTTTTGGACAAGTTGAGCGGCAGTGTGATTGACTCTTTCATTTTAAAAAATCGGTCAATTTATTTGGACCAGACAGCGAAGTACAACCCCTCCCATTAGCGTTTAGCACCAAAACACCTTATTTGGCACTAAAATATTCAGAATAGGTAAAAATGTGGCACCAGATCCAGCCTGAATATTGCCCGTATTATTAAGACAGTACATCTATTTCCACTCCTGGGTTTGTCATTGAAGATATGCATTGGTGTTTCTTTTGTATGTGTGATACCAGTTTTTGATTAGTTGTACCGATCGTTGGCAGGTTACACAGCTTCTTGCACCCGAGTAGTATGTCTCGTACCTTTCACCCAACATTTGGATGACCCTGGCGGATGACCCCGGAAGTGACGTCATGTCACGTGACCCAGTGCCGCATGTTGTCTTGTCATGGTAACCTGCGTGAGCGGCCATCTTGTGACGTCATCTCCATAGTGATACGTGGTGTGAGTGCGCATGCGCAGCGCGTGTTGTTAGGGTGATACGTGTTTCCGTCGGCCATTTTGTATACTGGAGGCCGCCATCTTGGTTTCTATGGTAGAACGTGATTGCTATGTTACCCAATTTTTCTGCAATAAGACAGGGTATGTTCGAAGGGTATGTTCGATTGTAGAGGAGTAAATCTAATTACCACAAACAACCCGACAATACTTCCAAATCACCAAAATCCACACCAACTTTTACTATTTCGAATTCTTACAGAATTCTCTGCTTCTATCTATATATGCAATAGTTATCGTCTATCTGGCCATGTTCCTTTGTTCTAGAATATACTCCAGTAGCATAGAAAAGCCTATTAGTTGGAACAGTTTACCTCATTATTACTTACTTTAGCAGTTTCTGGTCTAATCTTGTTAGTTCTGACCCAATTCCGTGTACTCTTGTTGTTTCATTTATCTAGATCATTTATAACCAATCAGACTGCTTGATTTCCCATAATCTGTATGCAGGGTTACCTCCCTTGTGTATAACAAAAACAGTCCCAAAGCCAATAAGCTATCGAGCAGTTATTGATAAGTCATTGCTCGAACGACTCTAAGCCCATCGAGCAAATGAGCTATCGAGCAATTGCTCGATCGAGTGACTCCTCGAATGACTCATTTCAGTATTGGGGGATACCCATGGCCCGGTATTGTATTATTTGAGGATTCCTATCCAAGATATCCTTTATAAGCTAAAGAGCCAAGAGAGTAATTGCTCCATGAGCAATTGCCTGAACGACTCGAAGCTCATCGAGCAAATGAGCCTTAGAGCAATTGCTCGATCGAGTGACTTGACATACTGCACGAACGACTCGAAGTCCATCGAGTAAATGAGCTTTAGAGTAACTGCTCGTTCGAGTGACTCCTCGAACGACTCTTAGACTCATTTCAGTACTGGGGGATACTTGTTGGACTTTACATCCGGGTACTTCTGTTGGGAAAGGTATAAAAAGGGTGTTGGTACGAAAATAAATTCATTTGTGTCCTGACCATCGTCGAGTGAAGACATGTTACCAATTCGTTGCAGATACTGTTCCAAGTTATTTTCAAGATCGGATAATGCTCGAAGACACGAGAAGAACCATCATCGGCTCCACTGCAGATATTGTGATAAAGAATTCTCCAGGAGCTTCACACGTAAGAGGCATGAAGAACATTACTGTCCAAGAAGAACAGAAGAGGAGAGAGATACTGGACTGACTGACCAGAATAAAGCACTTTTAGAATTTTTACGGGATGCTGACAAGGTGGAAATCGATGCCGTTCTACTCGCTGCTGATGAAGATTTAATTACCTGTTTATGCAAATGTGCTACCAACATTCTCGAAGATAAGATACCACCGAATTTAGCTGAATTTGATGACCTGCGAAAATACGAACATGTATTGAAGCTGCTAACAGATGATGGAATTTCTCCAGATATAAAAAGATGTATACTACGAAAGAGTTGCTTTCTCTCGGCGCTTATCAACCCAGTCCAAACTCTGAAAAAAGTATAAAAGGAGTGTTGGTGTGAAAACAAACTCATTTGTTCTACGACCACGAAAGAGTGAAGACATGGCGATACATAACTGCGAGTACTGTGGCAAAACATTTTCTCGAAAATTTAACATGAAGAGGCACAAAGAAGAAGTTTGCCCAAACCGACAAACGGAAAAAATCGAGCAACACTACAAGATTAGAAAGAAATCTAGATACACTGCGAATCCTATCTGATGCAGATCGATATAAAGACAAGACTATGCTGAAGATGGCCAGTGATGATTTGATACAATGTATATGTGATTGTGCCTCAAACATCTTGACGGGCGCAGTACCTATAACCAAATCTGAGAGAGCGAAGCTGATTCCACACAAGTACGAAATAAGGAGAATTGCCTCACCAAAGATTGAACTATCTTATTGGAAAAGAAGACGGATCATACAGAAAGGAGGATTTTTAGGAAAGTTGACCAAACCCGTCATCAATGCTCTGTCCGATATCCTATAAAAGGGTCGTGCTCATAAGAAATTTGTTATTTGTTATCTGACCTTTGAAGAGAGCGGACACAATGCAATCCAGCTGTGCACCAAAAAATTGGTCAAGAGATTCGGACTCTGATGAATCGTCGGAACTATCAGAAGATATGGAATATGAAGAAGAAGAAGACGAAGAAGAAGACGTTTCTATGATGGGAGGTATCGTTCAAAGTGCCTTTGACAAATACCAAAACGATTTTGACAACCTCATAACCCTCCAGGTTCTTGTTAAATCAATTAGGAGTTTCTCTAGGTTATCATGTTTGCATTTGGTGATGGTCTCTGTGTTGGTGGATGTAGTAGTGTGTGTAGGAAGTGTAGTAGAGGTAGGTGCATGAACATGTAGTACAGGTTATCCAATGTTTGCAAGGTGGTGTTCAGATGATGATTTAATGGTTGAAGATGATGGTATTGTAGTGAGGCTGGCAAGTGGTGGTGGTGTATGAAGGTCACCATGTGATGATAAATTGCAATCCAAATCAAAAATAGGTGGTGGTGAATTCAAAAAGTCGTCTTCTCCTGCAAACAGTTCTAGTACATCTGGCTGGAACGTACACATATCTTCACGGACAACAATTCTTGCGTCGCTGGGGGTACCACTTGATGGAATACATGTTGGTGTAGAAACCAGCTCAGTGATGAGGGTATCCAGCGTAGACTGTGTGGCAGTATTTCTAGGCACGTAGGGCTCATCTGGTTTCTTGACCATTTTCCTCTCCAACCACAGTTTCTCTGATCCTTCCTTTGACAATACTATAAAGTCCTTCCCGATCTCCAGACTTCTAGAGGCATTGTTCCTTTGTAAATATTTCTCCTGCTCTATCACTCCCCTTGCTAACTTAATTTCTTCCTCCATCTTCCTATGCCGTGAGTAGGTATGAACATGTCTCACCAAGTCTCGTTCCCTTATACTGCGAAAGTTACATAGGGTGCAACTAAATGGCACATCGTCCAGGGCCACATGATGTTTGAAAATGTGGTATTCCACTGCCCTTCTTTCTCCTTGATACTTATTACAATGTAGGCATTCATATGCTCTCCCTCTCTGTGCCACTAATGAAGACATGGTGAACCAAGCGAATTAGTTGACTTTACCAGTACTGAAAAATAAGAAAGAACCACTCATAAATCTCTTGCATATGCCTCTTGAAACGTTTGGTTTTGCTTTTTCTGACTTCCATACCCCCTGTTTTTCACCACCCGAAACCATTAGGAAGAATTTTGAAATTTCTTGGGGGCTAATTTCGCCCATTTCAAAGTGGTTTCACCCAGGTACGGCTTGAGTTTGTTATGGTTAACAACTTTTTGTTTTCCAGTCGAATCTAGTTGTATTCTGTAAATCAAGTCATTGATTTTTGCCAAAATTAAACATGGTCCAAGATAGGTTGGCTGTAATTTTGAACATGCACCTTCCATTCCTCTTTCGTTTAACAACCACACGTAATCACCACTCTTATACTTGTTCACTGCAAGTTTTCCATCATATCTATCTTTCTGATTTTTGGCTCTAGCACCCAAATACTTTCGTGATACATTGTGTGCTTGATACAGTCGATCTCGCAAATGTTCCACATATTCACCCTGACCACTCTGTTCGTTCACTACTGGATTCACACCAAAAATTATTTCGGCAGGTAATCTGACCTCCCTTCCCAACATCAATAAATTTGGGGTCAACTTTGTTGACTCCTGGGGTGTGGCTCTATAAGCAGCTGCTAAACAAGCTAAATTTGTATCCCAATCTGTCTGTTGATCTTTCAAAAAACATTTCACCATTCTAATAAGGGTTTTGTTAAATCTCTCGGCAAGACCATTACATTTTGGATTTCTGGCCGTTGTGCAGGTTTTCTTTATCTCTAATAAATGTCAAAGTTCATGGAAAATATTACTTTCGAAATTTCGGCCCTGGTTTGTGTGTATGGTTAGGGGGCATCCAAACCGACATATATATTCATTCAATATTTTTTCGGCAGTTGTGATAGCATTTTGGTTTGGTGTGGGAATAATCTCCACCCATTTAGTGAAATGGTCGGTCAAAACTAGAATATATTGGTTTCCCCTTGAGGTTATTGGGAGTGGACCCGGAAAATCAGCTGCAAGTCTATCCATCGGTGCACCAACTGACATATTTCCTAGAGGTGCTTTTGGAGATTGAGCAGGAGACTTATTTGCTGCACAAATGTCACACTTTGAAATCCAACTTTGGATATCTTCTCGCATCTCAAACCAATAGAATAGTTGTATTATTCTTTCTTTAGTTTTTCTAAACCCTAAATGACCTGTTATAACTTTTATTATGCATATAATGCATCACTTCCTTCTGAAGAGATTTTGGCACGACAAATTGCTGATATTCATCAGTCCCATTTTGTCGGAAAAATCTTTTGTATAATAGTCCATCATGTAATTCTAACGAATCCCACAAAGCATAGAGATTTCTTAGTTCTGGACTTTTGCTTATGATAACTTCTCTTGAGGGTTTTTCACCCTGGCTCATCCATTCAATTATTTGCTTTATATCTTCATCTTTTTCCTGTGCCTTTTTCAGTTTCGTTATAGAGTATATTTTTGACCATTTGCTCCATGTATTTTCCACCAAATCTTGATTACGAGTCATCACTGCTCGTGTTTGCATTACATCATCTGAATTCTTATCATTACTGTGCTTGCGCATATTAGCCATCTCTTCCATTCGTTTACAACATTTTTTACAGGGCCCACATTTAAGATTTTCTAGGGTGTCAAATTGATCACACTGACAATCCCATGGATTTGGACATCTAGACATGGCATCAGCATTTCCATGCTTATTACCAGATCTATATTCAATTAAAAAATTGTAAGCAGACAAAATCTCAATCCACCTGGCAATTCTTCCTTTTGGTTCTTTCAACTTGAATAACCAAACTATTGCCTGGTGGTCAGTCCTTACTAAAAACTGTCACCCTAAAAGGTATTGTCTGAAATACTCGATAAAATAACGGACTGCCAATAATTCTTTGTCAGTCACACAGTAGTTTCTCTCTGCTTTATTCAAAGCACAACTGGCATAAGCAATTACTTTCTCTTTGCCATCTTGTATTTGGCTCAATACAGCACCAATTCCCACATTACATGCATCAGTGTCTAGGATGTATTCTCCAGCATCCATTGGGTAACTCATTATTTCTGGCCCAGTCAGTATATTTTTCAGCCTTTCCTGTGAAGATTGGCATTCAGGAGTCCACACAAATGCATTATTTTTCTTTGTAAGCTCCACCATAGGTCTGGTGATTTGAGCAAAGTTTTTCACAAAACGATGATAATAACTTCCCATGCCAAGAAATTGTCTAACTTCAGTGACATTTTCAGGAACTGGCCATTCAAGTATTTTGGCAACATTATCTGGATTTGGTCGAACACCATCTCTTGAGATAACGTGGCCCAGAAAAGTGACTTCACTTTGAAGTAAATGACACTTCTGTGGTTTTAACTTAAGCCTTGCATCTTTTATTCTCAATATCACTTCTTCCAAGCGTTTGATGTGCTCCTCAAAACTTGATCCAAATACTATGACATCATCTATATAAATTAGTGTGGTTGACCACTGTAGTCCACTTAAAACAATTTCCATCAGGCGCTGGAATGTTGCCGGCCCATTCGTTAAACCAAAACTCATATTCCTAAATTCATATAAACCATATTTGGTTACAAAAGCAGTTTTAAGTATATCCTCCTTTTTGATGGGAACTTGATGGTAACCCGAGGTTAAATCTAGTGTGGAAAAATATTTCGCACCAGATACAGCATCTAGACAGTCTTGTATACGTGGCAATGGGAATGCATCTTTCACTGTTACTGCATTCAGTCGTCGGTAGTCCACACAAGGTCGGATTTTCCCATCCTTTTTCTTCACCAATACAATAGGTGCGGCCCATGGCGAGTTCGATTTTTGTATTATTTTCTTATCCTCCAGCTGTTGGATAGCCTTTCTCTCTTCATCAGCTAATGCTATAGGCACCTTGCGTGGTGCCTGTTTAATGGGCCGGGCATTGCCCGTATCAATTGCATGCTTTAATAAATGAGTAATCCCAAAATCATATTCATCTTTTGAAAAGGCATCTTTGTACTTCAATAATAGCTTTACAATTACATTTTTCTCTGTACTACTAAATCCTTTTACTGAGTTTTCAAACAACTCTTTTAAGTGATCCGGCATGATTGTGGATGGCAATGAGTTTTCCTCATCATTCTCCTTGACTTGTCTATTCAGACAATATTCCTTCCTCTCCATGCATTTAATTCTCCGTGCTGCATTAAGGTTGGTCATTTCCTCAGGATCTTCAACATCTAGTAGGACTTCTGAGCTAACAAATTCTTCTGCTTGCCCTATTATACTGTTTTGTCTTACTGTCGCTTCTGTTTGAAATGGATTAATAAGGCAAATTTTTACTGCTACATTGTTCTGTACATCTGCCAGACTCGCTGCCATTACTAAAGGATATTCATCCTTGAAATGCTGAGTTGGCTCTATTAACATATACTGTGGTGCCTGTTCTCCAGGGAACCTTTCCATAAAACCATCTATTAAAACTTCACTACATGGTGGTATTATATAATCATCAGCCACCGTAACTTTTCTAATGTTATCTGGTAAACCAACTTGTATACAATGTATATCTATACCCTTGAGTTTTATAATTCCCTCACTTAGTAGTATGTCGGTGGGTCCTTCATTCTCATTTTGCAAAATATCAATGCCCAATAATGCCTCGTCCTCAATTTCAGCTACAATAATCTCTTTCGTCAGTTTTAAACCATCTAACTGAACCTCAAATTCGGCTTTTCCATGTTCTATAATTGGTATTCCACTTGCACCAGCAAGCTTTGAGGACCTTTGCAAAACTGGCTTCTTCCCATTTGAAATTTTTCGATACACTCTATCAGATACAAGTGTTTTTGTAGCACCAGTATCTGCTGTAAACACTATGGGTACACCATTAATTTTCCTTCCACATAAACACCCTCATATTTTGGTAATCTTCGTCTGGACATATTAATTGCTTTATCAGTGTCATTAACAAAATTTTGGCCTTTTATTTTATTGACTTTCTCGCGGCCATCAGAGTCAGTCCCTTCTAGTTTAACTGTGCTGATCCTGCCATTCCTGCAGTCTCATTTTCCATAGGTGCCCCCAATTTCTCACCCATAGAAGTGGTTGGTCCATTATGTACAAATGGCTGCTGCCATGAACCGTTGCTTCTCCTGTTTTCAACAACTGTGTTCGTCCATCCAGGCCGTGAAGCCAGTGTATAGGACATGCCTGTATTACCATTCAGCCTGTTCGGAAGGTACCGCGAATAATGGCCAATTTCTGAACAATTATAACAAGTGACATTCCTCATTTTGTCCTGTGGATTCTGTTGGGGTAACTGCTTACTATTTATTAGTTTTGCTATTACTTTTTCTACTATGTCATCTGTCTGTTGCACTGACCATTGAGCACTAGTGCTGGTGGCAGTAGAGATGGCTTTCTCTTTAATATCAATGTTTGGTGCTACACAAGCTTGCATCTCATTTGAGTTCATTTTGCCTTTACCAGGGGTTGGCTGTTGCATCTTCTGGTTTACTTTATTTGGGAAAATCTTTTTCCTGTCATTTGTTTTGACATTACGAGTTGGTTCTTGGCGACGACGATCAAAGTTAGGATCGTAACACATTGGACAATGCTTGGTTTCTATAAATGTCACCACGTGATAAACAGCTTCATCAATACTGTGTGGTTCCTTGACAAATTCCACTTGAAATCTTGCCCCACCATCATTTCGTCCATCCAAAAATCTTCTTAACAAGTCTTGTTGTCTTGTATTAGTGTCTCTGTTAGGGTATGCTTTATCATATAATCTCTTAAGTTCGGCAGCTTATTCAGAAGCTGACTCCCCATGGAGCTGGTTCCGTCTGCTAAACTGTGCTCCAAAGGTTCTAGTCGTTTCAGTTACTCGGAATCGACTATTTAATTCTTTCACTAATGCCCTGTAGTCTCTTAGAATGGCTGGACATAACTGGCCATAAACAAATTCGCCAGCTTCTCCCTGCAATTTAGGTAAAAGTTCTTCTAGACGATCCTCATTATTCCAATCTTTCCTCTCGGCCATAACATTAAAGCGATTGATCCACACTTTCCAGTCTTCCTTGCCTGTGAATTGGGGTAGCTTCACTCCTTGAGTTTTTCTTCTTTGCCTCATGAATTGTGGGGTATTTTGCGAGTGGCTTGTAACTATACTTATGTCATCATTAGCATCATAATCACTTATGTTGCTACTGTCACTGGAAATATCTTGTGTGATACACGTAGGCTTAGCTTGTTGAGTATTGATGAGTTGATACCTAGCACTAGGTCGGCCTGTGTCAACCTTGTTTCGAGTGTTGTCTGAAACTTGTTTAGTCAGATTATGTAGTGCACCAAGGATAGACTGCATATTCCCATTTAAGTTGGTCATAACTATCTTGAGGTCACTCTCAGTATTACTCGGAGTTAGATCACCTGCACCTGCTACTACTGATTGTACTTGGGGATTTGTGTTTTGTGGGGGGTGGTTAGGCCCAGTATCACTGTTAGTACCTACAATCTCTGGATATGTTACCCAACGCTTTGAAGCATGTGATTCCACATGTTTAAAATCAATATCTGCTTGACCATTTGGACCATTTGGCCAAACAGTGTTTCCATGGTCCTCCAGTTGGGTTTGATGTATGCCTAAAGAAGCTATTTGCATATCGTATTCATGACTCGCAACACTATCATTGCATAAGTTTTCCTCTATTGCTCCTGTCTTATTGTGTGTGCTTACTTGACTTAAAAGCCTAGTTTTATTGTCAATTTTTATCGCCTCTCCTTCTACCCATATTTCACAAGTTTAGTATCCTATTATTGTTACACCTCTCGCTCACAAATTTGAGTTTATTTTTGAATCGCACTTCTCCACTTTACTTCTCAACACTTTATAATTTACCGCCTTAAGTATGACTGATATTAGATGATTGCTTAAATTACAATGCGTTTCATCAGATTCCAAAAATTACAATAAAATACAACTGATCTACACAATTACTGCACAAATAACTGATTTTCAACAATTATTCACCAGTCACTTCTTAGCCTGATTGGTTATGATTAGACAAATTAAACGACTTTCCAGCCAATTAAAGGTGAGTCTGATTGGAATGATTAAATATTCGAGCAGGTCCTGGTTACCTCATATAACCATCAGACACTTCTGAACTATGGAATACTCTTACGGATCCTTCCCTCGAAACTACTACCTAAATGAGCTCAAAGGATTTCGAAAACATCTACAAGATGACCTAGGATTTATAAAATGCCTCAGGACTTTACTACAATTCTGAACACACCTGGGTTCAGATCATTGGGCTTGCGATTCTGTGGTTATCAACACTGTTTCTCAAATTTACCAACTGTGAGCAAATAACTTCACTTGGGTTCTGATCACTGGATTTGCAATATCTCCACAACCATTATACTTCTAAACTTGAACAAATATTATGCAAATCCCACTTTTCTGACACCAAAAATACATGTGACGACCGAGTGGTCAATCGTCGGTTGTATGTGACCCGGGCTAGAATTACCAATGTTACACTAACACGGGACGTCAGGATGACACCAGCTGGCAGTGTACCAGCAAAATCTTATAGATAGGACACCAACTAGTCTACAGTGACAGTGACTAGACTACCACACTTGACTTGACCTTCTCTACTATACACAAACAATAACTCATGGCCTTGGATTCAAATATGACAGAAGCTGAGTAAAACACATTTTTTTAATTCCCATTCACTCTTTTATCATACTTAAAACAATACAGTACATGTACTTTCAGTTTGAATTGACTTATAAGGGTAAATAAATTATCAATGTAGCAGGTAGACAGCGTCTTCACACTATTACCTATTACAAATGGAAGTCTGAGGAAAAAGGGTCATTTTTTTGTGTATGGTATTAGTTCAACTTTTCAGGCTAATTTTCTAATAAATAACTCCAATCAAGTGTTATATGTTTTTCTTATAATTCACCCTACTTATTACTATTAATAAAATAACAAGAACTACACGTGTATATCACTTTATTCTTGTTAAAGGTTTAATGCCAATTTGTATAAATTACTCTACCAAGTATTGCCACGGTATTCACCAAGCAATAATATCTTAATTGATGAGCTTATGGTTATGTATTTAGTTTAACTTAACAAGAATCTGTGTATTCACACATTATTCTGGTTAAAGGGTTAACACTATTTAGTTTAAATTATACTACACACAATTGCTACGGTATTCACCGAGCAATACTTATATTTAGTCAGTGAGTTTGCAGTTATATATCTATTAGTTAACAAGAATCTGTGTATTCACACATTATTCTGGTTAAAGGGTTAACACTATTTAGTTTAAATTATTCTACACAGAATTGCTACGGTATTCACCAAGCAATATTATTTTACATTTTCATCAGTCAAATATCTGCGTATTCACACGGAATTAATAGACTGCTGAATGAATTAACCCCTAATTTCCTACCTTAAATTCGTTTCACGGGTCACTGAAATAATGCTGAGTATTCACCCAGGATTTCAGTTTCCCAACTTACAATAGAAAACCTTATGAAATTTTACAACAAATAAACTCCACGTATTCACGTAAATATTTATTTGTATAACCCTAAATTATTTGATACTGTTAATTAACAACGCCATTAATTAACTCAGAATAGTTGAACTTGAATTTTTAAAGGCACGAGTAAAAGAAAAGAAACCCAACCGGAGTTCCAATACTATTCCTATTCAGGAATAAACACTAGAGTAACTAACGTACGTCTTAAGCCTACGGATTCCAAAATGCGAATGATTAAAAGTAACGAAAATTTCCCGATACTAACAGAGAAATGCACGTACGAACGGGGCAATGCACGAGCGAACGGGGTTACGACAAAATCGTAACGATTTACAACAATTTTTAACGATTTACAACGGGGACTGGCAGTCAGTAACGAATTTTAACGGGGCGACGGCCAGCGCAATGCGCAAATGCAAAGCAACTAAAGTCAATTCAAACTTCACAAAAATCACCATTTCAATTTAGAATTGTGTGGGAGTATAATTTTGGAGCTTTGTTTTATATTTTTGTTCTGGAAACTTACTCAAGTAATAAAATAATTTCAGATTTTCTGAACTTGCAATTCCTCAATTCACCAGACGTCAAATATTGACAAGAGACTGTGACCTGACGACCTTTGACATTGTGAACTGAGGGGATTCACAATATCAATGACGTTATGCAACAGTACACATAGATAAGAAAAACAGCATGGCAAGAAAACAATTCTGCAATCAATAAATCTAATTTTCGACGATCTTCCTGTACAATATCATCGTGACACTTCACGGAATGTATTTAAGGTGAACAGGGAATATGATACTTTTGAATGCATTACCGAAAACAGCCTAAAACATGATTTTTAAATTGCATTGAACGAAGTTGTTCAGCTTGACCGAATTTGAATCTGGGATTTCCCTGTACGTGTAATCACTGCACTTTACAGTAAATACGCTCCGTGAATTAACATAGATCACCATATACAATCTGAAAATATAAACTAAAACAATATTATGCTGAAAGAAAGGTTTGAGATTAGTACAGGTGAAGTGAGCGAATTAAATCGACATTTCATTGACACTCAAACAGTAAGTAAAACTAGGGGGATCGTTTCCAGAATCTTAAGTGTACAACAAGTGTACAAAACTTGGCTTTAAAAGTTTGGGAGTTTTTACTTTAGGTTTTTGGGTAACAATACAGTTACAGGCAGCTATTACCATCACTAATATGGCTGTCACTATCACCACTGGGACCCAGTAGCAATAGTAACAATAATATTA
Organism: Pictodentalium vernedei; assembly: GCA_031216915.1. Lineage (NCBI taxonomy): Eukaryota > Metazoa > Mollusca > Scaphopoda > Dentaliida > Dentaliidae > Pictodentalium > Pictodentalium vernedei. The sequence goes on along the minus strand of CM062297.1, from coordinate 525,387,273 downwards.
GCAATAATAATAGGCTAAGCTTAAGGTTTCACAGTATCCTCAAATAATACAATACCGGGCCATGGGTATCCCCCAATACTGAAATGAGTCTGAGAGTCGTTCGAGGAGTCACTCGATCGAGCAATTGCTCGATAGCTCATTTGCTCGATGGGCTTAGAGTCGTTCGAGCAATGACTTATCAGTAACTGCTCGATAGCTTATTGGCTTTGGGACTGTTTTTGTTATACACAAGGGAGATAACCCTGCATACAGATTAAGGCAAATCAAGCAATCTGATTGGTTATAAATGATCCAGATAAATGAAACAACAAGAGTACACGGAATTGGGTCAGAACTAACAAGAATAGACCAGAAACTGCTAAATATAGTAATAATAAGGTAAACTGTTCCAACTAATAGGCTCTTCTACGCTACTGGAGTATATTCTAGAACAAAGGAACATGGCCAGATAGACGATAACTATTGCATATATAGATAGAAGCAGAGAATTCTGTAAGAATTCGAAATAGTAAAAGTTGGGGTGGATTTTGGTGATTTGGAAGGATTGTCGGGTTGTTTGTGGTAATTAGATTTACTCTTCTACAATCGAACATACCCTCCGAACATACCCCGTCTTATTGCAGAAAAATTGGGTAACATAGCAATCACGTGTTACCATAGAAACCAAGATGGCGGACTCCAGTATATAAAATGGACGACGGAAACACGTATCACCTTAACAACACGCGCTGCGCATGCGCACTCACAGCACGTATCACCATGGAGATGACGTCACAACTTGGCCGGTCACGCGGGTTACCATGACAACCAAACATGGCGGCACTAGGTTACGTGACATGACGTCACTTCCGGGGTCATCCACCCGGGTCATCCAAATGTGGGGTGAAAGGTACGAGACATACTACTCACCCGTCGTAATTTTATATGCCCAGAGACGCAAGCGAAAGGTACATATAATTCTGCCAGGACACACTGGGATGTGTGCCCCTACCAAAGACTTGAATAACGAACTTGTCATGCTGGCTATTTGAATCACATTAAACCATTAACAAAAAAATATTTCAGAATTTTCCAAGTTCAGAAATTTTAAGAACTGAGCCATCGTTCTTCTTTGTAACCAAGTGACAATAACCATTTACTTCGTCACGTTGCTCTCTTGAGCAACTTTTGAAAAGAGTGTCTGATTTCTTGTCACTCAACTGAGTTTCAGCTGGGAATTACTGTTATTTTTGTGTAAGCCAGGAATAATATTTGTCTGTATTGTTCGTAAATCTTTTCGTGTTTTCTTGTGACTTAACATTTCAAAGTTCAAACATACGAAACTTTATGTTTGGTCGAAATCGTCTTCTCTATTCAATTACGTAGCAAAATTTATCTCTCTTGAATGCCATACAGTTAAACCCTAACACAGCTGCAGACACCTTGGCACGGTGATCAATCACAATATCACAGTTATCTTTGTCGGCAATAGGACAATGCTTTTTGGATTTAGTTCTCATCAAGAACTTTACAGGAATCATTGCCACGTTCTGTTTTCGTCATCGAAAATAAAGAAAAAGAAGACGAGCAGTAGTCTAGTTAGGACGCTTTTCCTCAACCCTTTTATTGGTACCGCGTGCTGATTCACACAAAAAGTGTCAGGCATTGAAATCACGTGGTCTCCTTTAACTCTTAACCCGCTGAGTATTTCCAAAATATTTTTCGTCAAATCTAGTCATGGCTGCTATGAAGCAGCCATTACTAGATTTGATGAAAAAATCAACTAAATGTAACTCGAGAAATCATTGTTGAACATGTCCATGTCATTTAGAGGACGAAAATTTGATTAAATGTACCCAAAGTATACATATTTTAGTGGCCGGAGAATATCCGCCAGCAGCATGTAAGGAGTTAATGAGTACAATTCAGAACAGATTTAGAAGACTATATTTCGATATTGATGATGGTGGTAAGGTGTTGGGCGGATGGGCTTAGAGCCCCTTAAATATTCGACCGTGCACACACACCTTCGCGTCTTGGCACGCTTTTCAGCTTGGGGTCGACAGTCAGCGTAATTATCTACGACAGTGGACACTGTCTAATTTCTTGGGCGTGTCTGAATCGATATCATCAAACTAGCCACCATCCGCGAGAGTTTTATGCAGTAGTCTTTGAACATGCTGATAAACAGACAATAGCACTCTACCCAACTACTTCCCAACGTGTTGAAGAATCTTCTTTTCTTGGGAGATGACAACGCCCCCACACCCTCTTCGAGAATTTACGCCCTATGAGTAGGAATACAGATTATGCTGTTAAAGAAAGCATTGTGAAAGTCGTGGGTTGTCTCTGAAAATCTGTAACTGACTGAAAAAAATAAACATGACATGAGAGTGAGAGAAGGATCGGATCAGATGGCATGGTCTTGTAATCTCACAATAATGTTCATTTGTCTAGGGGGGGGGGGCGGATGGTGGGGGCGGGGGGATGTAGGCGGTCTTGCAGACAGTTGAAAATTACCGGATTTTTTTAAATTTCAGTACGTTCCACAAAAATGTATCCATGGCGGGGTGTGGAAGAAATCACAGTGTGAAGGGTGTGATTTTGGATTTACTGGGACATACTGTGAGAGACATATCATTGGTAAGTTAATCACTATCCGAAACTAGTAGTAATAGGAATCTAACTTCCTGAAATTATGTCGATTCGGAATGACGTAATTGCTTCATCACTGGAGTCCTGTGAAGCTTCGAAATGGACTCGAAATCGTTCTTATGGTTAGAGTCGATTGAATTCGAGTCGGACTTTCAAATCGCTCAAATGTTCTCGCAAATCTACCTAATGTCTCATTTTGAACTCTTCATCAGGTCTCCTGTACAGGAGACGTGATGATAAAAGACGAGTTCAAGGAGGTTCCGCTTTCGAAACTACTTCAATTCCGTTTCTGAAATATTCCGCTTTTATAATTGGCTTGTCGCAACAGAAGCGTCACCATTGAATACAAAAAAACGTGAGTGGTGACTGACAATATTTCCAATATTCTACGGATTTAAGAAGGCACAATATCTACAAGTTGAAAAGGGGTGAGATTCGATTCGAGATGCAATTGGATTCGAAATTATCTGACACATTCGGTTCAATTTAATTATAAATCTGAAATTCGTAGGCCTAATCATCACATTCATTATAACCTACATGTCAGAATGATTTGGGGGCACAACAAGCGCTAAGGGTTCATTGTTTTGTTGCCCAGTGGGCGAAGCCAATGAATCTATACGCTAGCGTATTATAATACAAACTTGACGTTTTGAGGCGAGCAATCGCCCTTGTCCTCACCCTCTAAAAATCTCGACGAAAGAAAAAAATATTTTTGGAATTATTTATAGACCAAACACCGGGGGGGGGGGGGGGGGCATTCTTCAAAAAATTCCTGTACATAGGGCTGATTTTTTTTCCCATCCGAAGACCACCCACCACCCCCCGTTTTTTGAAGGAATTTTTTTTCCGATTTCGAATGGTACACCCACCCCCCCCCCCCCCCCCGCTAACCACCAATCTGGTCTAAATTGTCCAAATTTTAAATGCTTTCACTTGCATTTCATCTTCCTGTTTCATTCTAACAGTCAGTCCCAATTTTTTAAGCTGTCCAAAGGGAGATAACTAACAAAACAAAGACATATGCAACTTGATGCAGCTCTGTCAGTGACGGTGCAAATTTTACTTTAATTACATCTGATTTCAGCTTTCCCAAACAACTTAAAGGGTAAGTAGATGGTACAATATCATATTTGGTGCTCAATAGTCGTGAATTCATCAAAATTCATGAGCTTAAAAAAACCCGATTTCCATGTATCCATTTATTTTCACAACGTCCTGCAACAATCGAGCGGGCTGAACACGACAACATGTGTACTTTCTGAGCTTTCTCGGTGAGTTTTCTATGAACTTTCAACTTACAACTGAAGGATGAGTATTTTACAGGGGAGTAGGAAGGTAAAAATATTTGAGGAGGGGCGGGGTGGGTGACTGACTATATTCATTAATTGTGATTTCTTTTTATCTCTAAAACCTAATTCACCCCGAACACCAACAGCTATAACCAGATATAAATGTTCATTTTATTTACTTTGTTGCATTTACTCACAGAGTCAAAGACATTGGCAAGTCGTTCAACCCATTTCCCAATGTAACAGTGAATGTAACGGCAAACACTGGCCAGCATTATTCACTAAAACTGCCATTCAAATATTATTATCTTTTCACTTTTTGGTTTCAAAAACATATCGTATGACCCCATCATTAGATTGAGTTCATTGAGCTTGTTCCAATGATGGGTCATAAAGCTTTGTTTTTGAAACAAAAAATGAAAAATTTTAGTCAGTCAACAATTTTTTTCCAAGTGTCGTCATTCTATCCACATTGGTTAATGGTTAATCTGGTGTCTGAGAGCCATAGGTGACCTCCCAATTCATAATAACTACCCCAATAAATCATCCCAAAATGGCGTCTCAACCAAATTCCAACTATAATTATCTGTTAAAAGTATGCGAGGGAAAAATTTAGACCACCTGGAAAAAAGTGAGTTTTGGAGCTGCTGGACCACAAACCCACCTACCCACTCACCCCGGCCTTGTGTATCGGAATTTTTTGAAGACCCCCCCCCCCCCCCCCCCCCCCCCCTGCAAACACAGCCCCCTAAAGCGGACCCTTGGTTTATTCCTGGAAAATTGACGAATTTAGTAAACATTTTAGGAGACTCAAGCAAGAATTTTTTATCTTATGGGTGATTTTAATATTGATTTACTTGGCTTTTGTAGACATAACAAAACCGATTTATTTATCGAAACTATGTTTAGTGCAGGAGTTTATGCCATTATGACAGGACCAACTAGAATTACAGACCATTCAGTCACCATAACTGATAACATTTTCAGTAACAAAATTAATCCCCATACATCCGGAATAATTATTACGGATGTAAGCGACCATTTTACAACATTTTATGTTGATGAATCATCAAAAAGGTACACCCATCCCATACAAACCCTACAAAAGATCTTTTAAGCTGGCGAATAGAAATCTGTTCAAGTTTCTCATGTATGAAAGTGACTTCACAAATGTAATGAAATGCACTCTGTCCCAACGAAGCCTATAATATTTTTCTCGAGTCTATTCATGCACGTTTCGATCAAGCTTTTCCAGAACAACTTGTAAGAGCTCCCCATAAGTTTGTGAAGCGTGAACCGTGGGTGACAGCGGGCCTTTTGCAGTCATCATTGGAAAAAACAAAACTATAGTTTAAAAAAATAAAATCCCCAACCACACAAAATAGATTAAGATTCAAAACGTACTATACCATTTTCAACAGACTGAAAAGGGATCGCAAATCTGATTATTACAATACTATACTTCATGAAAATAAACATAACATGAAAAAAACTAGTGAAATCTTGAAGAAAGCAGTTAACAAAATTAATGTAATTCTACTTTCGCGTAACCGTCCACATTTGTCGATGGCAATGTGGAAATATCGGCCCGTAAAGCGATTATTATTTATTTATTTATTGGCGTTCAAGGTCATATACTTATGCACAATGGCTAATCATGACCGTGACAGTTTTACAGGTGGAGGAAGCCGGAGTACCCGGAGAGAACCACCGAGCAACGACGAGCAGCTGTCAGCTCCCCAGCATCGTAACTCCGCGATGCAGCACAGGCAGGGTTAGATTGGTTGAAGACATGCGTACCATCGACGAGCAGTACGCCTTAGTACACGGCGTCATCGTGCCCCCATGTGGACAATCGGGGTTAAGTGCCTTGCCCAAGGACACAACGCTGGAGTCCGAATTGATCGCTCAGATGGTCACCCATCCAATGATTAACCGGGCTCGACGTTGCCTAACTTCGGTGATTTGACGAGAACCGGTTATCGCAACGCCACCGCCCCCCCCCCCCCCCCGAGATAGCTGACAATTTTAACTCCCACTTCGTTAACATTGGTTCAATATTAAGCGAGTCAATACCGACTTCCTGTCGTCGTTTCACCAATTATGTTCAGGGAAATTACGTTGAGTCTTTTGCTGTTTTGCCCACTACCTCACAAGAAGTAATACAATGTACAAAAAACTGAAACCAAAAACAGGTAGAGACCTTGACAAAATGTCCTCAAAAATATTAAAGGAGATAATACATGCGATCGCCGACTCTTTAACGTACGTAATTAATTTATCTTTCTCAACCGGTATTATTCCCAGCAAAAAGAAAATTGCAAAAGTAAATCCCGTCTTTAAATCTGGAGATCAACAACTATTTAACAATTATAGGCCCATTAGCATCCTATCAACCTTCTCTAAAGTATTAGAAATATTAATGTAATCTAGGTTAATATCTTTTCTAGAAGAAAATAAGATAATTCATCAATATCAATTTGGCTTTAGAAAGGCACACTCAACTGTACATCCGGTGTTGCATGTCATAAACAGTGCTGCAGAAATGAACGAAAAGCCAACAAAGGAGTGTACTTTAGATCTGTTTCTCGATTTCTCCAAAGCATTTGATACCATAAATCACTCGACTTTACGAAAACAAACCTAGAACTCTATGGCATACAGGGGCCATGCAAACTCCTGGTTCGAGGATTATCTGACAGACAGATCTCAGTTAGTCTCCCTCCCAAAGGCGAGTTCTGACTTCCAGGACATACCAACTGATGTCACTCAGGGATCTATACGTGGTCCTCTTCTTTTTATAACCTACATCAACGATATTATAAGTTCGACATTTCTGAAAATGTTATTAGTTATCCTTGTGTTTTCCAGGGTGTATGGGAATTTACACCGGTTTGGGAACTCATACACCCCGAAGCAAAACCGGTTTAAATTCCCATACACCCTGGAAAACACAAGGATAACGAATTTATTTCCAAGAAGTTTGGTGTACTTAATACTTCATCCTACATTGTGGGCAAAAACTGACAGAAAATTTGTACTTTGTAAGTTTCTGAATAAATAAAACCAGACAAATATTGATGTCATTGGAACTGACTCAGTGAGCCAGTTCCAATGACATCCATATCTGTAATATTTTATTGCACATAAATATTAAATTTCCTGTATTTTTATTTTTGTTCTAACATAACCGAAAAGAAGGTATGAATTAATAATTAAAAATGGGTACTTTTTTAGTCATATAGCCTGCAATTGTATATTCTTGTTTTTACACCGTGGTTAACCACGGTGTAAAAAAAACCCACTGCGGATTGCGAGTTGCACCGAACCTTCCAGCCAATCAAAACGCAGTATTATGTTTCATTTGGAAATAATATCATTTGCAGACGACACAGATGGTAATAATTTAGATACTATTACAGAATTAGTTAATAACGAATTCAATAACATATGCTATTGGTGTACGTCTAATAAACTTGCCCTAAATGAAAGTAAAACAAAATTCATTATTTTTCACCCTCAAAGTGAATTATACTCCACTGAAAGCAGAAGAGTTGTGATTAACAATTCAACCATCTCCCTCGTTGAAATAATCAAGAGGAAAAATCTGTAAAATTCCCAGGAATCCACGTAAATGAAAATTTGAACTACAAAAAGCATATCTCAGTAGTCTGTCCTAAAATTTCCAGAGCAATTTATGCCATAAAGAAAGTGAAGACGCTTCTACCGAAAAATGCCTGAAAACATTATGCTACTCTTTGATCCAGAGTAACATGCTGTCTGAGGTCACTCGTCATCAACTCGAACAATCATAAAATTACAAAAGAAAACCATCCGAATTACATCTAACAAAAAATACAATGCTCATTCAGACTACAGGAGTCTGGAACTTGACATACAGGCATACAATATGATATATACATTTTCAACCGAGCGAAGCGAGGAAGGAGTGCAACGCACCCTCGGCTGGTCATATCACATTCACGCCTCGCATTACGATTCAAATCAACTTACCACTTATTTTTCTCTTCACACTTATTCACAAATGATTTATCTATCTAACGGCTGAATGGTTGGATTAACAATTCTCGATTACATACTTTATTACACGATTTTCCTCCAAAAAATGGCGGAATTTAAATCTGCCGCGATACCATGTCACCCAACGCGAAAACGAAAGTAAATTTGTCGAATAAGTCGGAATTGGAAACAGACCGAAGAGAACTTTAAACCTGATTTATGCATTTGTTGAAATTGCTGCGTTTGGTTCGACAGCAATTTACAGTGTTGAAATAAAAATGGTTTATCATTATCGGCACTACAATTAATGTAAGCATATAAATATGGGACTTGTTCTCTGTGTCCAGGTCAAATATGGGGGAATATGCCAAAACACGCAACATTTTCGCCCAAATCAGCCTCCACCTGGCCCAAACTGGCCCCACAATTTTACCTAAACCGGCCGCCAACATTTTCACCCAAACCGACCTACAACAATTTTTCGCTCAATATGGCCTTCAAGTGATTTTTCCCATGAGAGTCAAGGTTACAATGTTCTTTCTCTCTCTCTGGATGGGGGTGGGGGGGGGGGGGGTGGAGGGCATCATTATCTCATTTTCGCATGGATTCTAAGCTCCATATTTTTGTGAATGACGCTGGCTTAATTGAGTTGTTGTGTGAGAACATTTGGCGACTGAATGGTCACCTCATGATCCATTTCGGTGTACTAATTGCCAGAAATAATTTTCAAATGCATACATTTTAACTCCGCCCCCCCCCCCCCCCCAACCAGTTTGGAAAAAATAGTATTTTTCTGTTAGTTTCATATGTTTTCGGGAAAGTTTGGGTTGTAATAAATAAGGAAAACTGTCCGATGAATTTGATTTTCACAATGCAACTTTAGACTTTTATCACATAAATGTTTTCGACCAAATTCCGCCAGGCACTCCCCCAAAAAGTGACAGATTTCCTCTAATTACAATGTCTGATAAGCAGCAGGCGGGTTTCACCAGAAATCCCCCCCCCCCGGGGGGGGGGGGGGGATTAAATTCACCGACAGGGTTCAATTTCTCTGAGCGAGGAAATGGCGCTTTTCATTGTCTTATTTAAAAAACTTCGACCCGGTGTAAGAAATTAAAAAATTTGAAAAGCGTTATTTCCTCACCCAAAGAAATGGAATTATGTTCGCGGCAGGCCCTAGCCTCTCGAAATAAAGGCATTAAAATTTTCCAAAATGTTGTCACTTGAAGCAAGAAGAGTTTACCCTTGTGAAAACATTAACCAAGCTTGCAGTGAGAAGGCCTTCTCGGCGAACTTGCCAAATGTCCCCGATGGGATGGGGGTACCGCCCCGAAGGGGGGGGGGGGGGGAGCCCCTCCGGGCCCTCCCCCCTTTTGCGCCATCCCTGTGCAAGTGAGCCTCTAGAATCGGTCTTAGGCCATCGAATTTTTCAAAATTTCTCAGGGCGGTGCCCTAGGACTCCATCAGTGTGTGTGTGTGGGGGAGGGGAGGGGGCATTCTTCCATACCTACTCCCACATCGGGATTACACGCCTCGATCATGACTTATGGAATCACGGTGGGGACAGAGAGGCAACATGAGCACAGACGATTGGCAAAACTTGCGTTCACACTTATGTTGTGTCATGATATAGCCCAAATGCTGACAATGACGTTAAACATCAATAAATATAGAATGTACTGGTGTGTTGCAGTGGCATAGCCACAGCCCCCCCCCCCCCCCAAAAAAACAAAAAACAAAAAAAACCAAAAAACACACACACACACACACAAAAAACGAACAAAACATTGATCCAATGCAAGTTTTAAACAACTTAAGAGCCCAGAAATGCTCTCCTATATAGGGCTATTTTTTCAAAATTTTCTCGGGGGAGGCCTTGTCCAAACTAGGACTCTCTGGTCGTCACCCCCTCCTCCCACATCCTTGTCCTAACTAGGACCCTCCGATCGTTACCCCCTCCTCCCACTTTCATGAAGGGAAGTGGGAGGAGGGGTAACAGCGGCAGGGTCCTAGCTAGGACTAGGCAAGTACCCCCGAAACCCCACAACAACTTTACAAATAACATGCATGGTATGCCCCCCCCCCCCCCACAAAAGAAAAATGGCTAGGTCCCCAATTATAGAATTCCAGCTACGCCCCTGGTGTGTTGTGTTGTATTACAGTTGCATGCACTTATTTATGTTTTTTATTTTCTATAAATAAATCACAATAAAATCACATGGTGTTGATTTTGTGAGTTTTTTGGGGGAGGGTGGAGGCATAACTTGAAAAAAACGGTTATGCCACAGTTGATTTGCACATGATAACTCGACAAATGGTTATGGAATACTGGAATAACAGACGACACAATGATACAGGAATTGTACATTTTTAGTAATTTTACCCCAAAATATCTATCGCATATGTGTCTTTATAACAAAAGGTTCGATACACCTGTTGTCATATCGTGGCATGAGCTATGGTTTAGGACCAAATTACAAAAATACCAACACGCCAAAATATAGCTTATGAGACATTACTGGAAATATGTGGTCAATCTTTTCCTAATTAGGGCCACAAGATTCAGGAACTTGTCCTATGGGCCATATAATATCCTCTAGGTGGTCTTATATATGACCCACATGACAAGCTACAGATTCCTGTGTTAGGACTCAAACTATGGGAGGTGTATTTGTTAATAAATGCAAATATTCCTTGTAAAACGTGAAAGGTAAACAGATTTTCAGTTGCGTTCTGAAAAGTATCAATATTCTATTATTACTTACAGGAGCAGCAGAAGGTTAACGTTTTGCAAACTTGACATGCTGCTGTTCTCCGCGATTCATAAGAGCTAATGAACACTTTATCGGCTCCCGCAGTCAAATATAGCTTTAGACACGTTAAAGCTATTCAAATTTCGCGGGAATTTCGTCATACGGTAAACCCGTTTCGTTTCGCTTTGTTGATCCCGTTAAGTAAAACTGTCGACTGTTTACTTCAGCTTCCACGAAGGGTGACATGGTGTCGCGGCAGATTTGAATTCCGTCATTTTTTGGCGGAAAATCGTGTAATAAAGTATGTAATCGAGAATTGTGAATCCATCCATTCAGTCGTTAGATAGATACATCATTTGTGAGTAAGTGTGAAGAGAAAAATAAGTGGTAAGTTGATTTGAATCGTAATGGGAGGCGATAATGTGATGTGACCAGTCGAGGGTGCGTTGCACTCCTTCCTCGCTTCGCTCGGTTGTATATGTATATATCATATTGTATGCCTGTTTGTCAAGTTCCAGACTCCTGTGTACAGACCCACTGTTTAGAGAGCTCCCTATTTTAAAATTCACAGATCTTTACACACTCCAGGTCTCTTCGTTTATGTTCGATTGGTACATCAGCATGCTACCCGAAAGCTTTGTGGACACTTTTAGAATATACCAAAACCCCCCAGGAATGGACATCACACAGTCGGGTAAATTACACACACTATCACCAAGAACTTAGTTCGCAGCAATTTTCCAATTCGTACTTTCCCTTGGATGTGCAACACAATAGAACCATTGATTCAAAATTATTCTAGATCATTATTCAAAAAGTCACTAACGGAGCAATTGTTGAATTCTTGCTATCTTCGCGTCAGCTGTAATAATCCAGTTTGCCCCGATTGTAGGCACTAGTTCTGCAATCTCACCCTTATCTATTAACTGTCCCTAACTTGTTTCATTTCTTAGAAACGATGGAAAAATATTTGATTTATATAAAGAACCATCTCAGAAATTAATCTTCAATTTAGTTTTTCTTCATTAACATATAGGCTGTGTCAGGATTGTTTCACATTTTTACATCTTTGCTTTTTGTTGGGAATGGCGGGAAGACAGCCCTATTGGCCATGCCATCCCTGTGTGTTGCAACCATGTATTTGAGATAATTGTATGCTGCTGCCTCTAGTTTGTATTTGTAGGCATGTTGTACTACCGAATAAAATCATTCATTTATTCTAAAAAACGAAATCATGTCAACGGAAAGAAAAATCGAGTTATCAAGAATCATTTCATACAAGAAATATGAGAGTAAATGTTTTTATTTTAAACCTCATCCCACCGAATTAAAAGACATCGAGGTGATAAATTTTGAATATGCATACGAGAATTATAACAAAGGATTAATATTGAACGAAGATCAAGTCGATTTGTTTTTAGATTTGGCAAAATCGTGTCGCGAAATCCTGAAGAAAGAAGAGAAAGATTTCCCGAACGATGAGTTTATCTTACAATCAACATATATTTTGTCTGTATTAACTCCGCAGCTGTCGTGTATCCGACCCCCTGATACAGATGTTTGTATCAGGGGGTCGGATACAAGCACGTTCCTTTCGCGTGAAATCCATTTTTTTTCTTTTTGTTCATCCGTACGAATAAATAGTCCCTTATATATTCGTGTACATTCTTGACTTATCCCCAATATATTGTAAGATAAAATGATTATTACCATTATGTGGATGTACAAAATATGCATTCGAGTCTCGCTCCGGGTTCTAAGAGTAGATCACGACGAGTCTTCGACTCGTCGTGATCTGCCCTTAGAACCCGGAGCGAGACTCGGATACATATTCTGTACATCCATATAATGGTAATAATCTCTATTTATTCCAATCTTCGGCAAAGACAAGATATATTCGAAAATCGCTATAGATGTCGTAAATCGCCTCGGAGAAAAAAGCTCTCGAAAATGTAAAAAATTAACAAATGTAGACATGGTCATCGAATATCTACATGTAAATAAAGAGGGGACAGTGACAGCTCGCATTCTCGTAAAAGATATGACTTTAAAAAAAATGTTAATTTTTTTTATTTCGAAAATAAATGTTTATAATATCGATTTTTTGATTTTCATTTTTTTTCTCTGTCTTCTTCTTCTTAGAACACTCGCGAAATGGGGAAACATTTGCTGTCTCTCTTCTTTCATCATTGTTATTGACTAATAAAGATTTGCCGTAATACTAACAATGAGTGTTATCACACTCATTAGGAGGAAGATTTTTTTCCATTCTCTCTCTATAACATTCCGCCATAATATAGAGATATTTATCGTATTTTGAATAATCCATTTTTAAAAAAAAAAAATGATATAATTGTTTTTCCTATTTAGTTTTATAATTATTTTTTCCTTCACAAGATCTGAGTGGAAATTCTCTATCCAGCAATAAATGCAAAATAGTTCGTGAGAGTTCTCTGTATTTCCGAAATTCCTCAAACTTGGGGGTGGGGGGGGGGGGGGGGGGGGTGGAGGGCATCATTATCTCATTTTCGCATGGATTCTAAGCTCCATATTTTTGTGAATGACGCTGGCTTAATTGAGTTGTTGTGTGAGAACATTTGGCGACTGAATGGTCACCTCATGATCCTTTTCGGTGTACTAATTGCCAGAAATAATTTTCAAATGCATACATTTTAACTCCGCCCCCCCCCCCCCCCAACCAGTTTGGAAAAAATCGTATTTTTCTGTTAGTTTCATATGTTTTCGGGAAAGTTTGGGTTGTAATAAATAAGGAAAACTGTCCGATGAATTTGATTTTCACAATGCAACTTTAGACTTTTATCACATAAATGTTTTCGACCAAATTCCGCCAGGCACTCCCCCAAAAAGTGACAGATTTCCTCTAATTACAATGTCTGATAAGCAGCAGGCGGGTTTCACCAGAAATCCCCCCCCCCGGGGGGGGGGGGGGATTAAATTCACCGACAGGGTTCAATTTCTCTGAGCGAGGAAATGGCGCTTTTCATTGTCTTATTTAAAAAACTTCGACCCGGTGTAAGAAATTAAAAAATTTGAAAAGCGTTATTTCCTCACCCAAAGAAATGGAATTATGTTCGCGGCAGGCCCTAGCCTCTCGAAATAAAGGCATTAAAATTTTCCAAAATGTTGTCACTTGAAGCAAGAAGAGTTTACCCTTGTGAAAACATTAACCAAGCTTGCAGTGAGAAGGCCTTCTCGACGAACTTGCCAAATGTCCCCGATGGGATGGGGGTACCTCCCCGAAGGGGGGGGGAGCCCCTCCGGGCCCTCCCCCCTTTTGCGCCATCCCTGTGCAAGTGAGCCTCTAGAATCGGTCTTAGGCCATCGAATTTTTCAAAATTTCTCAGGGCGGTGCCCTAGGACTCCATCAGTGTGTGTGTGTGGGGGAGGGGAGGGGGCATTCTTCCATACCTACACCCACATCGGGATTACACGCCTCGATCATGACTTATGGAATCACGGTGGGGACAGAGAGGCAACATGAGCACAGACGATTGGCAAAACTTGCGTTCACACTTATGTTGTGTCATGATATAGCCCAAATGCTGACAATGACGTTAAACATCAATAAATATAGAATGTACTGGTGTGTTGCAGTGGCATAGCCACAGCCCCCCCCCCCCAAAAAAAAACAAAAAAAAACAAAAAACAAAAAAAAACAAAAAAACACACACACACACACAAAAAACGAACAAAACATTGATCCAATGCAAGTTTTAAACAACTTAAGAGCCCAGAAATGCTCTCCTATATAGGGCTATTTTTTCAAAATCTTCTCGGGGGAGGCCTTGTCCAAACTAGGACCCTCTGGTCGTCACCCCCTCCTCCCACATCCTTGTCCTAACTAGGACCCTCCGATCGTTACCCCCCTCCTCCCACTTTCATGAAGGGAAGTGGGAGGAGGGGTAACAGCGGCAGGGTCCTAGCTAGGACTAGGCAAGTACCCCCGAAACCCCACAACAACTTTACAAATAACATGCATGGTATGCCCCCCCCCCCCCCACAAAAGAAAAATGGCTAGGTCCCCAATTATAGAATTCCAGCTACGCCCCTGGTGTGTTGTGTTGTATTACAGTTGCATGCACTTATTTATGTTTTTTATTTTTTATAAATAAATCACAATAAAATCACATGGTGTTGATTTTGTGAGTTTTTTGGGGGAGGGTGGAGGCATAACTTGAAAAATGATAACTCGACAAATGGTTATGGAATACTGGAATAACAGACGACACAATGATACAGGAATTGTACATTTTTAGTAATTTTACCCCAAAATATCTATCGCATATGTGTCTTTATAACAAAAGGTTCGATACACCTGTTGTCATATCGTGGCATGAGCTATGGTTTAGGACCAAATTACAAAAATACCAACACGCCAAAATATAGCTTATGAGACATTACTGGAAATATGTGGTTAATCTTTTCCTAATTAGGGCCACAAGATTCAGGAACTTGTCCTATGGGCCATATAATATCCTCTAGGTGGTCTTATATATGACCCACATGACAAGCTACAGATTCCTGTGTTAGGACTCAAACTATGGGAGGTGTATTTGTTAATAAATGCAAATATTCCTTGTAAAACGTGAAAGGTAAACAGATTTTCAGTTGCGTTCTGAAAAGTATCAATATTCTATTATTACTTACAGGAGCAGCAGAAGGTTAACGTTTTGCAAACTTGACATGCTGCTGTTCTCCGCGATTCATAAGAGCTAATGAACACTTTATCGGCTCCCGCAGTCAAATATAACTTTAGACACGTTAAAGCTATTCAAATTTCGCGGGAATTTCGTCATACGGTAAACCCGTTTCGTTTCGCTTTGTTGATCCCGTTAAGTAAAACTGTCGACTGTTTACTTCAGCTTCCACGAAGGGTGACATGGTGTCGCGGCAGATTTGAATTCCGTCATTTTTTGGCGGAAAATCGTGTAATAAAGTATGTAATCGAGAATTGTGAATCCATCCATTCAGTCGTTAGATAGATAAATCATTTGTGAGTAAGTGTGAAGAGAAAAATAAGTGGTAAGTTGATTTGAATCGTAATGGGAGGCGATAATGTGATGTGACCAGTCGAGGGTGCGTTGCACTCCTTCCTCGCTTCGCTCGGTTGTATATGTATATATCATATTGTATGCCTGTTTGTCAAGTTCCAGACTCCTGTGTACAGACCCACTGTTTAGAGAGCTCCCTATTTTAAAATTCACAGATCTTTACACACTCCAGGTCTCTTCGTTTATGTTCGATTGGTACATCAGCATGCTACCCGAAAGCTTTGTGGACACTTTTAGAATATACCAAAACCCCCCAGGAATGGACATCACACAGTCGGGTAAATTACACACACTATCACCAAGAACTTAGTTCGCAGCAATTTTCCAATTCATACTTTCCCTTGGATGTGCAACACAATAGAACCATTGATTCAAAATTATTCTAGATCATTATTCAAAAAGTCACTAACGGAGCAATTGTTGAATTCTTGCTATCTTCGCGTCAGCTGTAATAATCCAGTTTGCCCCGATTGTAGGCACTAGTTCTGCAATCTCACCCTTATCTATTAACTGTCCCTAACTTGTTTCATTTCTTAGAAACGATGGAAAAATATTTGATTTATATAAAGAACCATCTCAGAAATTAATCTTCAATTTAGTTTTTCTTCATTAACATATAGGCTGTGTCAGGATTGTTTCACATTTTTACATCTTTGCTTTTTGTTGGGAATGGCGGGAAGACAGCCCTATTGGCCATGCCATCCCTGTGTGTTGCAGCCATGTATTTGAGATAATTGTATGCTGCTGCCTCTAGTTTGTATTTGTAGGCATGTTGTACTACCAAATAAAATCATTCATTTATTCTAAAAAACGAAATCATGTCAACGGAAAGAAAAGTCGAGTTATCAAGAATCATTTCATACAAGAAATATGAGAGTAAATGTTTTTATTTTAAACCTCATCCCACTGAATTAAAAGACATCGAGGTGATAAATTTTGAATATGCATACGAGAATTATAACAAAGGATTAATATTGAACGAAGATCAAGTCGATTTGTTTTTAGATTTGGCAAAATCGTGTCGCGAAATCCTGAAGAAAGAAGAGAAAGATTTCCCGAACGATGAATTTATCTTACAATCAACATATATTTTGTCTGTATTAACTCCGCAGCTGTCGTGTATCCGACCCCCTGATACAGATGTTTGTATCAGGGGGTCGGATACAAGCACGTTCCTTTCGCGTGAAATCCATTTTTTTTCTTTTTGTTCATCCGTACGAATAAATAGTCCCTTATATATTCGTGTACATTCTTGACTTATCCCCAATATATTGTAAGATAAAATGATTATTACCATTATGTGGATGTACAAAATATGCATTCGAGTCTCGCTCCGGGTTCTAAGAGTAGATCACGACGAGTCTTCGACTCGTCGTGATCTGCCCTTAGAACCCGGAGCGAGACTCGGATACATATTCTGTACATCCATATAATGGTAATAATCTCTATTTATTCCAATCTTCGGCAAAGACAAGATATATTCGAAAATCGCTATAGATGTCGTAAATCGCCTCGGAGAAAAAAGCTCTCGAAAATGTAAAAAATTAACAAATGTAGACATGGTCATCGGATATCTACATGTAAATAAAGAGGGGACAGTGACAGCTCGCATTCTCGTAAAAGATATGACTTTAAAAAAAATGTTAATTTTTTTTATTTCGAAAATAAATGTTTATAATATCGATTTTTTGATTTTCATTTTTTTTCTCTGTCTTCTTCTTCTTAGAACACTCGCGAAATGGGGAAACATTTGCTGTCTCTCTTCTTTCATCATTGTTATTGACTAATAAAGATTTGCCGTAATACTAACAATGAGTGTTATCACACTCATTAGGAGGAAGATTTTTTTCCATTCTCTCTCTATAACATTCCGCCATAATATAGAGATATTTATCGTATTTTGAATAATCCATTTTAAAAAAAAAAAAATGATATAATTGTTTTTCCTATTTAGTTTTATAATTATTTTTTCCTTCACAAGATCTGAGTGGAAATTCTCTATCCAGCAATAAATGCAAAATAGTTCGTGAGAGTTCTCTGTATTTCCGAAATTCCTCAAACTCGATATCCAGAGGCTTCGGTTGGCCTCGAAAATTATCAGTCTACACTCAACTGCATAATAATTACAAACATTATTTAGCGAACTAGCCGGTCGTGTCCATAGAACAGCCGTTTTATTTATTTGTACAATTTAGCATGATTCAGTGTGTATAAGTAGTTACAACATTTTCAATGGTACAAGACCATTAAAATATCATGAAACAATTGCTGAATCCGTGATTTGTCTTCTGACGGATAACCAATACACCTACATCCCCGCACCAAAACCAGAGATAAACATTACCCATTAGAGTTGAAAAAACTCTGGAACGCGTAAAATGCCACGTGTATATGTTCAAGAGTATGTTTATCCCCGTACACCGATTTCCTGTATTATGCATTTAAAAAATATTACAATATTTTTGGAAAATTTCTGAGATGATGACTGTTCTGAACGACAGTTGAAGCTAGAATGACAATTCGGACTTCCACGTGATCACGGATCACTGCATGAGCAACACCTCTGTGTCTATTGGTCGTCCTGACCAATGCTCCACCTTCTATTCTGCTATGTACCGTTAAGACATTTTTTTTCTCGCTAATTCTCCGAAAACGCGGGAAAAATATCAGTCTACACTCAACTGCATAATAGTTACAAAGATTATTTAGCGAACTAGCCGGTCGTGTCAATAGAAAAACTTTATTCAAAGAACAGGAAACAGGTGTAAAGATATCAACATAACATTATACATACATATGTATTTAGAGACCTAATTTGTCGGAAACTTCCAACTTTTTCTCAATAGAGTCTTGGACGTACCTGTCCTTACTGCTATCTGTAGCCCACCTGCCATGTCGTTTCCAGCAACGTTCGTTTACACTCGAATTAGCAGCTGCTGTGGCGCCACCTGCCCTAAGAGAATGTAACCCAAAATTAAGACCACCGCCTACTGTTTGCTGACTAATCTCTCTCTTTCGGTGGTGTAACTTAACTTTTTGTTGCCATTCCTTAATTTGCATTTTCCATTGACTCTATATCCACCCCTAAAAAGGTAATCGGAGAAACCTAAATCCTCATTTACTAGTGAAAAATATTTTACTAACATATTGTAAGGACAAGCTGAAGTACTACCTTTAGCTACGACAATTTCGTCGCCCTGCCTATATTTGTCAGTTTTACTCTGTCTCACAAAAATGGTAAAATAATTATCATTTAAAACAATATCTTGTCTCTGCAGTGATGAAAGCTCATCGTACCTCAAGAAACCAGAAAACCCTAGAAGAATCGTTGTCAAGTCACGTACATCAAACAAGTCATTACAATCTTTAAACATATCACACAATTTTATAAGCATCTGGGAAGAAACAGGGTCTTTTCTTTGAACAGGTTCAGCCGATTCTTGTAGGTTTGAAACGAAAGAGTTCTTTGTAGGATCAGGAAAATTATTTAAATTATGTGTCCATCTTATGGAATACACCGCAGTGTTAATAGTTGCACATGACGCTCTAATGTCTAATAAATGAGTCAGATATAATGAAACATGAATAGGTTGAGCTGGAATTGAATTAAAATCTCCGCTAGCGGCGAAAGACGCCCACTTCAAGAAATTGTTATAGTAAGTTTTTACCGTTGAATCACTCCTTGATTTCAGTAAATGCATACTCATGCTGTGCATTAACTTCTCAATTTCTGGCATGCGTCTCACTCCGACATTTTGCACTTCATGTAGAATGTTTTCCTGTATATTCAAACCTGAAATGCGACGTAAAATAAGTCAATTAGTGTGTGTGTGTGGGGGGGGGGGGGGGGGGGGGGGTACATATGATCATGTTATACAGCCAAACTTCAGCACTGAACTTTTAGTGCTATCATTTTGAAATCGAATCTCTCGAACAAACCAGTTCGCCCCCTACCACGATAAACGATATGTTCCTGTGGTAGAACAAAGGTCTCTTTCACAAATTTGAAGAAAGCCCCTTCTTTCGATTTTATTAACGGCCAATAAGGCGCCGATTTCTACATTGGGATCAAAAGTGTACCTTTACCGCTTTCCCGCTGTAATTTTTTGAATACCTGAGAACGAGTCTGTGTGGGGGCACTAAAAAATTGTATTCACCACCCTACTCTTGTTTGAATGCATCAATACCCTCAGTACCACTACACAAAAAGCGACTATTAAAACGTTTGCATTTTGTATTATACCCTGATGCAAACCTGTCGATGGTGTTAGGTCCCCACATCTTATCTATTTTTCGAAAAAGCCAAATCCGAATGCCCCAGTCATCACAATCTGTGTATCTACTCAATTTATCTGCTGTTTTATTCTGCTTTCTGGGAACCCACTGCGGAAAAATCTGTACGTTTTTTGACTCGCACACGTCATTGATTGATAAAGAAATATTTTGTAAATTTGCCTTTTTACTACCGACGATTATTATTTTAACAACATTTTTGTTGTCCGTAAACCACTCAGTGGTTTTGTTATTAACTTTCTCACCTGTTGAGTAATCTTTTAGAATACGGTGCATCGCTTCCAGTTCACGCCATGCACGTAGAACTGAGACAAGCCTCGTCCGAAGCCCAGCTTCCGAAGCAAACTTTCTCTGTATGGTAACATTTACCCGAGTAATAAAACTCACCTTTCTTTTCGTTGTTAATACCGATATCTATCCGCAGAGCCCAACTCCCGGATTTCGTATCACAAATTGAGGTCTCAAACCTCTGTACAGAACCACCAGGAGCCCAACTCCCGATTCTGTCATTTTTACACTCACTTACTGATTCAATTTCACGTCCAGAAGCACATCCGAAATCTGTTTCGTTGCCAGCACCGCTTGTGCATACGAAACCACCAAAACCAGTACCAGACGCGTCACTCCATACGCGTAACTCGGGCACGTGCCATTTCTTGGCATCCGTGTCGACCCCCATATTGTTTAGTTTAACCCTTTACCCAACGTAACGGCCAAAACCGGCCAGCGCTATTCTCAAAAATCGCCAATTAATTTTCATTATTTTTTTCATTTTTTGTCTCAAAAACATAGGTTATGACCCCTCATTGGAACGAGCTCGTCGAGCTCGTTCCAATGAGGGGTCATAACCTATGTTTTTGAGACAAAAAATGAAAAAAATTAGTTATTCAAGAATTTTTTTTGCAAGTGTCGTCTGCTTTTCATGTTAGGTAAAGGGTTAAAACAATTTTCTTTCCAATAAACCATTTCTGAAACAGCAGCTTCACCAAGCATTACATTTGCTTCCCAGCTAGCTCGAGAATTTAAGCATTCGTACATACCTCTTGTATATAGCCTTACTTTATCGCCAAATACAATTTGAGCAGAAATTATTTGACCTGCGATACATGCCAAAGTGCGAGCCTTTATCAAATTTTGACCTTTACCTACTTTCTTCATTGCACTATGAATACTTAACAAAATCCTGTCGACCCTTGATGCTGTAAGTGTGAGTCTCCCCTCTATCATATTCCAATATACTCCAAGCCAAATACCATTCACAATTTTCATTCTTGTGCCAGTGGAAAACCAAAAGTATTCAAATCTTTTTCTATTCGTAAACTTGTACTCTAAGCTAACGCCGGATGAGAATCACCACCCAAACCGTCATCTAAAAACATGACAACTCTTAACCCTTTACCCAACGTAACGGCCAAAACCGGCCAGCGCTATTCTCAAAAATCGCCAATTAATTTTCAAAATATTTTCATTTTTTGTCTAAAAAACATAGGTTATGACTCCTCGTTGGAACGAGCTCGTCGAGCTCGTTCCAACGAGGGGTCATAACCTATGTTTTTGAGACAAAAAATGAAAAAAAATAGTTATTCAAGAATTTTTTTTGCAAGTGTCGTCTGCTTTTCATGTTAGGTAAAGGGTTAATTCATTGTCTCTCCAAAATTTAACTATTTCCCTTACAACTTTTGAGAAAATATATCCACTAGTAGCCAAGCCAAACGGTAATACGCAAAATGTGTAGTACTTTGTAACCATTCCATCCGTACAAGAAAATCCTAAATACTTGAAATCGTCAGGAAAAATTGAAATGTGATGGCACGCAGACTTAAAATCAAATGTAAACAAAAAATCACCTTTATGAAACATCTCTCTTGCCACTGAAGCGTCCTCATATTTAAATTTATACAATTGCAAATTTATTTCTCTACAATCCAAAACCAATCTAGGTTTTCCTGATTTGTTATAAGCTACCGTCAAAGGGTTAACGACAAAGGGAATATCACTCACCTCTTTTACACATCCTGTTCCTAAAAGCTTTGCGATTTCCGATCTAACAAAAGATGGGTTTTCCAAAGCTGACTTATTAGGCTTTCCCAAACCCAGTTTGGGAAAGACTATTGTTATTCTTTTTTTTCAAAGTTTTTCTTCTCTATTTTTTTTTTTTTTTTTTTTTTCCTCCCTGAATTTTGTCTGTTGAACTGCTGGAAAACAAGTTGTACGATTATGATCAAATTTGGCACACTTACGTAATGTCATAAAATCTAGTGAAATCCGGTATCGTCATATCTGTGAAAACGCGTATTTTCAAAATATTCTGCCAAAACCTTCAAAATTTCACCATTTTTCGAATGTCTCAAAATTGTTTACAGTTATTTCGCTCAAATTTTCCACACATTTACAGCATGATATGATACACCACAATCACCACTCAGATTTTTCAACATTAACCCCCACTGGCCAAAAATGACATGAATATAGATTTTTTCTTCAAAATTGACCAACTTCAAGGGCAAATTTCTCTAATAACAAGGTTGTTGTAACAATTATTTTGGTCTGGATAGATGCAACAATGATTGCGGAATAAAGTTACTGTTTACTTTTTAATCTCAGATTTAGCCCTCAAGCACAATGAGGGCGAGGATAAGCGTACCGTTTGAAGGTGCCAAAATTAGCCATCTTTGGTTGCTTTTTCTATCATTTTGGAAAGAGTTAATTTCAAACACTTTTCATGTACGTATTCACAATTGACTACCGAGCATATTTGCTGTTGTAAGTTTGGTTGTAAAGTTTAAGCCTATCCCATACTGGTTGCATAAAAGTAGGTACCGTCCAAAAAAACTCCAATTTTTTCAGAATTTGGAAAGTTTAGGTGGCGATTTACTCCATTTTTAATTGCTTGAGCTCTGAATGTTTTCTGTAGCTGCTTGCATCAGTCAAAGTATGACAAATTTTGTTCTATATGTTATTATTAAAAGTTTAACCCTTAGCCGATTTCAGACTTCCCATAAGGGTACTGTAAGAATAATTGTTATTTTCGCCAACTTCAAGGGCAAATTTCTCTAATTACAAAATAGTTGTAACAATTATTTTGATATGGCTAGATGCAACAAAGATTGTGGAAGAAAGTTACTGTTTACTTCTTAATCTCAGATTTAACCCTCAAGCACAATGAGGGCGAGAATAAGAGTACCGTTTGAAAATGCCAAAATTAGCCATCTTTGGTTGCTTTTTTCTATCATTTTGGAAAGGGTTAATTTCAAAAACTTTTCATGTACGTATTCACAATTGACTATCGGGCATATTTGCTATGTTAGTTTGGTTGTAAAGTTTAACCCTATCCCATTCTGGTTGCATAAAAGTAGGTACCGTCCAAAAAATTTCCAATTTTTTCAGAATTTGGTAAATTTAGGTGGCGATTTACTCCATTTTTAATTGCTTGAGCTCTGAATGTTTTCTGTAACTGCTTGCAGCAGTCAAAGTATGACAAATTTTGTTCTATATGTTATTATTAAAAATTTAACCCTTGGCAGATTTGAGACTTCCCATAAGGGTACTGTCAGATTAATTGTTATTTTCGCCAACGTTTACATGCACTTTCACAGCACTGGAGCCATATTGTCTCAAAACCTTTTCCATGGGAGGATTGGGCCTTCATCCAAGAACAATTTTGCTGTTATATATTTCATTCAAAGTTTTAACCTTCACCCAGTTTTTCGGGCCTTGAATTTGAGTTCCCCAAAATTCTTCAAAAAATTGGCTATTTTGGAGCTCACTTTTCTTCCATTTTCGAAAGGAATATCGAAAAATGATTTACATGTTCTTATTTACAATTACCTACCGAGCATATTTGCTGTTGTAAGTTTGGTTGTAAAGTTTAACCCTATGCTCTTTCTGTTTGCATAAAGATAGGTGCAGTCCAAAAAAACTCTCGTTTTCAGAATTTGGTAAGTTTAAGTGACGATTTACTCCATTCTTAATTGATTGAACGCTGAACATTTTCTATGGCTGTATGCAGCAGTCATAGTATGACAACTTTTGTTTTATATGTCATTATTAAAAGTTCAACCGTTGGCAGATTTGAGACTGCCCATATGGGTATGGTCGGAACAATTTTAATTTTCATAAAATCACTGAATATTGATAAGCGTGCAGTGGGAGTTTGGAATAGAATATCCGAAAATGCTTTCGAAATTCAAATGCACAGTTCAATTCCAAGAATATTTTCTGTTATAAGGTTGCTGTAAAGTTTAACGCAATCCCTGTCTCAGATGCATAATGGTAGATGCTGTCGACAAAAACTCATTTTTTCAGAATTTCGTAGGTTTAAGTGACAATTTACTCCATTCCTAATTCACTGAGCGCTGAATGTTTTCTATGCCTGCATGCAGCAAGCATAGCATGACACAACTTTTGTTTTATACGTCATTATCAAAAGTTTAACCCTTGGCATATTTAGGAGTTCCCATGTGGGTATAGTCGGAATAATTGTTAATTTCGTAAAATTAATCCCTTAATACGTTGGTAACAGTGCAGTGGCCGTTCAGTGGTGCTACATGAAGCCGCAAATAGTTAAGGTTGAAAAGTTCATCAAATAGACAAATATAACACCTAACTCTGCCGGTGACAGGTAAATAATGAATGGAAAAGTCGTTGAGTTGAGAATAAAGTAGGGACGAATCGTGCCGTCGGTTTCCACCTGATCCACGGTATTTCCACGCGGTCTCGGCACTTCACAAAGATACTAAACTGTCGGGCAGGGACGGTAGGAAACATTCTGAGAATTTCAAGTTGCTGCCTTGCATGATCGGGACATAATGGGAATATATCCGTCATTGTTTCTGTCGGATATATTGCAATTATGTCCCGATCACTTCACCCCGACTGTCCGCATGGGGGCACCATGACGCTGTGTACTAAGGCATACTGCACGTGGACGGTGCGCATGTCTTCAACCAATCTAACCCTGCCTGTGCTACAGTGCGGAGGCACTATGTTGGGGAGCTGGCAGCTGCTCGTCATTGCTTGGTGGTTCTCTCTGGGTACTCTGGCTTTCTCCACCCATACAACTGTCACCGACATAATATGACCTTGGCTGTCAATGTGTCGTTAAAACCTAATAAATAAATAAATCCAGTACCAGTTTTGCTCGTACAAATATTAGTACCGTCAGACAAAATTCATTTTCTGATTAATTTCGTACTTTTCTGTACTCACCTTCCCTGAGTAAGATTGGTATACCTTTTCAATCTCAGATTTAACCCTCAAGCACAATGAGAGTGAGAATAAGTGTACTATTTTGAAATACCTAAGTTATCCAACTTTGGTTACTCTCTACTATCATTTTGGAATGGGTTAATTTGAGACACTTTGCTTTGCTATATGCAGGGATGTTTAATCAATAAATCCGGCTTTAGTTATGTTCTGGGACTTAATGAAACATGTGCTTTGGCCACTTAAAAATAGCACTATCTGCAAAAAATGACTTTGAGTGAATACTCACTTGTCCAAAAACAAAAAGGAAAGAGCTCTTTGAGCTTTTCATAACTGCTTTCAAAAATCAATGGGGAACAAATTTTGTGTTATATGTTTTTGGTGTTCCGAGTTATCCAACACCAGTTTGGTCGTACAAATATGAATACCGCCAGGAAAGAAAGCTCATTTTCTCAGTGGTAGACTGTTTGACTTCTATGATAGAAGTCCCGAGTTTGATCCCAATCTGGGACGACCCACGTAATGTCCTTGGGCAAGGCACTTTATCCCGGTTGCCAACATGGGGGCACGATGATGCCATGTACTAAGGAGTACTGCATGTCAATGGTGCACATGTCTTTAACCGCTGGTACCCTGCTTCAGCGGAGCTTGAACATAATTAGAATGTTGAGCTGACAGTTGCTCGTCGATGCTCGGTGGTTCTCTCTGGGTCACGATTAGCCATTGTGGATAAGTATGTGACCGTAAACACCAATAAATAAATACCGTCAGGGAAACCCTCAGTGAAATCCTTCTGTCAATAAATAGCAAAGTAGTAATGTAATGCAAGAAATATTAACAAGCTGTTCAACATCTCTTTAATCAACTCATTTTGACTTGAACTGTACCCACCACTGTGTATACTAGCTCTCTAGATGGTTTAAACCATATCAAATAAACAAGTAATTTGTGTATGATAGTAACTCATATTACATGTATTTCATTGTATCTGAAACAGATATGTTGGAAAAATTGTGAAATCATGGAGTAGGAAGCTTACCCTCATTTATTGACAAATCCCACACATTCACAAACAGACAAAATGATTCAGAATGAATTAATTATTGATATTTAAGGTCACTTTCAGCATCTACAGCTATATCATGACCATAATATAGGTATTTATTTAAGTCCAGGTATTCATTGCATAGGCGTACAGGGCTATTTTTCAGGGGGGGGGGGGGGGTTGAACCCTTTTAGCCCGAAAAAGTTGAATCTCAGGAGGAAATGCCAAATGTGGGTATGGGAGGGAGGGAAGGAGGGAGGGAGAGGGGGTCTCCCTCCCATTGAGTACCTGGAGAGAACCACCGAGCAATGGCAAGCGACTCAGACTCCCCAACATACTAACTCCACAAAAGCAGGGTTAGCATTCGTTGAAGACAAGTGCACCCTCAAAGTACCCTTAGTACACATCGCCATCATGTCCCCCCCCCCCACCGTCCACGTGGGAAATTAAATTGGGATGAAGTGTCTTGCTCAAGGACACAATGTGGTTTCCACAGGCGGGATTCGAACCGAGGACTTCTTGGATTGCAACAATCATATCTACCTTCTGAGCCACCGTGCTCCCTCCCGTAATATGCAGTAATAGAGCTCTTTATGTGTACTTGTGTGATTGTAAATGAATAATATTAACGTGGATACGGTTCCACTGAATCAACTTGTACAGTATAATGGTCAGTTTACTTGCAACTTCTAAGTGATGAGATAGGAAAAAAACATTTTGTGTGGAAAACCAAAATGTTTTGTGGTCATTTCTG
This sequence comes from Pictodentalium vernedei, assembly GCA_031216915.1. Taxonomy (NCBI): domain Eukaryota; kingdom Metazoa; phylum Mollusca; class Scaphopoda; order Dentaliida; family Dentaliidae; genus Pictodentalium; species Pictodentalium vernedei. The sequence continues at coordinate 525,360,205 of CM062297.1, read as the reverse complement.
GCAACTAAATTGTCCGAAATTTTCTGGCATACTAGCCGAAAAATCGGCTCCTTCCTGACTCAGGGGTGGTTTGGGGCACAGTCCTTCATTAAACCCCGGCCCGTACGTCCATAATTCATATGTACTATTTTTTTTCCAAAGCACAAATGACATCGCTTGTTTTGCTTTCTATGAAAATATTCTGTAATTATTGAAGAGCAAATTTTGTGTTAAATGTTTTGGTGTCCTGCTGTATCTCAAATATCTGTTTTGGCTGCATTAAAACTAGTAACATCACAAAAACTTTGATTTCCACGAAATTTTCTGTTTTCAAAACTGATCGATAGTTTTGTGTATAATACAGTTTGCCTTTTCACATTAAAAAGTTGGGAAAGCCCGTAATTTGTCCAACAAATTACAATTCTCTAGTTGTTTTTTTATAATTGAACGTAGAGGCAGTGTCTTGAACGGTATGTTATAACCGTTAGCGATAACATCCAAAACATTGCCTTAAGCCGTCCAACCGGAGAAATATTTTCATATGAAACATTCTTTTCTTTATTCTCACCATCGTTAATCTTGAACAGAAGCTCACGCTCGTCTTGAATTGATGAGGAGTCGTTAAGTGAATTTTCACTCAATACATATTCAACTATTTTACTCTTACTATGTAAACCCAATATCTGACTTTGATTTGAAGTAAACAAATCTATATTTATCTTATTTGTTCTTAATGTGAGACAATTGTTAAGTTTGAGGGGGAGATTGCTGAGCTGAAGGGAAAACTTGGTAGGGCGGGGCTGTCTGGAGTTACGCCTGTGAAAGTGGCTTTCCGAGGAGGATGGAAGGTTGTCGGTGGTTCCAAGAGGAAACATGGGGGTAGAACCTTTGATGTGAATGAGGTAGGTGATGAGGTGGGGGCTGCTAGAAAAGTACGTAGGACAGATGAGGGGGGCCCAGGCCGGAGCAATGCTGTAAAGCGTTTGGCGTGGACTACCAAAAGTGGTAGGAAAGGGGGGCCAGAGAAGCAGGTAGATAGGGGTGTAAAGTCCAAAGGCAGTGGGGAGTGCAGCACCAGAAACAGATTTGATGTGCTCGATTCGGAAGAGACAGAGGAGGAGATGGAGGTAGTTGTAACAGATAGTAGCTTGGGGTCTAGGCCAGGAAAAAGGAGGAGGGATCCGGGGAAGACCAGGGGAGTAGTCCAGGTAGCTCAGGGCCTGGAAAGAGACGGAGGGACGAGGATAGGAGTAATCCTAGGTCAAAGATACCGATACCGATATTGATTCCGAGTGGGGCTGTTGGAGAGGAAGAGGACGCTGTAAACAATAGGAGACTAGAGGAGATAAATAGGGCGAGGTCCAAAAGTAAGTTGGTGGTTGCGGGAAGTAGCATAGTTCGGGGGATCGACAAGGTTGTCTGTGGTCCGGACAGTAAAAATAGAACAGTTCTGTGCTTTCCGGGGGCTAAAGTGGAGGACCTGAGGGATAGAGTGGACGGTATTGTAGCTGGGTCGGGGCCTGATCCGGTAGTGGTATTACATGTGGGGTCCAATAACATCAGGGAGAGGAAATCAGTTCGTTTGGTGGACACATACAAGGACCTAATTAGTAAGCTACTTAGCAGGAATGCTCGGATCATCGTTTCAGGGGTGCTCCCCGTTATGGGTGGTGGGAATGAGAGGAACTCGCGGATTATGGCACTAAACGAGGAGCTGGAAGAGCACTGCAAAGACTTGGGAGTACATTTCATTGACCACTGGGATTCATTCTGGGGACAAGGAGAGTTGTATGGGCGAGACGGATTGCATTTAAGTAGGATGGGTACAGACCTGTTGGGCCAAAAAATCTTACAGGTGGCTGGGCCTTTTTTGGAGAAAAGGGGGATAGGGGACCACAGCCGGTAACCCAGAGTGGCACAAATGCTGGGAACATAGGAACAACAACAAACATGCACAATACAGGGACATACCAGGGTTATAATAATGTGCCAGTGATGACAAAAAAACAAAGATTCATTAAGTTTGGGTACTGCAACATCCAGGGTCTGCACAAGAAAGTAAGCGAAATATCAACAATGATGGACGAAGGAGACTTCGATATAATGGGTCTAAGTGAGACGTGGATACGACGGGATGAGCGGGTTGATCAGATGAAGGGTTGCGTGTGGATAGGAGCTGGGCGAACTGAGGGTCAGAAACGGGGTGGGGGTGTTGGCATCTACGCTAAAGAGGAATTACAGCCCTCATTGATTACAGATCTCACAGAAGCAAGGACTCAGATTCCAGTATCCAACGAAATAGTCTGGGCAAAAATCAAGTTAGGAAGCAGGAGTGTTGCCGTTGGTGTTGTATACTTAGCAGTGGAGGGAAGTAAGCCCGAGTGGAATGATTCAATATATACAACTCTTAGATCGAATATCACAGAGCTTGGGAGCAGAGGGTTCAGTATTGTCCTAATGGGGGACTTCAATGGGCACATCGGGGATAAGGAGGAGGGCATACAGGGAGGTGATAGGAAAATTAACACGAATGGGAGGAAGATGTTGGACCTATCAAAAGAGCTTGGTTTAAAGATCCTGAACAGGGATGCGAAATGTAAGGGTAAATGGACCTGGGAGAGGAACGATAAGAAAACAATAATTGATTATATACTCACTGACATTAGCGTATGGAGGGAGGTGAAAGATGTAGAAATAGATGACGAGGGAAAAAATGACTTGGGTAGTGATCACAACCTGATAACAGTTAAGATTATGGGCAAAAAGACGAATAGAGACAGAAATACCTTCAAGGAAGTTTGGGGACTAAAACAAGGAGCCGACTGGAAGCAGTTTCGGGAAAAACTAAAACCAAATCTTGAATGTATACCTAGGGATGCAAATGTCCAGAGTATTTCAGATGGCATAGTAAATAGCCTAACAGAGGCAGGGAAGGAGTGTATAGGAAGGGTGAGGGTCCCAACGAGAGAGCTTGGATACAGGGTTAACGAGGGACTGAAAAAGGCTATAAAAGAAAGGAAGGTAAAATGCGCTGCTTACAGAAGAAGTAGGAAGCTTAAAGGGGTGGATAACAATGACACGAGACTAATGAAAGGAGAATATGAACTGGCACGGAAAAAGGTGAATGAGATAAAGAATAATAATAGGAAGGAGCGCAATTGCAGTCTTGCCAGAACAATAAAGAAAACGGGGGGTTCGAGCTCAAACGTATTTTGGAACTGGGTAAATAAACGGGGGAAAAGTAGTGTGCAGAGTATCAAAGTGGATGGGGAAAGTACAGAAGATAAAGGCCGTATCGCTTCAGAGTTAGTCAAGCACTGGGAAAAGATAAACGATAGGCGATGGGGCAGTGGGTCCCCACCAAAAAGAAATACACTGGTGGAGGAGAACCTATCCAATCGTGTATGTAGCGAAATAACGGCAGAAGAAGTGCGGAACGTGGTCTCGAAATTAAAAAATGGTAAAGCGGGAGGGACTGATGAAATTCCGAACGAATTCCTCAAAAATGGAGGGGAGGCACTTATTGAAGTCCTGACAAACCTTTTCAACCTGGCTCTGCGAAAGCAAGAGGTCCCCAGAGAGTGGAGGGAAAGTAAGGTGTCGTCCATACACAAAAAGGGGGATAAGGAAGTTCTAGATAACTATAGGGGGATATCAGTTAGTAGTAACATCGGAAAAGTATTCTGTAAGGTCATATACGGTAGACTAGAGGAAGTTATTGAAGAGAAAGGTTTTTTAGGAGAAATTCAAAATGGTTTCAGGAAAGGACGAAGAGTCACTGATCACCTATTTACACTCACCCAACTGATAGAATCAACAAAGGCTGAAAAGAAAAAGATGTTTCTGGCATTTCTAGATGTGAAAAAAGCGTACGACCGAGTGTGGAGGGAAGGTATGTGGCGAAAGCTCGAGGGCATCGGACTGGGGGGTGACTTTGTGGGAATCATGAAAGCACTGTATACAGATGTGCAAAGCCAACTCAGTCTAGGGAGTATCACTACAAAACGAGTCCCTATGGATATAGGCCTCAAGCAGGGGTGTATCTTTTCACCGATTTTGTTTGCATTGTATGTTAAAGATTTAGGGGACGAACTAATTCAGAGTGCGGAGGGGGTAAATGTTGGAGACATAAAGATACCAGGCTTATTCTTTGCGGACGACATGGTGTTAATGTCTAGAACTGAACAGGGGCTAGAGAAACTGCTGGAAATTGTTGGTAGATATGGGAACACTTGGCGGCTCGAACTAAATGAAAATAAAAGCAAGGTAATACCCGTTGGACGCAAGGTAGATATGAAGAAGAGATGGAGAGTGGGGGAGTTCTCAATCCCCGAAGGGGAAAGCAAACAAATCACTGTAGGAGAAACGGGAGAGTATGAGTATCTAGGGGTAAGCATAAATATAACGGGAAGAGGGGTGTACAGAAATTACTCAGCCAAACTGATTCTGAAGGGGAAAAGAATTCTGAACCAACTAAAACTTTTAGGGAAAAATAGTTTCAACAAGGTCTTTGTGGGGAAAACACTGTGGGAGAGGGTGGGTTTACCAAGTATAACGTATGGCACGGACGTGATTCCATTAAACCAAACCGTTATTAAGAAGTTGGAAAATACTCAAAATGATGCCGGCAGATGGATAACAGGGTCGAGTAATGCTGCAGCTTTGGAAGCAGTAAGGGGGGAGCTTGGGTGGATGAAAATCAAGGACAGGGTAGATTTGGGAAAACTGTGTTACTTTAACTACTTGAGAAACCTGCCTGACAACCGGTGGTGCAAATTGATGCTCGATACCATTTGGAATTCTAATATAGAAACGGGGTGGTCAAAACATGTGAGGGAACTAATGGACAATTACTCTATAGAGGTCACAAACATAGAAGTAGGAATGAAAGAAGGCAAAAGGTTTGTCAAAGAGAGAGTCATGGAAGATTGCAATCGAAACTGGCGAGCAGGGGTTAGCGTGAAAAGATCACTGCAGGGGTTACAATATAAAGAAAAGCCAGCTTTTGAGAAGTACCTAGATGGCACCTTTGGAGGGTCACTGCTGTTCAAACTGAGATCAAGATCACTGGAGCTTCGGGGAAAAATTGGGAGAGATGGGGAAAAGGGATGCCAAATGTGCCACTCTGGAGTAGTGGAGACCCTGGAACATTTTCTCTTGGAATGCCCACAGTATATACCTCATAGAATAAAATTTACTGGAAGAATAATGCAGAAGTGGGGTGAAGAAACAAAGGATAGATGGCTGAAGGGGGACACGAGGGAGAGGGTAGGAATGCTTATTGACGAAATTGGAAAAGAGGAAGTGAGGGACACTATTAAGCGGTTTATATCTGAATGCTGGGAGGAGAGGAGGGGAAGAGGGGGTGGGGTGCAGGGGGAATGATGGCCTTCTCTTATGAGGACCGCGACAAATCAGCGGCTGGCCAAAGAGTTATTATTATGTTCTGACAGACGGGCAATCAGCCCTCCAATGGCCACTTATGCCACATGCAAAGCTTTTCCAGGGCTTTGGCTTTATACATGGCTGTATACTAGTTGATGCTTTGGCGTCAGTAATTTTGTATGGATTGTATCGAAGTTCCTTCCTTTTCTTAATTTTCAAAGCTTTGGCTTTCCTAGATGCTCTGGATATTGCACTGTTAATTTTCCTTTCGTCATCTGAATCATCAGCCAACGGATTGGCTACGTATTCTTCTACCACTTTCCACCCATTTTCGTTGGAATCAGCTATCTTAATAAATTTTTATCTCTGATTAAGTAATGTTATACCTTCTGAAATCTGTTCATGCACTTTTGTGACATCTGCTGAAGTGATCTCCGACTTGCTGATCGAGGCTTTAGCACTGGAAATTGTAGAAATTACTTTATTGTTAAAAGCATACTGTTCCTCACAACTTTTCTGGAGAAATTTGTAAACACCTCATATGGACTCCATTTTAATAATTTGTTGTTCCGAAATCTCCCTTTGAGTAGAATTGATTTTCTCTTCACATCCACACAATTTAACATCTAATAACTGCTTCATCTCATTCAATAGAGTATTTTGTGAATTGTGGACAGCTTTCTCCACTTCTTGCTGAATACGCTCCGTAAGCTCAGTTTTATTGATAGACATTTTGAAAATTTCTGAGATGATGACTGTTCTGAACGACAGTTGAGGCCAGAATGACAATTCGGACTTCCGCGTGATCACGGATCACTGCGTGAGCAACACCTCTGTGTCTATTGGTCGTCCTGACCAATGCTCCACCTTCTATTCTGCTATGTACCGTTAATTCAATTTTTCCCGCTAATTCTCCGAAAACGCGGGAAAATATCATTTTCTTCCAGCAGTCTATCACCTCGTCCTCGTCGAGCTTTTCTAAAACCAACGCAAAACACGAGACTATGGCGTGTTTGTGTTCCGTTGTATAACAGGTCTGAGCTTCTACCAATCCCTCTTGACATGCAATCCAGACAGCTTTCGCTCATCGCTCTAGAAATATTTAAATCCGCGAGATGGGTACATGTCCTGTAGGAGATATCTCAGAAAAACTCCTTTCGTATTCTCCGCTCTCTCCTTGGGACCTTTGATCTTTAAATATTACATGCTTAACATTTTTAGTTTTGTTTTTTTTTAAATAAAATCATTAAAATATTATTTTCATTTCTTTATTTTTTTCTATTTTATTTAAATATATGTGAGAGCAACCCAAGGATTTTTAAATTAAAAAACACCCTAAAACAGCTGTCTAAAACACCTGTTGGATTTAACATTCCACATTTGACGGAGGTTAATAAATGCAATCCGTTTTGCCCAGACAATTACAAACATGCATCTAGTTAGAAAATACTATTCACACATCTAAATATTATGTTCGCAGCACGAATTCAATTTTTTATCTAAAAATTCGCTTCATAAATATTCCAGATCCGTGAACTTGCCATTAAGTTCACACCGCGGAGTACTTTACCGTTCATCAATTTTTCAAAGATGGGTGAATTTCAGTTATGGAAAGTGAGACAAAATTCTCGTCTACATATATTCTCGGTAATAAATATAAAGCTGTGAGAAAATATTTGAAAACTTGACAGAGGAATGTAACGGCAATCGTTTTATTTCGCAATGCGGAGTTGAGTGAATTTAGAAAGGATTTTTGTATTCTACTGTTCTGAGTATATGCGATCGCTATATTTCTCTTTTTTACCAGCCCACGATTCCATCGCCGTTTTGTGATGACGTCGACGTTATTATTCCGCTTAGTCTCGCGATGTCTTAGTGATTTCTCGAATTGGTAAAATAGGAGAAAAAACCCACACCGTTTCTACAATTTTTAAAACTTTCACACTGGAATAACACTGAGCAAAACGGAGATAATTGGTGTTCAGTCAGCAGTGATGGCAGATAGTTTTGTTGCTCTTCGATATTTCGAGATATTTTGTATGTTATACAACAGCGGCTGTTGATTCTTGCAAAGGAAGTGGGAGAAGGTATGCAGCGTACATTTCTGATAATATTCTTGCATTATTTGCGTTAGACTACTGCTGTTTTGGAAAATTCATTTGGTCAAACTGGATCATTTTTTAATCTTAATCCACAGCTACCTAATATTTCTTTTGTTCTCTGTCATGAAAACAAGCCCTATAAAATCACACCAAGTACGGTTTTGATGAGAACAGCTCAGTAAAACAGTACCAATATCTGGATATTGGGACGGTTTTGAAACAGTTCCAATAACTAGATATTTGTCACGGTACTGTAATCATAACCATTCAAAAGTAAAGATGCTGTAAAGGAGGTGTGAAAAACTTTCTAACACATGAATTATCGACGATCTTTTCTCGACAGAGCTACTGAATTGAGTGTGCATCGTGACCAAATTATAATGTACTTTTTAATTTTTTGTTTCTTTTAATAACGAACAGCCCTGGTAACCTAAAGAGGCCTCCTGTGGAAACCTCGGAAGTGAAGCAGTGCTTGTTTGCTGTGGTAAACATGTTCAGTTTTACTGGTAAAATAGGACCTGGTCACCAGTGACCGGAGTAGAAGTCCCCTAAAATGGGCAGCATGGATGTAAACGATTGGCTAAACTTGACTTTACACCTTTTTGCGGTCACAATTAGCCAAAGCTGCAGAAAAGTGACCTTAAACACCAGTAAATAAATAAATAAATAACCTAAAAAAAACCCCGCCTTTTTTCAAATATTAAGACGGCAATGAGGCACCACCACCCGCAACCCCTGATGGAAACCGAACCTATTCTTCAGATAAAAAAAAAAATATTCTTCCAAATGCTTTAAAAATGAACGATTATTAAATTTATCTGCCGCACTTTCGATGAGGGATTGAATAAGTGTTCCACCCTTGAGCTGAGACATTATATTAGCGGGAGAACAAATTACGTCATGATGTGAGTTCACTTCGAAGCCACAGATCTGTTCACAATATCTGAACTCCTGATGCGTGTCATAACTTCAATAGACTTTCTAGCAATCAAACAATGGGTTATGCCCATTTTGTTTTTCGGGGGTAGAGCAAGCAAAAAAGTGTTTTAAAATGTGGTTTTACTCGTGTCAAACTTTCTAAAATATAATTTTTTTGACTTTTGTTAACACTGAGGGGCTGTGGATTAAATCACATATATCACTATTTTGTGTACTATATGGGTAAATAATTGTACAGTTGTGCAGGTGTCCTCCAATATTTGGACTCGGCTTCGCCTCGTCCAAATATTGGAGGACACCTGCACAACTGTACAATTATTTACCCATATAGTACACAGAATAGTGATATATCTATTACAAATTGATCAACCATTTTTGGACGGTGGTCTATTCGATCGATATTAATAGTCACTGTTGAAGTGAAACTGAATGAACTACCGTTATAGACGTGTGACTAACACATTGCTGTCACTCCGACAGTGTTTGTACTTTATTGCTCCAGTAGTGACTTTCAACTTTTCAACTTTACTTTATTACGCTCAAACCATATTTATGGTACATGAGGTACAGCAAATAAAATATCATCAAACAATTAGAATGAGGACAATGGATCAGGTAAAGTGTAGAGGGGCACAATGTAAATAAAGGGGAGTCCCTATATTAATGGTATTGTTGGTAGGTGAATTATAGTGAGGTGGGTATGGGATGCGGTCAGTGTTTTACAAATCTATATTCCATGAACCTGGTGTAAATTCCGTGTAGCAATTCGTCCCATGAGCGCACCAAGGCGCTATCAGCAGTCTCAGACTTCCAGATGTCGCATTTCACGTTGTTGTTCTCGTGGTTCTGATGAACCGTTTACCGTTATAACGCTTGCTGTTGGTTCTATTCTAGTGTTAAGCCTTTGCCACGATATCGTAAGACATTTTATTAGACTTGTCTGTCCACAGCCAAACATTAGTTTCTCTTGATACAAAAAACTCTGTGAAGCACAGGATGTCATTACGTGAGACAGCAGAGTTGGTGAGTAGAAGTTCAGAACTTACAAATGACATTCCTTCAAGTGCAACCGGAGCACAAGCTTCCCAACCACCTCAAGATCGTGTATCTCCGAATGATATTTTAAGTCTTTATGGCCTTTCAAGTGATATTAATGTTCGTCTGGACAAACTTGATCGAGTGGAGAAGCGTCTCGGTAGAATTGAGAAACTGGAGAGCAGGTTGCAAAACATTGAATCCAAAGTTTCACAGTTGGATAAAATTGATGGAATTGAACAAGCTGTACGAAGATTGACCTAAGTTGACCTAAGGTATGTTACAATGGAGGAGGACTTTGCACGAATGAATACCAAAGTTGGTGATATTGAACATAGTACGGAATTCGTGTCCACGGAATAGGACTCGCTGAAAAATTCAACCTTGCGTCAGTAAACGGAAATCCAATCGATAAAAGAAAGTATCAGTAACCTTCCAGTAGAAATTCCGAATAGTTCTGTGGCTGAGGAGATTAAGTCTATCAGAGAAGACAATGATAAGCTCAAGGATGTTATCACTGACCTGAAATGCCGGCCAATGCGCGATAACCTTATATTTACAGGGATTCCCGAATCCGATGGCGAGAACTGTGATAAGGTACTGCGCGCCTTCATGTCGAAAGAACTGGCTATTACCAGAGTTGACGAAATCGAGTTCGAACGTGCGCACCGCATTGGACAAAAAATAGAATCGCGTACGCGCCCAATAGTTGGGAAATTCTCATTCTTTAAGGATCGTGAATTTGTACGAAAACGCAGTAATAAACTAAAGTGGACAGCTTTCTACATTAATGAACAATTTGCCCCCGAAGTAGAGTAGAAGAGAAAACAACTGTACCCGGTGTTAAGAAAAGCCATTAAAAATGGACAGAAAGCTCATCTAGTGAAAGATAAGCTCTTTATTGATAACAAACTATACACTTCGACCCCTATCACCCAATCTGAGAACCATACTGACATATCTGAAAAAACTCAGCCCATAACTAGTTCACCTCACAATAATTCCGGAAGACGCCCAAAGAAACGAGGTCGCGTTTCATCCACGCCTACGAAATAGGGACTCGCCTGGGTTAACTTAAATAATGAGCCTCCCAATAATGTACCAAGAACCCAAAACAGAGTAAAAGACTCTTCTTTGAAAATTATTAGCCTCAACGTTTGTGGTCTTGTTACTAGACTGAAATGCCCAGAATTTGTTGAACTAATAAAACAATACGATATAATTGGTCTCCTAAAAACAAAAACAGATGATGCCGATGCCATTTCTTTGCCATGCTACAAATGTGTTGTGAAGAACCGTAAAAACGCTGTCGAGAAGAAAATCAAGGGGGATAACTCTATTTTAGAGGGGGAAAACCTTGAGCATTTTTTGACTGTTTTGCCCGATGACAACAAATGTATTTTATGGAGCAGAATTTCTAAAAAATTAACAGGTACTCCCGAGGACTGTATATATTCCTCCAGAAAATAGCGTTTACTCACCGTCAGATCCCCTTTTTGACAATGAGGAAGAATTGGCTGACAAATTCAATGGGTGTAAACTTGTCTCACTTATTGGTGATTTTAACGCCAGCGTTGCCGAAATGCAGGATTTCCACCAGCCCGCTGAGCTTGAGCCAAGGTTGTGTTTTACTGATGTTGATTCTCCGATTGATTTATCAGATGATGTATTTTCCCAACCCTTAAATATCCCAATTAGAAAATCACAGGATGTGGGTATTAACAATTTTGGACGACGGTTCGTCGGGCTGTGTAAATCGTGCAAGTTTCATTTAGTCAATGGGCGAATAGGAAATGATAGGCGTGTTGGCCATTTAACTTGTAAAGGGTGTAGTGTAGTCGACTATTGTATAGAAACAGCAGCATTCTTTGAACTTATTCATAACTTCTCAGTACTTGAATTCTCAAGTTTATTCTCTGATGTTCATAATCCAATAGCAATTATAATTCAGAAGCCATACTTTGCAAAGGCAAGCAATGATAACTCCGGGAAAGGACGAGGAGGAAATTGCGAACCAAACACTGTATGCGAGGAAGATGCTTCCCCCAAACTATGGTCATTGCATGAGGCGCACGATTTCGTGCAAAATGTCGATCAGGGACTGGTTGATAAATTGCATAAGATCATCGAAGCTGTCGGACAAAATGCGAATCAGTTCACGCAAAAAAAAAGGCCGACGAAATTGCAGAGACAATGAGCAAAATATTCTTGTCTGCAGCAAAGGTGACCTTTGGCCCTAAACGAATAAAACAATACACTGCAGATCAAAAGCCATGGTTCAATAATCTATGTAAGGTAGCCAGGAGTGAATACCATAAAGCTAGAAAATATCATTTTGTGCACAGGAACGCTGATTCGAAGGCTTCCCTCAGTATGAAGTAAAACATATAAACAGTGCATAAACAACGCAGTTCGGGAATACAACCAAAACGTTGTACATAAGCTTAAAACATCCCAGAAAAGTAATCCCCGTGACTACTGGCATATACTGAATAATACTAACCAACGATCAGTGCCCCAGGTATCAATCACCGACATGTATGATTTTCTCAAAAGCTCCCAAGAAGATCCCAGCTTTGCTGTTAGCGATGAACCCGTAGCCAGCGAAAATGATGAAAATGATGAACCATTAAACATGCCAATGACCTGTACTGAAATACTAAATGCAATCAAGGGCTTAAAATCAAATAAATCTAGTGGCTACGATTACATCCTAAATGAACATATAAAGACTACAGCTGAAATTATGTTGCCCACTTATGAGATCCTGTTCAATACTATTTTGGATACAGTGGTTATCCCCAAAGTGTGGCTAATCGGTATTGTTTCACCTGTGTTTAAAAACAAGGGGGGATTCCTCACGCCCGAAAACTATCGGCCTATTACAGTCTTAAGCTGCCTTGGTAAGCTGTTTACAAATATTCTAAATATACGTCTAACTGACTACGCAGAATCCAATAATCTGTTGGGTGAAACCCAAAGCGGCTTTAGAAGGGGATACTCTACCCTGGATAGTATTATTTCCTTATATTTCATGACGCCGTGTACTAAGGCGTACTGCACGCCGATGGTACGCATGTCTTCAACCAATCTAACCCTGCCTGTGCTACAGTGCGGAGTTACGATGTTGGGGAGCTGGCAGCTGCTCGTCGTTGCTCGGTGATTCTCTCCGGGTACTCCGGCTTCTTCCACCCGTAAAACTGTCACGGTCATGATTAGCCATTGTGCATAAATAAGTGACCTTAAACATCAATAAATAAATTATATTTCATATCTGATATTACAAAATCCTTAGGTAAAAACTCTTTTGTACATTCATTGAATTTAAGCAAGCATTCGACACTGTTTGGCGGACGGGTCTATGGAAAAAACTCCTAGATTCGGGTGTTAAAGGAAGGCTTCTTAAAGTTATCATAAACATGTATAAAGGAATAAAATCAAAAGTGAAACTCAGCAACAATATTTCCGAGTATTTTTACCCTTTGATGGGTGTAAGGCAGGGAGAAAACCTATCACCCTTACTGTTTTCTATATACCTTAGCGACCTAGAAACAATCTTGTCCTCAAATAACGTTAAAGGCCTCTCAAACGACAAACATAGAATCAGACCTGATAGAAGAGACTTGAATGTACTGATGGCTAAAAATAAACACTACAACCAATGGCTACTTAATGTACAGTGTATTTTAAACAATTGTGGGTTATCCTATGTTTGGGACACTCAGATCTGCGAGAACCCAATTTTGTTAGTCGCAAAAGTAAAGAAAATCCTAGTGGATCAGTTTCGACAGGGGTGGTGGTCGAACGTTAATGCTTCGACTATGTACACTGCATATAGATTACTTGATCATAACTCAGAAATGAAATTTTACATATTCAGTTTGCCCCAAATTGATATTTTTACTCTTGCTAAATTCATAACATCCAATCACCACTTGCCGGTTGAAACAGGTCGTTGGCAAAATATACCCAGAATCGAACGTGTGTGCAGGTTGGGCTCATCGGAGAATGTGGGAGATGAGTACCACTACATAATGGAATGCATGAAGTTCTCGGGCGAAAGAATAAAGTATTTACCTCACTTTACGCATACACGTCCATCAGCTTATAAATTCAGAGAACTCTTCTCATGCAATGACCATACAGTACTCAGACAGTTGTGCAAATTTATCAGAATCGTCAACCTTATAACAGGATTATCATAAATTACGACTCATTCAAATCCTTCAAACCCATACCCCCACAGAATCTCCGATTCTCTCCTTGGGGTGGGGCCTGCGAGAACAGGTCCACCCCCAGGGAGAGAATTGCAGACTCTAGACCCCCCCCCCCCCCAACCGCTCAACAGCTCTTAATTAATAAATCCATGTACGTTATCCACCAATGGATGCATGTAACCTGATACTTGAAGCTGATTTGCGTATAGTGTGTGTAGGTGTATGTGGGTGCGTATAAGAGGGTAGAAAATGTGTCTGTGCATGTGTGTAAATCTTATATCGTCAAGTGTCGAATGTGGTGCCCTTCTTCGAAGCATAGTTTTTTTTTTTTTTTTTCCAATGTTGCCTATAGGAGGGGTGTTCCATATTACACTTAGCCCCGGCACTGTAAGTAAACACAACTTGTTAGACATATAGAATTAGGATTTCCTCTGCTTACCTTCTATTTCGAATTGTTTTGAGGTAAGCACGTAGGATATATATTCATATTTGTGTACCTGGCTAGTTGACGATAGAGTATGTTCAACTTTGACTATCGGGAACTCTTACACAAGACGCTGAGATTTACACTGTGCCTCTCAACAATCCACCCATTTTGCAAAGTCCAGTCCAATTTAAAGAAATCTTGTAACTATTTGCCAGTGGTACCATGCAGATGTGGATGCAGTCCATTTCGGCCAAAGCTTTGATGAGCCGGTCGCGGTTACACCCACGTACGTATTGTTCTGAAAGATATCTAACACAAAAGCATCTCTAGTTGTGAAAAATGCCCTACTGTGTACGCTGCTGAGTTGAGTGGGAGAGAGTTACATATCCATGCGAAGTTATAATTACTTTACTTATTACTATCACCCTCCATCCACTGCTGGCTGTTATGTAAATAATTACGTAAATATCTGTACCTCTTATACCACAGTCTGTGGTCACAGAGTGAATAAAGAATTGAATTGACGCATGTTGAGGTCGCAAAAAGGAGAAAAATGAAAGGAGGAAAATCTACCGTCTAGACAATTCTCCAAAATATTTCAATTAGAATAACACTGAGCAGAGAAAAAACACGGTAATGGGAAAAATTTGTTCTCGCAAATATTCGAAGCGAGGTGAATTTGCGCCGTCATTCGCATTTTACAAATTCCAATGGCAAATTTGTTTGGGAAAAAAGTCTCCAATCACGAAGTAGGCTGGAACAGACAATCTTGGGGATTTTTAATATTTTTCCCCAAATACTCCCCATTGGATTAACCTTATCTGATCTCTCCTCGAACACCAGTCCAGACGAAAATGGACTGTTTTTTAAACTGTATTAGAAAATGTTTCAAGCTAAAATCCCATTGCTTTTGAACTTAATTTTTTTGCTGGGCTGGAACTGAACTTTTGCTTGGCTGAAGTCGGCAAAAGTACATTGCTTGCTGCTGTAAAAATAAAATGCATGCATCTTGTCACTTTCAAGTCTCAATTTCGCATTCCTAAAATTATTGTGGAGCAGCTTGATACGGAAATTGAAAATAATGGCACTTCGGCGAATGCAATACTTAACCCTTTACCCAACGTAACGGTCAAACAAAACCGGCCAGCGCTATTCACAAAAATCGCCAATTCATTTTCATTATTTTTTAATTTTTTGTTTATAAAAATAGGTTATGACCCCTCATTGAAACGAGCTCATCGAGCTCGTTCCAATGAGGGGTCATAACCTATATTTTGAGACAAAAAATTAAAAACATTAGTTATTCAAGAATTTTGTTTGCAAGTGTCGTCTGTTTTTCATGTTAGGTAAAGGGTTAAACGTTAACCGGTGAACATCTGGTAAATCTTATCACTATCTCTTAATGTCGGCTTTCGAAACCTCATTCTATTGCTAAGTCTACAAGCAATAATTTTATCGGACTTTACAAACTAGAAAATAAAGAACAGGGATATTTTTATATCGTCTTTATGTTGCTTTTTATGGTCCCACCTTTTTAGAATATTGTCAGGGATTTAAGGGATTTCGAAGAAGAATTTCGTTACTTGTGCAAACATCTTGGGCTAAAGTTTTATAAGTTCTTCTGTTTGTAACGAGTTAGTCGGAAACAGTAGTTAATATTGGGAAGTTTAGGAATGAAAGTTATTGTTTTGGCTTAATCATTTTTGTCAATCAAGCGGTGAACAATGTCAGAGCTGCGCGACATTGTTTACCCATCAATACAGTTCCATAATATCCACACTAAGGTGAATAACATATTTTGGTGTTCAACGGGAACCCTATTAAAACTCATATTTTCGAAAATTTCTAGTCATTTGGTGTGCTGGAATGCTTATCAGATTTCCAAAATGAAATTAACAAGTACATTTGTCTTTGGGATATTTATGTTTGAATTAACCCTCTGAACTCTGATGTCAAATGGCAAAGTTTTCAGCAGCAAATATTTCCCACAATCCATTTTGATCCTTACCCAAATATACCTTTCTTGACAGTGCTCACTGAGCTCTGTCAAACAAGGTATAATTGGTTAAATTTGTAGTTAACCCTTTACCCAACGTAACGGCCAAAACCGGCCAGCGCTAATCACGAAAATCGCCAATTAATTTTCATTATTTTTTCATTTTTTGTCTCAAAAACATAGGTTATGACCCCTCGTTGGAACGAGCTCGTTGAGCTCGTTCCAACGAGGGGTCATAACCTATGTTTTTGAGACAAAAAATGAAAAAAAATAGTCATTCAAGATTTTTTTATGCAAGTGTCGTCTGCTTTTCATGTTAGGTAAAGGGTTAAACAAGAGAAAAATGAAGCGATTGGTAAGAATTCTGTTGCACTACCAGAGTGCTAGAGGTTAAAAAGTGTGTTCTTCCCCCAGACTGCACAGAAAATAAAACCAACTTCATTTACCAGGGCACGCCAGATTCATTAAAATGTCTCGATTCTGTCGAAATAACATAGATAAATGTAAAAGTGTCATTTTTAATTTGAATATGCGTGAATTGCAAAGTAGGTGGTTCCAATCGCAATAAATTGTCAGTGAGGAAATATCAAAGTAGAACCGAGGGTAGAAAGTCCGTGACTCACTCACTCACTCACTCACTCACTCACTCACTGAGATCCAGGTAAAGGTTTTGAGCGGAGGCCCAGGAGATAATGTGTGGAAGAGAATATGCGCATAATTTCTAGACACACAGGGGACTTTGTAATCAGAGGGCTGCAGAGGGCCATAAAAATACGCGAGGTCGATAAAAGTTACGAACTACGAGTGTTGAGTAAAATAAACATGAACCATACTTTATAATTAACTGTTCCAAAACGGGGAAAGGAACGATGGGCATCAATTAATAATGACGACTTATCATTCATTGGAATGGATAATCACCAACAATTACTGTTCGTAACAAAAGAAGGTACTCGACGTTTCTTTTTGGTGGCCCTGGATGTGATATTGTCGTTAATAAATAAATAAATAAATAAATAAATAAATAAATAAATAAATAAATAAATACCCTGGTATCCGTAATGTTATCTGAAATTAATATTTTCTTCAGGAGAGGACATAATAAAAAAATGTAAATATGTCCGATTCTATGACTTGACAACTCGAACGTCACAATACTAATATTTAGCAACAAACACATCATTTGTTAATTTGTTTTGTAAATAATCCATTTTATCTAACAACAAGCCATTTAAAAAAAAAAAAAAACTCGGGGTGAAACATGGCTCTGTGAGGGAAGCAACACTCCACGCATGTGCGAAACAAGGAAAATAGATTCTCGAAGCTTCATTCCCTCACAAAAGTAATCAAGTAAGCAACGATGGAACAAGATAATATTTATGTTATACGCCAAACCAAAGATTATCGAAAAAATTGCGGAAAGATAGAAATCGTATCTCCCACTGTGAAGATGTAGAAATTTTCACTTTCATGGTATCAATCAAAATGGCGGCTTTCAAAGCATCACATCAAGGTGAATATGAGTCAAATTATCACTGGAAAAGATCAATTTGTTCTAAAAACGTGTAATGAAAAGAAAAGCTAGAGTCTTTGTGTGGATACAGATCATTTCCAGAAACGATTCAACGCGTATAAACCTTGAATTGATGCATGAAACCCGCCAGTTGAATCAGATCGCAAGGCGCTACCTGTTCCGAGTATCGATCAAATCACTTCCGCGTATCAATGCGCTGTTTACTTTCATGCATCAATTCAAGGTTAAAACGAATGGATTTATCGATAGGAATGATCAGATTCTTATAAAAAAGCATATAATAAAAAGAAAATCTAGTGTCTTTGAGTGGATACCGAATATTATCACACTCGTGGCCGAGAGAAACTGTGATTTTCGCTAGTGCAAGCGCTCGCGAAAATTAAACATTTGTTTCGGTCACTCATGAGATCATTTTCGGTATCCACTCAAAAACACAAGATATCCCCTATTTATCCTCTCGGGTTTTTTACGCATCTAGGGGAGAAACAGCTAGCTTTGCCGTTTAACCCACCCAAGCTTCATTGACTCTTCCATGTCGGTTCAGTAGAATGATTTGGAAGAGGCTCCATTCAGTATTTAAGGTGGGTCAGTGACTATTTTATTTTCAACGTCATTGTTTAGGGTCTGCATGACCAAATATTGATTGGTTTACCCCAGGAATTCACGGAGCGAACATTTACTTTTATGAAAAGTACTCTCACCTGTGTATATTGCTACCTATAAGAACTTTGTTAATAACTTCGTTGTTTTACATTAATGCTTGCTTGGTTCCGATAGTTGATGCAAAATGCCCTAATTATTAACTATGAATTATCTGTGGACAAGTATACATGCTCGTCATCCAATTTCTAAAATAATTTGAGTTGCAAATACACCAATACTTTCAATGTAGGCACTTTCAAAAGTCTAAATGCGAAACGTGTGTTAAATTCTTCCACAGCATTAACCCTTTACCCAACGTAACGGCCAAAACCGGCCAGCGCTATTCTAAAAAATCGCCAATTAATTTTCAAAATATTTTCATTTTTTGTCTCAAAAACATAGGTTATGACCCCTCGTTGGAACGAGCTCGTCGTTTTTTTTTTTGAGACAAAAAATGAAAAAAATTAGTTATTCAATAATATTTTTTGCAAGTGTCGTCTGCTTTTCATGTTAGGTAAGGGTTAATATAAAATTGCAGCCAAAATGCCATAAAGTACTATCTTTTTAGTACATTGTTTAAACGTACCACACCAAAATTTTTTTATAGCTTTGAAGTTCGCAATTTATTTAATACTTTGCTTGTAAGGAAATCAGTTCTTGCAAACAGCCGTTTTCACCACATGCGTATGTATGTACTAAGTCACATTCAGAACACCATTGTCGAATGTGCCAATCGGTTAAAAACCAAACACCACGGTCGATGATTACAATTATGATCAAAAGCGTGTCACGTCCCAAGCTAAACACGCCTATAGTAAATGCGCGCGTGAGACATGAAACAAAGTATTAATTAACAGAAGCCAAAAAACAGTATTAATTCTAACTTCTACAAAGTAGAATATATCAAAAGAACCCCCGGTCAAAAGATCCCCAGACAGGACAAACGATCCCCCGACAGAAGATCCCCCGAAAATAACAGAGAAAGGGAAAAGATCCCGAATCAAAATGACGGGGTGGAAATTTTCGTTTCCCAGGTAATTTAGGTAGCATCATTTCTTTAACCGATATCCAGCGAGTCCCCCACCCCATACTGCCTCCAGTGTGGCTGCGTCTCTGAAAATGTCTTTGATTATTCCCCACTGAGTGGGGTTTTAAAATCTTCAAAGCGTGCCTCCGAAGCGTTTTTTACGAGGAACAGTTTCGGCGTGCGCAGTCTGAACATTGCGTTTTGTATGCACCCCAAAATAAAACTATTTTTTCGGGGAGCATATAGTAACCTCTTTATTCTTCCGCTCGCCCTTTGGGACGTTCTAACTTATTCCGGTCCGTAAAAAATATTCGATGGACCGATCCTGTTCAATACTTCGCACTTCTATTTGTTTTTTTTTATTTCTGCGTGAAGGGAAGCTGTCCTCTCCTCGGGGTTCTTTAGCCAGGAGAGCTTTTGTCCGGGCATCTTTTGTCCTCCCCATGGTTTTCAGGGATGTTTTGTCCCGAGATCTCCTGTGCAGGGATCTTTTGTTCGGTGGATCTTTTGTTCGAATACCTTCAATAGTAGCAATACCACTTCGCATCGCAAATTTATGCACAAAATACATCTTTGAGGAGGTGGGTGGGGAAGTCGCACTTCCATGTAAAGGTGAGAAGACGGGCACGCTGCATGCTGTTCATTGTAACTGAAGGAGCGTACCCTCCTTATGCCATTCATGTACACTCTTTTTACACATTTGTCTAACATTGGACACAACCAGGAGACAACACTGTCAAAATGTATTTTTCGCCTCCAGAACATAGCTTATGACAATCGTTGGAACGAGCTCATTGAGCTCGTTCCAACGAGAGTCATAAGCTGTGTTTTGGAGGCATAATTGAGAAGGAAATTGAACTGTGGTTTTGGTGAAACGCGTTGTTGGGTAGACAAAGGGTACATTTTTGGTCATAGAAAAATGTGAGTGGGTTTATTGGATTACATAATTCATACATGATTATAATCGTTTCACATGGGACAGTTTCTTTGCAGGTGCCATAAAGAAATCATTTTACACCTGGTATCCTATGAAAAAGAGGAAAATTATCCCTCAGTTTAATTTGGTTTGTCCTGTATTTCCCACCGTAAATCGGCACTCCTTGTATTCTTCACATATTTAGTTGTTTAATTTTTTTACTCTAGATAATATTCATGTTCATGAATGATGTCAAACTATACTACAAAATATTTTTTACAGACTGTGCTGAGGGGCGGAGTCTTGGTTACTCTGGAATTCATCTGATTTTAATTCAACCAATCAACGCACAAGGTCCCTTTATTGTGAAATGTGACTTCTTTATGGGTTTGACCAGCATAGAACAGCGGGGCGCACACTACAGATGCGGACCAGTTGAGAACTTTAACCGAACTTGGAGTGATTATAAACTTGGGTTTGGAAACGTCAGTTGCGAGTACTTCATCGGACTAGAGAATCTGCACCTATTGACGAAACAAAGACGTACACACCTCATAGTATTTCTGAGTGCGAAAATGGATCCTGCCTGGATGAAATACGAGGATTTTGTTATCGGCAGTGAAGAAGAGCGGTACTTCATGAACTACGACAGCTTCAAAACAGTCAACAATTTATACCCGGGTGGTGACGGCTTCTTCTTGGGTTCTGTAAGAAACTCCCCATTCTGCACGCCAGATAGAGATTGTGGAATGTGTGCGCGTGATTCAGCGTCTGGTTGGTGGTTCAATGAAACGTGTTCCGAAATAAATTTGCACGTTCCGTTAGGACAAAGTGCATTTTTGAAGTGGCCTAAGAGTACGAGTGACAACACGCAAAGAGAAGTGTTTGACAGTGCGCTCACGCTTTATCCTGGGTATGAATAAATGTTTACAATACTGATACTGTGGCATTCACTGAAAGAGCGAAGAAAACATGGCTGACAATTTTTGTCACCGGAAGAGATTTACAGGAAAGTTAGCTCCCCTTTAATTTACTAAAACTGTCAGAAAATTTAACACTAAGGTTGTGGGAGTTTCATTGAAATTTAGAAATGATAGCGAATTTGGATCATCGATGTGCGCATCATTTCAAAAACATCAGGAATTTTTCTGTAGAGTAGTAAAGCTGTCTTTTTACAATTGTTTCCCAATCAGTTTGAACGTTTGACTATTATTCTCTGTTGGAACCCATTTAACAATTAGAAAACGGCATTTTCACCATCTTTTAATGTTTTGTAACTTTTTTTCTGTTCGTTACATCAATAGTGTGCGCATCACGAGATATAATACTGACACTATTCATTCCATTGATATGAAAGTTACTATTTTTCTCCTGTGAAGAATAAAAACTTGCAAATTACTGTAAAAACACATTCGCTAAACAAAGAGACAAAGTGGACCTTTACTTTGACGGATATTCGTAATAACGGATTACCTGTGAAGTGGTTTCTTCTAACTAGCTTGCTTTAAACAGCCAAAGTTTCCTTTTGTAACTTTTAATAAACGAAAACAACAGACTGCTCCGAGCTGAAACTTGGCTTTATTTTCTGCTGATGTTATATGTGTTTCTCTAGAATTTACTTGCTTCTTATTTGGACCTTCCTCGCCAGTCTAATAATTTCAAGGGAGATAACTTTATCGAAAGTCGATTGTCGTGACGATATAGGTCAATGATGACTAGTTCACGATTCAATGATTATTTTACTAAAAGCTCTTTTGGGTACTGCAAGTATAAGTACAAAATACAATCGAGTACATGTAAATAGTATGAAAATTTGGGCCATGCGAATTTCAAAGTTGGAGTCGGATGGAATCCCAATTCGAATCAGACAAATAATTTCGAATTGAATCGAATCTGGAATAGAATCAGACGGCTATTCAAGTTATAAATATTAACCCTTCACCCAACGTAACGGCCCAACCCGGCCAGCTCTATTCACAAAAATCACCATTCAATTTCCATTATTTTTTTCATTGTTTGACTTAAAAAACATAGATTATTACCCCCATTGGCACGAGCTCGTTGAGATCGTTCCAATGAGGGGTCATAAACTATGTTTTTGAAGCAAAAAGTGAAAAAAAATGAGTTATTCAAGAATTTTGTTCACAGGTGTTTTCGTGTTAGGTAAAGGGTTAAACCATTTTACAACCGGTTATATTGCCACATGGGAGCGCGGTGGCTCAGTGGTAGACTGTTGGACTTCTATGCTAGAGGTCCCGAGTTCGTCCGGGACGACCCGCGTTGTGCCTTTGGGCAAGGCACTTTATCCCGGTTGCCTACATGGGGGCA
Organism: Pictodentalium vernedei; assembly: GCA_031216915.1. Classification (NCBI taxonomy): domain Eukaryota; kingdom Metazoa; phylum Mollusca; class Scaphopoda; order Dentaliida; family Dentaliidae; genus Pictodentalium; species Pictodentalium vernedei. Next base: position 525,337,678 of record CM062297.1, on the reverse strand, counting down.
CAATGACGCCGTGCACTAAGGCGTGCTGCACCTCGGTGGTGCACTTGTCTTCAACCGCTGTAACCCTGCTTGAGGGGAGCTTGAACAGAGTTAGAATGTTGAGGAGCTGACAGTTGCTCGTCGATGCTCGGTGGGTCTCTCCGGGTACTCCAGCTACCTCCACCCATAAAACTGTAACACGATTAGCCATTGTGCATAAGTATGTGACTTTAAACACCAGTAAATAAATAAATAAATAAATAAATAAATAAATAAATAAATAAATATTGCCACACTTTACTCAAGTATTATATTCAACAGCGTCTGTTTGGGAAAGTCAATCAAAAAATCGGAAAATTTCAGAATGTAATAAATGTAATTATTTAAAAAAACGGATCTTCCGTGAACTCTTCTTCTGTCAACAGCTCTCCTGTACAGTAGACATGAGAATAGAAGAGAAGTTCAAGAGAAGACACTTGGTAGAACATCTCGATACTTCGGAACTCTCCGAATCACTCCCGTTCAAATTGATTCAAATTATCCAGACGATTCGAATCGAATTTCGTAGTTTTGCAGGAAGCTAATGAGCATTAAAACAAATACGACAAACCCTATCTCGTCACTCAGCGTCGGCGGAACGTTTATGAAAGTGTGTGTGTGTGGGGGGGGGGGGGGGGGAGGGGGGAGGATAAAATAGGGAACTATACTATACCAAAATTCGCACGTGCGCACATAAGCGTTGTGATTTGCAAGGAAATTAATAGATCAACTGTGCGATGAATGTGGTTTTATGCATCTTTTTGACAAATGACGTTAGTCCAACCGGTAATGGCGACCCACTGTATACTTAACCCTTTGGATGCTGCTGGCGGATATTCCTGCCCAGCACACGGTTTTTCTTGTCACTGAAATACGAATAATTTGGGCAGATTTAATGTTATTTCTCCCCTGAAAACTGAATGGGTTTTTTCACCAATGATTTCTTGTGTTATATTTAGATAAATGTTTCATCAAATGTAGTCATGGCTGCTCTAAAGCAGCCATGACTAGATTTGAAGAAAAACATCTAGAAAATACTCTAGATGCGGGTTAAGAGTTTAACATTAACACAAGAGTATAGTCCTCGATGTGTAAGTGTGAAAGCTCGGTATATTCCCATCTGTCTGTGGAGTCAGGTTTCTTTTCTGAAGACAGGGGCAATGCTTCTTTAAAAGAGTGGGGGCATAACGCCCCCATTCCCCACCCGCTTCCGGCGCAGCTGCTGTAAGTGAAAGTGTCAAACAATATAAAATCACATATACAATCGCATTAACTGTATTTCCAAATAAAATCAGAGCTCAGTCAGAACGTATCTGTTTCCACGCTAGGAATCAACAACTACCAGGGCAGGGAGCTAATTTATTTAAAGCTTTCCCAGAAAATATTCTTCTAATTATTAGCGTAAAGACCAAATATTATTAGAGACGGGTGAATAAGTTAGCTGTTTACTTGAGGTTATCCCACAACGTATATTCAATGGTTCTGGAAGAAGCACAAGGCCTCAAACTTTTCATTATTTCTATTTATACATTTATTGTTGGTTGGCTCCAAATAAAACCTTTCAGTGACTATGATTTCATTTGACGGAAATGGTGGCCTGAAAATATCCAGATTGGACTGGAAGTTCTCTGCAGCTGATAAAAAAAATTGTAAATATATTTGCACATGGAGACGAAGACGTAACAATATTTAAAAATGCAATTGTTTTCGTTTTCAGTGTTTTTTTCCAAAGTAGTGTGTTGCATTCATCAAACCAAGAACAAACCCATTTTTAATATTTTTAATTCTGTTCCCACACCCAATGACATTTGTAACTTTTTCTTGCTGGGGTGGGGAGAGATCATGAAATCTGCGACATAAACTAGCGAATGCAAAGAGTATTTTAAGAGACGCTGCGCCCCCATTCCCTCCTAACTTGGAATGCTTTTTTATAAATTGATGTGCGAAAAGTATTATTTCCTTGAATGTTAATTGGCAACACCCCCTCCAATCTGTTCTTAAGTAAGAAAATCCAGAAGAGAGCATAATTTCCAACATGACATCTAGAATGCCCCCCCCCCCCCTCCTCCTCCTCCTCCCCCAAGGCAAGCCTCATGTCTGGGTCAAATATCTTTCCCCTCGGGTGAGGTTTCCGCATTCCAGCCACACACCAGTAGAGGATAAGAATGAAAACCACAATTCATAATGCTCGTTTAAATTTTGCACTGCATGAAAGACTTGTCGAGATTTCATACATACCTGTGTACAATTGTTTTATGCGCATGAAAGGGCATAGATCATTCATACTTTGTTGAAATGCTGCGGCGTTAGATGCCTTTATATTTACGGATTGTGCAATTTCCTCCTGTGTTGAAGTTAAGTGCTTTTCTGTCACAGCTGTTCTTGACAGCTTTTCTCGTTTGTTTGACAGAGAACGCTTCTGGGAAGCAAATCCATTTAATTAAAAAAATAAATATAATAGCAACATAAGTTACTAATTATTGGGGTTTAACAACACTTTCTACGGCCTGGGTCACCTCGTGTCGGACAGTTTTACGAGTGGAGAAAGTCGGAGAACCCGGAGAGAAGCACCGAGCAATGGCGAGCAACTGTCAGACATTGACGTGCAGTTCGATATAGTACACGGCGCCACCGTGTCCCACGTGGGCAACCGGGATTAAATACATTGTCCTAGGACCCAACGCAGTTATCCCTGGCGGGGATCGAACCGGGGCCCTTTTGTTTTGACGTCTAATACCGTACCACTGAGCCACCGGGCTTCCTTAACCCAAGAATGACTTCCTACTATCAACTTGTGACAGTGCCGCTGAATTGAAATCACAACACAGTAGCCCCCTAAACTTGGCAATAAGATTTGCACCAGATACCTCCCCGTTTGTTTCGTTCTTCATTGTGAAAATGTTTTGTGAAGATATCTCCTTCATCCCTAGTTAGTAAACCATTATCCCGATAAGGGTACGGTGTTGCACGAGAAACCACACGAAAACATGCACAAAACAATCTGTAGTGAATTTCTGGAACATACACTCTTCGTGATACTGAATGTTGTGTTCTTTGTTCAAATTGTTCATGTTTATGTTGTATTTTGTTAATAAAATGAATAATAATAATAATAAAAATGTATATATCTCATTTTATGCAGTACTACTGGAGCATCTGAGCACCTGTTATGAACGACTATCTCCCCTCACGATAAGTCCCAGCATAGTAGACTGTTTTCACTTTTCAGGATGAGTCCACGCAGGCAGGGCTAGAAGCTGGGGCGCGGAATCTTGCAGCTAAATGTCTTTGATTGATCCTGGTATATGCAGTGACTTTAGCCGGCACTTCCGTTTTTTGTCTTCAGAAAGACTTTTCTCAACTTACTATGTAGGTGTCTTATAAGACTCAGACCATATAATATGAACGCTATTGACCTCGCACAGATCGCGTCACAGGGGCAACATTGTATATATTTCTCAATATAATCTCCTTTCAGTTTAATAAACTCACCCAGGCAGAACCCACACTTCTGTTAATGATATTAAGGCGATGGTTGGATGACCAAAAATGGCTGAAAAAATTGGTTGTATTCAAAAATATATGAGCAAGTTCTTTGGGACTAAATCTATTTTATTTTCAAGAACGAGTGAAATGGCATCTATAACTCAACTGTCTTTTTGATGAAAATATAAATATATTTCTTCATATATCTCTATTTTATCAAATATCCCCTACTTTTTTGAATAGTATATGATGATGTGAATATAATAATTTTCCACTTTCATGCTTTGATCATCGACACCAACCAAATAATAGGAGTTCGAATCGTTTGCGCATTAATCCCTTGCTGTGACATGCGTCACAATCTACAGTTTCCGAACTCAACACTGCTACTGAGGACAGTACCTCGCAATTATGACATTGTCAGTTGAATATTTTCCCATGAATGTATCATGTGTTGTACATTACATCACCTCTCAGATTCGACAACAGAGGTGAAATGTGTGAAGATTTCAGATCTTTGAGAAATCAAATTGTTTCCCAACTTTGCCTGAAAACTACGTGACAATAACAAACTTGTCATCCGAACACAAACTATAGTTTTTGATCAACCATTTTCCTCTGAGCGTTCTCACCACGTGGGTGATGAAATGATGAATATGCTTTCTCCGAGTATGGAGTTTGGAGTCTTATCGGTTACTTATGCGGCTGGCATTTTCTTTGTCATCAAAAGCAAAACAATTCAAAATTTATGTTGAAAAAGTGGATAAATTCAGGTTTTATGTACTGTTGTCATTACTTTGGTATATACTATGTCGTTATTGACCGCTTCAATTCGTATTTAGGGCATTGTGGAAATTTTCCAAAAAATGTCCAAAGTTATGTTGAACGACCCTTTAAGGGCAGCTGTTCATGACAGCATGCTTTAGCAGTCTAAAACAGCTTTAGCAGTCTAACACAGGTCACAGGTCACATGTTCTGGTTAGTCAGCCTGTAACTACAGTTCACATTGGCACTCCTGAAATACATAAACACCATCCCCCCTCTTTACATGCAAATGGACACCATGACACTCATCCACATGCCAATACAAAAATGTGTAATTTCTTTATTATTCAATTAGAAGAATCAGGGGCGGATCCAGGATTTTATAAGGGGGGTGCTATTGTTGGTCGGCAAGCACCGAAGGCGCGCAGCTTGACGGCACTCTGCGCCGTCCTTGCGAGCGCCGAAGGCGCGAAGCAATTACGGGGGGGGGGGGGGGGGGTCTGGGGGTCCTCCCCCAGAAAAAATTTTGAATTAGGAACCCATCAGATGCTGTCTGAGACATATCCTGGTCATATATTTGTCTTTTCTCTTAAACCTATTTTCTGCCGATTTGGCTTGAAATTTGGTAAAAACAATTATGGTACTGACGCTGCCCAATGAAAAACAAAATAATCATTCGAAATTGTTACCTACGAAGAAGCAAATATAATCACCCCTGGATTTTGCATCAAATTAACTGAAATGCGGGGATTGCCTGGAAGAAACATAATAATTTTCACCATGACATACCTGTTGTACGCAGGGGTGGCAGACGTTCCAAGAAGTATGAGTGTGTGTAGGTGGGTGAATGTATGGATGGGTGGGTGCCACTGGGTGAGTGGCCGGGGGGGGATCACATTTCTTCTGGTCAACTTTGAGATGCATATACTATTTAAATGTTAAACACCCCAAAGGCCGATTTAGACGGGGGCGCACATGGAGTGCGCCCCTCTATTTTCTCAGAAATCAGAAATCATTTCTGAGAAAATAGAGGGGCGCACGCTGCGTGCGTCCCCGTCTATTAATCAGATATAAAAAGTATATGTCGTTGAAAATTATTTGGTTAGAATTGACTGGAGCGTGCCAAAGGCAAAGGCACGCCCCAGTTAATTCTAATAAAATAATTGAAGCCAGTACGTACTATAAATTAATAGTATGTGCACACTTGCATCACAACAGTTTGTGACCATATAAGTATAGAGGGCGACGTCCCTCTATTTCAAAATCCTGGATCCGCTTCTGAAACACCCATGTCCTGTCTCAGTTTGTGCGCTTCTACAGTGCTATGTGAACGCACAAACTTGTACACTGTGTAAATACATTGTTCCGTCAACTGATCTTAACTGGTAAGTAGCTTAATTATTTTATTCATGTTATCGAAGAAATAAGTCTGGATACTAGATGTCCTGTTGCTCTGTAACATTAAATTGTTTCAGTTTACTAGAGAATGCCTGTAGGCATTATCCAGCAAGTTCAACTGTTGCGACAATTTAATATTTAACAAAGAACATTTAACATTGGTGAATCATTCTGAGAGCGTTTAACATTGGTGAAATTCACCAATGTTAAATGCTCTTTGTTAAATATTAAATTGTCCCATTCAATCATCTGTCATAGTGTAAAACTATTGCTGAAGGCAAACGTCACTACAGCATCACTGATTCAGCTGACCGTAAATATATGGATGACATTGGAATCAGCTCATCAACTGATTCAAATGTCATCCATATTTGTATGGATGTTGGCATATTTTAAATTTTTTTTTAAGAAATTCACAATTTTGAGAAAAGCTGTGATTGGTAACTGGTTAAATTTCAGGCACATGCTAATAACAATTACATTTTATTGAAATTAAATCTTCAAGATAGATTATTGGAGGCTGGATCGGAAATACAGTAATCGCGTATGCTTATTACAGTAACACTTCTTCTGATTGGGATGAAGTTCTCACTCTTTCAGAATGTCTGCAAATTCAAATTTTCTTGGATGACTGTGAGTAGTGAGTAGGCGTGTGTGCGTGTGTGTGTTTGTGTGTGTGTGGGGGGGGGGGGGGGGGTGCTCGAGCACCCAGAGCACCCCCCCTGGATCCGCCCCTGAGAATGTTTTCAGATTTTTAGTCATTCCATTATTGTAGTGTGTTTTCTTGTCCAACATTTACTACACTTATTATTATTATTGGGAACATTTAGACATTTATTAACAACCCTGTGCTGGAAAAGTTTGACGGAAATAAAAAATTTCAGTATTTCAGTTATCAATATTCTAGCTCTGTATCATTCTATCACAATTATATATGGCATATCACTCATTACTTTAAAATAAAATATATGTAGTCCCTTAAAATGTCAATTTATCTTTGACCACAAATGAATTTTTTTTTGTTATGTAAGAATAACCTTAATCTACACAAAGTTTAAGTGAGTTTGATATGACTTACCATTTGGTCAGTAGGCATAGAAAAGAGGATGTTTCCTAAGACTAAACCAACAGGATTAGTAACTGACATGAGTCAAACTGCCTCAGTGACATGATAATGTTAGGCAAGAAAAAACGCAATAGATTGCCTTTACTTTTGCTGTGGAGATGTTGTTACCTAACACAAGATTGGAAATGTCTCTCAGAGCTCTTTCCAACGTGTTTATCACAATAGCAGATCATAAGTTTAACCCTTTCCCCAACTCACACGATATAAAATTTTGTTCTTTTAATTATTGTTTCTCTCAAATGTTTCAAAAGAATAAAAAAATATAACATTTGACCCACACCCTTCATTGGAACGAGCTAGGCGAGATCATTCCAATTAGGGGGTCATATGATATGTTTGTTTTTTTTATAAAATACTGATGTTTTTTGAACTGCTCAGTTTTCAAATTACGCAAGCGGATTTGGCCGATTCGCTTAGAGGGTGTGCAGAGGTCGTCTCCCTGAAAACCATGTAAGCATTCGTGACATGAGAAGAGATCCGGCGATTTTAGAGCATTTTTACAGACAATGAGCACGAAAACGAGACCGGTAGTCCACTAATGCCGCCACATCGTCAAGATCGAATAACATGCTTATATTGGATAGTTTCAAACGCTATTGAGGTGGTCAGTACTCCAGCACCGACAATCGTCGACTCAAATAGAAAATTGGTATTGAAGGATGAGAAGTAGAATGTAGAATGACATGCAGTTTAATATGTGTAAACATATTGTCACTTGAGTTCAACAAGGCGCGATCGGCAATGCTAAACCATTGCCGATGGCGGATTGTTACACTGAGCTGAAGATATGCACATGGATAATCATAGGAACATTCTCTGAACTCATTCGTTCACTATTTGTCCAATACTTTGAACATTGTTATCGGAAGAAATGGGGGGGGGGGGGGGGGGGGGCTGAACCCTCCATCTCCACCCCCGGCTCCTCGGTTCCTGTCTAAAAATACACACGAAAATATGTATTTTATATATAAGCATATATAATTTCACTGCACTTCAAACTCTGCTGTTGAAATCATTTCTTATTAAAAACATTCAGTAAGAAGTTGTCATTATAAAACTATTTTTTAACACAATATCACTTCATTACTGTAGTGGTTGTTGGTTTAAAATTCCAACACAATACATTCGATGTTATGAAGGAGGTCATTGATATATAATATTTGTACCCGTTTTAAATATATATGTAGTTTTCACCCACCACTTCATCTAAATTTCTGAAAGTAATAATACCTAAATAATTAGAGGTTACTACATGTTTAGTTTCAGATCGGCCAAGAAATCAATCCGAGATAACTTCATATCAGCCTGAGATCGAATGTCGACGGCTGAAGTGATATTACCGAGGGCTGATATATTGACCGATATGAAACTAACAAAGTAATGACCCTCCTTTTTGTGAACCAAAACAAATAATTACAAACTGTTCTTACATCTGTTCCAGTTTTCTGGCAGCATATAGAATATACCCATAGTAGCTTGGTGTACCAAATGTTCACCACGAGTGGTGAACATTTGGTACACCAAGCTACTTTGGGTATATTTTATTTATACCATGATCGTCAGAATATTAAGAGTCGCTATTATGTTTTACCCGCCGTACATACTTACGAATTTGTTTACATGAGCATCGGTGGGCGGTACTTCCACTGTTAATTTTATCACCGAAACGAAAGAGAAAAAGAAATAGGGTCTTTTTCATTTCAGTAACATAATAATAATATAATAACATACTATTTCGAGTTATGGATGCTTTATTAACATGAGGCAATGCATGTTTGTTAATGTCTGGTGTTTTATGGGGTAATAAATAATTGCCACTTTCATTTCACTCTTCGCGAGGCGATGTGCGATAAATTTAGACAAGTTCGCCCGGACGGAATGGTTTCGCTCGCCGTAGGCGCGCAGGGACGCTTTGGGGCAAGCCCATTTCGACCCTCTGTGACTGGTTGTGTTCTGGTAGATTCATGTCAAGGCGTGATGAAGGAGGAAAAGGTTCGGGTACTCAGTAGTTGTCCCTGGCAGGGGTTGCAGCTGTGTTGGGTTGATTTCGTTGACTGACCCCTCGGGTGAGGACCAGTGTGAGATGTTGGATCCTCTCATAAAGGTACTACCTCCCCCCGAGGGTGCTGTGGTGTTTTGTTTTTCGGGCAAGTATAGTCTGCCACTTCGGAGATGGATGAATTATCGGCGGAGGGCCATCATTGGCAAGTATAATCTGCCTCAGGCTGTCTTGATCGGTTTTCCTGATTGCAGTAGGACGTGTTGGATAGATGACAACAAGAACAACGACCCCTTTCGGGGACCACCAGAAAGAAGACCCGAACTTCCCTGGTTCGGGGGCAGGTCTGCATTGTAACCTATTTGGCTGGGTCAAAAATGCGCTCTTCAGACGCTTATAAAAAGGGGCCGAGGCGGGACGCAGGACCAACGCTCGCCTCCCATGAAGTGGGTGACCACTTCTAGGGATGGAGCGGAAGATGTTCACGATCCATAGAGGTGACTGTTTCCGTAACGGTTAAAGTTTCCATAGCGGATATTGGGGTGCTGGTCATTAAAAAGAAAGCATCTCTGTGTACCTGCTAAAAGAAGAAGTCAGAATTTGTTTGACATATGGAATATAACAAATGAGTTAGAGAATTGCCATTTACCTCTTACCAGCATAGATTATATGATTATTTTTGGGCGGTCAGTTATTAGTGGGTTTTAGATGAGTTGGTGAGGACAGCCCTTCCTGGTAGAAGGTCACAGCCTTCGCCGTTTTCACTGCCAATTCCTTCACCTTCCCTTTACCGTTATTCTTGGTTCATGGGTACTGGATCTTGCTGACTTTCGTAGTTTTTGGACATTTAATTTTTAGTGTTATCCGTAGAGTTGGTGAAGACAGTCCTTCCTGGTAGAAGGTCACAGCTTTCGCCGTTTTCACTGCCTGTTATTTCACCTCTCAAAATCGTCGGTTCGCGAGTACTGGATCTTGATGACTTTCATATTTTCAGACGTTTGATTTTTAATTTTTCGTTGATTGGTTAAGACAACCCTTCCTGGTAGAAGGTCACAGCTTTCGCCGTTTTCTTCCCTTTACCTGCTGAATTTATTATTTGGCATGATTGATTTTTAGTGTTTGAGATGGTGAAGACAGCCCTTCCTGGTAGAAGGTCACAGCCTTCGCTGTTTTCACTGCCTGTTACTTCATCTCCCCTTTACCAATTTAGTCGTTTCATCGGTTTTATAATCAGCCTATTTTAGATAATTTGAGGTAGCGAAGAACAGGCTTACACACAGAGCCACACCCAGAGGTGTTACTTTCCTGTCTTGCCCTCAGTTATAAGTCCTAGTTAGTATTTCCCTTAAGTAGCGGCGTTTTGGGGTTTTTGTCTGCCTTCGCAAATTGCCTGTAGTTCCGACATTAGTTGGCTGTCGGCTAACCGGTCGTGAATTTTCGCGGCTAGGGAGGCAAGGCGGTCTTTTATGGTGGGGATTTCGGCTCTATCATGGAGTGTTTTGATAGGTGTGTCCCATGGGGCACGGAGGACGACCCTAAGCGCGTGATTTGGACCTTCTGTAGCTTCCCCATATTTGTTTGATTGAGCTCAGTTAGGATGATGGCCCCATACTCGAGTATTGGGCTCACAAAGGCTTTGTATAGTTTAAGTAGAGTGGTCTGATTGGCTCCCCAGGAGGTTCCATTTAGCATCTTTAGTAAATTAATACGTTTGGTTGCTTTACTGGCAATGTCGTTTGTGTGTTTATTAAAGGATAGGTTTTGATCGATGGTGATGCCCAGGAATTTCGCCTCTTTGCATTCTGGGAAGACTATGTCCATTAGCTTGAGGCCAAGGTCACGGTTCTTTGTCTTGCGGGTAAAGGTGATTCGTTGGGTTTTATTGGCGTTCAGCTTTATTCTCCATTTGGCACACCAGTGTTCTAGGTCTTCGAGAGCGCGTTGCAGAGGTTTTTGGAGTAGATTGGCCGTGTTATTAGAGTCCCAGAGGTCCGTATCATCCGCAAATTGTGAGACTTGAACGCGATCCTCTGTGAATTTGAGACATGCTCGATGCCTTATGTACGGTTTCTATAGGCTCTTTGCCACTTATTGAAAAACTCGTTATCTTCAAGGTGCCCCCTGAGTGATTCGCTCAAACACCTTACCAATGCAACTGAGGAGGCTGATTGGGTGGTAGCTGACCGGATCGGATGGGTCTTTGTCAGGTTTTGGTATCATCAGTGGCGTAGATAGCTTTTCGCTGGCGGAGGGGCAAGCCCAAAATTTTCCGACAGACCGAAAATTTTCCGACAGTGTAACAACAACAAAAACCCAAACAATCAGAAAGAATCTGTTGTTTACTGCAAATGTACTGAAAATTGGTCTTTTTTACCCAAAATTTACTCAAAATGGCATGTTTTTATCCCCAAAGCCAGCATTTTAATGTTATTAGGCATAAATTCGCCTAAAAATGGTCCCAAAAATTTCCGACAAAACTTCTGGTGGGGGGGGGGGGGGGGCGGAGGCCCCTCCCCCCCTTTATCTACACCACTGGGTATCATGACACAAATGGCTATTTTCCAACATTTAGGAAGCAGCCATGGGTGAGGCATGCATTGAACAGTTTGTCGAGTTTGTCGATTAGGGAGTTTGGGCTTTGTTTTAGAATTTTGTAACTCACTTCATCCTCACCGGGCGAGGAAGAATTTCTGCATTTTTTTATGATGTTGACGATTTCGTCATTGGTGATGGGGGTGACGAGGTCATCGTCATCCCCGTCTTCTGACTCGTTATCGAATTGGGGGTCACGGTAGATATCCGGGTGTTCATTGATGAAGTCATCAATAGCGTTTATGATGATGTCATCGTTGCCAGGCCCTTATTACGGTCGATACGTTTTTCTAAGGAGGTCGGCAAAGGTGTCGGCCTTGTCTTTGTCGGTGCGCGTGAAAGAGCCATCTTCCCTTTGAGGGGTTTGGTTGCAGCTTTACGGCTTTTGTTTTTTTGCCCAGTTAGGGTTTTGAAAGAGTCCCAGAATTTTTTAGCATCTGAGACCCCGTTTAGGTTGGCTGTTGCCTTTTCCCAGTTGGCTTGTTTTTCAGCTTGGGGAGCTTTCTTAACCTCGCCATGAAGGCGGTTGTATGTTTTTTTGAGGTCAGCTGTCTTAATGGGGTCAGTTTCGGTTTTGAGGGCGCGGAGAGCTTCCCGTTTTGTTTTGATTAGTGAAAGTGTGTCGCCCGAGATAGTGTTTTTCCATGGGCGCACTTCTTCTTTTGGGCATATTTCATTTAGGGTTGAGTTGGTGATTTTTTCTATGCCCTCGCATTGGACTTCGAGTTCATTTGCATTTGATGGGGAGGTGTTTGTGAGTGTTTGACATCAATGATGTCGCGGTAGAGGTTCCAATTGATTTTTCTAAAATTCCTGCGGAGAGTGTGTGTGTGTGGGGGGAGGGGGGGGGGGTATCTGAGTGGGCTATTGCCTAGTTGGATTGAGGCATGGACCGGGAGGTGGTCGCTGCCTGGGCCATAATCGCCGACCCAGTGGTCGTCGATGTAATTTATCAGAGAGTCGCTGGCGATAATAAAGTCGAGGATTTCAGATGGGAATAGTGGATTGCTACTACTGTAAGTTGCTGAGTTGTCGTTCATAACCACATGTAGGTTATGTTTTTTTGTGATTTCGAGGAGGGCTTCACCGTTGGAGCTGGTTTTGTTGCAGCCAAAGTATAGGTGTTTGGCACTGAAGTAGCCGAGGAAAATGCAGTGTTTGTCTTTCCTCATAAAAAATTCAAAGACAGTGTCAGAAACAGTTTTTCTTGGGTCGTTATAATAACAAACAATCGCGATCTTTTTATTATCGACTGTGATTTCAGTTGCAATCACCTCGGCATCGAGGTGATCAGTTTTTACGGTTTTAGTTTTGATGTTCTGCTTTATTAGAAGAGCAACGCCGCCTCCTTCAGTGATTTGTCGGTCTCTTCTAATAGTGCTGAACCCACTTACTGGAAAATGGTTGTCGGGGTGTAACCAACTTTCACGAATACAGACTGTGTCTGCATTTTCGAAATATCGGCTCAATTGAAGATTTTTATTATTAACGCTTCTAGCGTTCCACACGGCTATTTGTAATTTATTCATGATAGGGGTGGATGTTTAGTCGCGATGTTTGTTCAGAGATAATTGGTGGCTTTAGTGAATATTAAATGCGGCTTTAATTAGAGATTCGGAGATTTGGGTTTTGAATAGCCGGGACGCTGACCGGCTACATCTTGACAAATGTCAGACAGATTAGTGTTGACATGTTTATTTGGTATGAGAAAAGTGTTCCCGCAACTGAGGAGCAGATTGTGTGGGGAGAAGAGGCATTATCGGGATTTTTTAGATTCAGGTTTTTTAGTTCGATGTTTGTTTTGACTTTTTTGAAGTGGGGACACCCGCGGTAATTGCTAGTGTGATCCCCTTTGCAGTTTGGGCATGAGGGATAGTCTGACCTAAATGCTTTGGTGAGGTGATTACCTCCACATTTCACACAGGTCAGGCTTCCCCTGCACATGGTAGCGACGTGTTCAGATTTCTGACATTTGTGACATTGGATGGGTGGAGGGGTAGACTTGTATTCTTCCGCCACGTGTTTCCTGCCATTGATGGTTACCCCGTTCGCAATAATTTTCGACTTTACTTCGCGGTTTGGGCAGTTCACCATCACTTTCCACGTGCAATTGCCCGTGGCTCTTGACGTAAACCTCTCCCATTTATATTTCGGTATACCCCTTGATATGGCTTCCTTTGTGGTGTCAGGGTGAACCCGGGTTACCACAACAATGAAGGGTAATGTCCTTTTCTCTGGTGGGAGGGGGGGGGGGGTCACTTTCCCTTGTTTTGTCGGTTTTTTTTCAAGGTTATACCAGCTGTACGTTTGACAGACGCGGAGAAGTCCAAGCTCATTAATGGCGTCGGTGTAGGAATTGACTGGCTTGGTGCCCTGTCAGTGGTGTTAGGATTGTTGCTGAGACTATCCCTTTTTAAGGCGGTATTGTTGACTGTTGGGCCTGATGACGGAGCACTGCCTGAAGAGCACGGACGAGGTATGAAGCTCCTACACCTCTTGACCTGTCGTTTAGTCATGGTGGCGAAGCCCTCCTCATTCGTGGTCTCCTGCAGCTCTGTATCTGAGTCTGAATCATTTCCTTTCTGTTTCTTTTTTGGGGAGTTTTACCATTAGTGCATTTATTGGGTGGAGATTTCCCATCTGGCAGACTGTTAGGATTTTCCTGGGTGTTACCAGAGCTAAAGAGCTGTGACAGTGGCTTATCTGGAATGAAACTGTTGGTGTTGATGGGGTCCTTCGGATCATTAGGAGCGGGTGTCTTGTTTTTAGTGGTCTTCCCAGCAGCCCGAGCGACCTCTGCATAAGATCTTGGGTGTCTGCCCTCCTCAGATGCCAAGGTCGCTGAGCTATTAGACTCTTCAGCTATACTACTATGAGATATAGTGGCCTGGCCATTTGTGCTTATAACGGGCTCACACCGCACTTTCATAATCTCCTGGGCTCCTCCATGGGAGGTACTGGAGGTGCTTGAGGTAGATGAGATGAGCGGAGTTAGAGTTTGAGTTTGGGAGACTACTATATCCCCTACTCTGACAGGGATTGGGTGGATATCCGCCACCACCTGGATCTCCTTGGGAGGAGAGCCAGTGGTAGGTGGACTGGCTTCTGAGACAGTTTCTGAGACAGAAATATCAGGCATGCTAGGCATGCTAGGAATGCTAGGATTGGCTGATGTAGCTGCAGCTAGAGAAATCTTGGCAATATGCTCATCCTTCGCCTTAATGATTGCCCTGAGACTTGGCATCTCTTCAGACAGATTTGCAATTGTTTTGTTTAAATTAGAGATCATCGCCACTAAATCAGGGGCCCCCATAGCTTGATTGTCATTAAGTCCACTAACCTTGCCAGTAGATGCTCCTCGCTGCTCTTTCTTTTTTCTTCCTATTCTTCCTTTCGTCTCTTAACTCTTCTCTCTTTTTATCTTTAATTGATGCTGATGTAGCTGATCCTGGATTCTTGTATACATGAGACATGCTTTTTTAGCCAGGTAATATAAGTTTTAAAATGACAATAGTGTATTTGTGTTTTGACTCTTTTATGACTGAAATGTGATGAAAATCACTTTTACAGTATTGTGGCTTGTCTTGATTAAAACTTAATTACAGGAATGTGATGATAATGGTGCATGCATGTCAAGTTCGATTTCAGGTCAACATCACTAAAGGTCAGCTTGAAAGTAGTTCCACTGTAGGTGTAAATTTTAACTACTGAAATCCCATTAATGGCGTGTTCACCATGGTTGGTGTATCAAGCTAAAATTTATGCCATACGCTTTTCATATATAATAGAATAGTTAATCATGGTATAAATTATTATTTCTCATTCCTTTCACAAAGTAAATCCCACATCGTCCCTGCGCGCCTTCGGCGCGCTAAAACCTTTCATTCATCATCATCATTTCACAAAGTCAGAAGTTTCCTCTTCTCCTATTCCTAGTTTCCTCATCCGGGCGTCTCGGCTTGGGGAGGTCGCGACGTTCGGATAACTAAACTAACTTTTCTTTCACTTCGACAAATCTCCACTTACGACTCTGAACTTAGCTTATGATAAATTTTTCTGCACAACTGTCTTCTTCAGAGTCGCAAATTGTATGTGTGTGTGGGGGGGTTTGGAAAGCTCTGTTTCAACCCACTCCACCGTGCCTGGTAACGCCCGGAGAGAACCACCGAGCAACGACGAGCAGCTGGCAGCTGCTCGTCGTTGCTCGGTGGTTCTCTCCGGGTACTCCGGCTTCCTCCACCCGTAAAACTATCACGGTCATGATTAGCCATTGTGCCTAAGTATATGACCTTAAACCCCAATAAATAAATAAATAAATAAATAAATAAATAAATAAATAAATAAATAAATAAATAAATGATAACGCCAATTTTCATGACTGTGTTCGACGAATAACTGTGAATATTTTCGATGTGAACAAATTGGTTGCGCCTTGTAACGCTTCAAGGGGGACAACTCTAGCTGGATCACATCGGCCGAGGGTGGCGTCATATCGGTCGAGTTTTAATCCATATCAACCGAG
Source organism: Pictodentalium vernedei (assembly GCA_031216915.1). NCBI lineage: Eukaryota > Metazoa > Mollusca > Scaphopoda > Dentaliida > Dentaliidae > Pictodentalium > Pictodentalium vernedei. Next base: position 525,321,772 of record CM062297.1, on the reverse strand, counting down.
TTTGATAATGGGTAATCCTGGGAAAGAAAATCATACCTAATTAATAATGCCAAACAAAACTGATCAGTGGAAATATCTTGTAGGACAATTATACAAAATGTCTCACTAGTTTTTCCTTAACTGATAATATGAGCTTTTGACATTTACCCCAAAATACCGAAATTTCAAATTGAACTTTTGTCCACAAAGCAATTAGGAATTAATGCAACCCATTCTTGTTAGACAGAGCCCAGTGATATCTATCAAACACGATTATATTGGATAAGTCCCTTGCTGTATTATGAGGAAAAATTGCAGCTTGAGATTTAGATATTCCGCCATCACAGGGCATGGAGCTAATTTATTTAAAGCTTTCCCAGAATATATTCTTCTAATTATCAGCGTATATTATTAGAGACGGGTGAATAAGTTAGTTGTTCACTTGAGGTTATCCCACAACATATATTCAATGATTCTAGAAGAATCACAATGGCTCAAAGTTTTTATTGTTTATTTTTATATTTTTTCTGGAGCTGATAAAAAAAAATGTAAATATGTTTCCACATGAAGACGTAGATTTGACAATATTTAAAAATGCAATTGTTTTCGTTTTCAGTTTTTTTCCCCAAAGTAGTCTGTTGCTTTCATCAAACCACGAACAAAAATACTTTGTACATATTTTAATTATATTTCCACACGAAGAAACCAATGACATTTGTAGCTTTTTCTTGCTGGGGATGGGGAGAGATTATGAAATTTTCGACATAAACTGCTGAGGGCAAAGAATATTTTAAGAGACGTTGCGCGTTGCGGTCCCATTCCCTCGAAACGTGGAATGCTTTTTTATAAATTGATGTTCGAAAAGTATTATGTTCGTGACTGTCAATTGGTAACAACCCCCCCTCCCCCAATTTTATTCTTAAGTAAGAAAATACAGAAGAGCGCATAATTTCAAACATAACATCTGGACTGCTCCCCCCCCCCCCCCACTAGGCAAGCCCCGTGTCTGGGTGAAATATCTTTCCCCTCGGGTGAGATTTTTCCATTCCAAGCACACACATTTAAGGGACAAGGATGAACCCCACAATTCATAATACTCGTATAAATTTTGCACCTGTGTAAAATTATGTTTTTCGCATGGATGGGCATATATCATTCATACTTTTGCAACGACGTTGGATGTCTTTGAATCTGCGAATTGCGCAATTTTCTGTGTTGAAGTTAAGTGTTTTCTGTCGGAGCTGTTCTCATGAGGCTTTTTTTCATTTTTTTTTTTGGCCACAGAACGCTTCTGGCAAGCAAATCCATTTAATTTTTATAACAGCAACATAAATTATTATTTATTTATTTATTGGGGTTTATCGACACTTTCGACAGCCAGGGCAACCTCGTGTTGGAAAGTTTTACGAGTGGAGGAAGCCGGAGTACCCGCAGGGAACCAGTGAGCAACGGTGAGCAACTGTTAGGCTCCCCAACGTATTAACTCCACACAAACAGGGTTAGCATTGGTTGAATACAAGTGCACCATCGACGTGCAGTACGCCTTCGTACACGACGCCACCGTGCCCCCCACCCCCACGTGGGCAGCCGGGTTCAAGTGCCTTACCCATGGACCCAACGCAGTTAACCCTGTCGGGGATCGAACCGTGAACCCTTCGGTTTGAAGTCCAATACCGTAACTCCCTTTTCCCAAGAATGACTTTGTACTATCCAGTACACTACCGCTGAATTGAAATCACCACCACGGTAACCCCCTAAACTTTGGAATACACATGTAAGATTGACACCAGATACCTCACCGTTTGCTTCGTTCTTCATAGTGAAAATGTTTTGTGAAGATATCTTCTTCATCCTTACTTAGTAAACCGTTATTCCGATAAGGGTAACGGTTTTGCATGAGGAACCACACAAAACATGCACTATACAATCTGCAGTGAATTCCAAGAACACACACTCTTTTTGTTTTCTTAGTTCAAATTGTTCATGTGTAAATGTTGTATTTTGTTAATAAAATGAATGATAATAAAAAAATTGTATATAATATCTCATTTTATGCAGTCCTACAGGAACAAGTGAGCACCTGTTATGAACGACTATCTGTCCTCATCGATCAGTCCTGGCATATTTGATAGTGTTTTCAGAATGATCCCACACAGGCAGGATATGAAGCTGGGGCGCGAAGTCTTGCAGCTAATTTTTTTTTTTGATTGATCCTGGTATGAGCAGTGACTTTAACTGGGCACTTCTATTTTTTTGTCTTCAGAAAGACTTTTCTTGACGTACAATCTTCAAGGAAGTATTCAAAAAGATTCGAGACCATTCACCACGAGAAAAAACACGAACTCTATTGACCTGGCCAGGTCACGTCACAACAGCATGACTGCATACTATTTCTCAATACAATCTCCTTTGTGTTTAATAAACTCACTCGGGCATGACCCACACCTCTGTAAATGATATTAAGGTGATGGTTACATGAACAAAATGGCTGACAAAATTGTTTGTGTTAAAAAATATTTTGACATTTTCTAAGAGAGTAAATATACTTTATTTTTGAGTACAATACAGTCGCCGTGGACTGGTCGTCATCTACGTGTGAGTAGTGATGTCCACGCATGATTTTACCAGGTAATAAAAAAATCATCATCAGCAAAATTTTCACCAATGAAGCATCGGGTTGTACCAGGTGCTTCATTAATGAAATTTTTGATGATTATTCCTGTAATTAATGTTTGGAATCTAATATTATTGCGTCAGTAGAAATACTGCACACTCCATGGAAAGCGACCAGTCCACGGCTGCCATATTGCAATGAATCAAGTGACATCTCTTATTGTAATGGAATGAGATATTTCCGTTAACCATGTGGATGCTTATCATGTCATACATTTTAGGGCAGTTGTTTATGACAGCATGCTTTACCAGTCTAACACAGGTAACATGTTCTGGTTAGTCAGCCTGTGATCACAGTTCACACTGGTACTTTCTGAAATTCCTAAACACCCCACCCCTCTCTTTAAATGAACACCATGACACTAATCCACATGTTTATATAGAAATATCTAGTTTCTTCATCATGCCATTTGAAGACAGTTTTCTGTTCTTTTTGTGACTCTATTATTGTTGAGTGTTTTCATGTCCAACATTTACTATACCTTTTGGGAACATTTAGACATTTATTAGCCCCCTGTGCTCAGGACTGGGAGGAGTTAAAATTTCCCTTAACACGTTAACGTGTTAAATATTTCGACGTTTGTCACTCTATTTGTGGCCAAGAGTTGGGATTACAACTCTATTATTTTTTTTTTGTAATTTAACTTGGACTAAAGGATATACATTTGTGGAAAAAACACAAATCACAGTAATGTGGCGAAGATTGCTGGCGTAATCAATGGGAGCCTTCGATTAAATAATATTTATTTGCTTGTGTCACGCTATCTGGTTAAATGGTCAATTAGAAATAACGCGGTCAACTTAACCTCTAATTTATAATAGCTGGAATATTGTTTCGCGTTTTCGAAGAAGAGATAAGTTAGCGCACGGGTGGAACATCGCAAGCGATTTTCTCTTTATGATTACACTAAACCAATGTATCATCCTGTCCATCGTGGATTTGAATAACAGGTAATTTGAACGTAAACAGTTTAATCGTGTTCTGGTCGCGTTTCAGATAATCATTAAAATATCTAGTTGTTTCAAAAGAGGCATATCTTACCAAGCCAGGAGAGCTCCAAGATATGTTGCCAGACATCACAGAACACGAGCTCATAGTAATAAAAGTGTCCACGAAATGTCAAGCGAGTCTAACTCAAACAAAATACGCATTAATACCTCTATCCATGTCGAATTACAAAGCACTCGTTAAATCAGAATTCATATGTTTAAACTTTGCGTTCCGACTGTATAAAGAGTGAAGCAGAACTCTGAGGTGGGCAGTTGGCCTGAGGGCACCCAGAGAAGGTCCGAGTTTAGCTTTGGCCGTCGAGGGTCATAGGCACCGAGATTGAGAGTCCGCGTATTGTCGTAACCCTGTGAGGGCTGTAAGGAACCGATAGTAGTTTGTTAACGGTTGCGAACCGTAGTGGCATAGTAGCCAAAGAAGTAAAAGCTGTAACGCTGAGGTCCAGAAACCGTATTAAGAGCTTGAGTAAGCGCTTGAATAGCTCGCGAGATAAGATAGTTTTAGGCGGTGCGAGAATTGGTGATGTTGAGAACACTTTGCAGAATATTTTTATGTAAGCTTTGTTAAGTATATATCTGAAGGCGAAGAATAACTTAACCCTGTGAGAGCCAGGCAAGGCGCAAAGTGATCGTGAACTGTGGTAGACGCCGATTGAATTGTGATTGAACTGTGAGAACGCTGATAGAGTCACACAAGCAGAATATTATATGTGTTAAGCCCGAATGACTATGAAGTTAACCCTGCGAGGAGGAAGCAACGAGAAGTGAATAGACACTTTGTATGTATCACAAACAGTGAGAAAATGAAGATGATGTGAGGTTGATCCAGTGGACACAGCTAGTTGTGGGAGACGTCGAGGGCCCTAAAGAATAAACTTTTATCCACGTAATTAGTGTATTCTTATGGATAATTTTGTGAGTAATGTGTTTCATATTTTATTTCTTCGTACATGTAAATAAATAATCTTTTCAGTGAATTATCGTTGATCACCCTTTGGCGTTGTAAGCCACAGGCACCTTCAGGAATCCCAAGAGTCCCAAGCGGACAGGGCATTGATAAGGTGGCAAGGTTTGCGTTTGAACTGGGGTTCAGACGACAGTCACTGGCTGTCGGCTGAGCACTGATAAGAACATAAAGTTTCCTCCATCATTTCGAGCATCAATTTAACCCCTGTAATCCTGCGACACTGTCGAGGCGTACACAGGATGTTCTAAAAAGTAACATTTTTAAAGGTAAAGATCAACGATCCACTCAAAGATAATTTATTTCATGGGGCATGCTTTTTGAAGTTTACGTATGAGGTTTTTTGCAAATGGTTATCAACATGCTCTGGGGAAATAGTGGAGAGCCGTAAAGGGTTATAGTTTTCCAATTTTTAAATTTAAGTGGGTTCAGAAGTAAATGACGCGTTAGCTAAATAATTATCCGCCGTAGAAGGGTTAAGTGCGACGATAGGCTCGAGGAAATTGTTATTTACCGTAACTGTGTGGAATTTAAGTACTTGCAAGTGAAATAATGGAGGCTCCCATGACTTTGGACCAGTTAATTTCGGCGGGGGAACGCCTGGGTTTTTCTGGGAGTGAGTTGCAAAAGTTTGTCAGGGACGAACAAAAGCGAGTAGCGAAAGAGTCAGCTGCTGAAAGAGAGCGAGAGAATGAGAGAATGAGAGAAAGTTCAGGAAACCAACGGGAGGCAAGGGGAAACGAACGGGGGTGGTCATGGTAGGACCCCTTTTCCAAAACTCCCTAAATTCTCAGAGGATTCTGATGATAGCGATGCATACCTTCAAAGGTTTGAAAGGTTTGCATCGTGTCATCAGTGGCCTGAGGATTCATGGGGAGTAAACTTAAGCCCGTTGTTAACGAGAAACTCCTTGTAAGTATATGCAAGTATACCTCCTATTTTGGCAAATGATTAAGGTGAGCTAAAGAAAGCTACTTTAAAGGGGTACCAGCTCACCGAAGATGGATTCCGGGCTAAGTTCAGGGAATGTAAGCCCGAGAGAGAGGAAAGTGTATTCCAATTTGTGGCGCGGTCCACTAGGTATTTTGACCGCTGGGTTGAGTTGTCGGAAATCAACGAAGATTTTCCGTCCCTCAAAGATCTGCTCATCCGAGAGCAGTTTATTTCAACTTGCGCCCCAGAGTTGCCACTCTTTGTTAAGGAGAGGAGGCCAAACAGTGTTGATGAAATGACTAAGGTAACCGAATAGTACTTGAAAGCCCACGGGGGTAGTATAACCCAATCCCGGCCGGGAAGATTTGGGGGAACCAGGTTGCAAAGGCACCGGTTAGGATTAACCCCCCCCCCCCCCACACACACACACACAGACGGCTGGTAACAAGGGTAATACTGGACCACAGAGCCCTAAAGATTTGTCTTGTTTTGTTTGTGGACGGAAGGGGCACCTAGCGAGGGACTGTTGGAAGAAAACTCCCCCCACAAAGCCAAATGGCGGACCCCATACGAATGGAAGGAGGGACCCTTCACCAAAGAATTGGAGAAACGGAGATAGCGGCGGTCCGACCTGGGAGAAAAGGCAGACGGCCGCGTTCTGTCAGACAGTTGGGCCAGAAAGTACTCCACTCCGGGATGCTATTGAAAAGGTGTGTGTGGGGGGGGGGGGGGGGGGGGGCTCGTGTTAGAGGGTGGAAAGGTCCTCCTCATAATTAGTGGAATGTGCGAGGAAGTCACAGCCTCAGAAGATGGAGGAAAAATGCCCGTGTATCCGGGGTATGTGGGTAAACATGAAATGCAGATGCTTCACGACACGGGCTGCAGTAGCGTGGCAGTGCGTAGGCAACTAGTCAAGGACGACCAGCTATTGGGCCGCGACCACATGTGCATGCTGATCGATGGCACAATCAGGAAATTCCCACTTGCGAGTGTTAAGGTGGACACTCCTGTCTATAGCGTTGAGGTAGGGGCAATGTGTATTGAGGCGCCGATCTATGACCTCGTACTCGGGAACATACCCGGGGTATGTTCAGAACCCGACATGACATGGTCGGGGAGGAAAGCACCCAAAGGAGCATCGGGGGAGGTCACCCGAGCCCAAGCCGCGGAGGCAGTGCGGCCGGTAAAATCACTGGAGGGACCAGTGGAGTTGTGTAAGGAGGCACAGGTGAGTGTACAATTGAGGCCCCAAAGGTTAACCCTTCGACGACGGAAGTCAAGGGAGTGGATGAACATAAGCAGCCAATGGATGTTGACGAGAGGGGGCCTGGTAAGGATCGGTACGCAAGTAGACCAGAGCTTAGGAGCTTTTGGGTCGGTCAAAGGTGACCGTGCTCCGGCCGACACAGTTAGGTAGACCACGGTTACAGTGGGAGGGGCCATACGCTGTAACAAAAATAATGGGCAACCGTCATTACCGAGTGGACATAGACGAAAGATTTTTGCGGAGATGCCAGGATATAAGGGGCACTGAACCCCCGCGAACGGCGAGGGAATGGACCTTAGGCCAGGAGAGGTCACGAGAGGTGGCCGGAGTAGCCACACAATGGCATCAGAGACGTAGAGTTAGGAGGGGCCCTGGGACTTGGAGTGGGTACTCAAGGAAGGATTGGCAGAAGTTAATCAACATAGCGTTGTTCTGAGGCAGCGAGCTCTGGTACGGCAGGCATCGCCTGGTGGCCTGTAGGTGTTGGGCGTGAAGATGTGTGGGGTTCTTGGTGGAGGACGCGCCCGAGGAATATGTCCAGGTGGAGGCGGCAGAGGTGCTCTGTAGTGCATAGTAAAGGGCCCACCACACACGGAAGTATTTAAAGGTAGTGCTTAATAGGGCATGAGACCCGCTGACGGACATGAGCCGGGCGGGGCACCCTATCCAAGGATGGGGCAAGTTAATGAGATAACGGGAGTTGGGGCAAGGGGCCCATCGGCTGGCTTGGGTCAGGGTGGATACCCCTTGCTAATAATTTTTTTACGCGGGTGTTGCGTGAGTGTGCATGATAGATTAGTGTTATATTTTGGAATAGAGAGGGTGTGGATGTATAGGGGGCCTGTTGGCTGCATGTGTAATAACGGACCACCTCCTAGAGTGCGCCAGTTGAAGTGTGCGCGCGAAGGTGATGTGAGATGTGGATAGACTGATACGTTCCAATGGGGAACCGAGTCAAATTATTGAAAGTTATTTGTGGTGCGCGTCAGGTTGCGCATGCGTGGACGGGAAATACGTGTTAGTGTGAATGCGGAGTGAGTTATGTAAATAATGAAAGGTGTGTATATTAAAGATGTGTGTTCGAGTGTAAGTTAGTTATTAGTGTGACAGGGAGGCAAATCTAGTTGGCCTCGTTGAGCGTGTGGTTTTTTGGAACAAGAGGGGGTTTGTTCCTTGGTGGGGGTTGTCACGCTATTTGAGGCCAAGAGTTGGGATTACAACTTTATTATTTTTTTTTGTAATTTAACTTGGACTAAAGGATATATATTTGTGGAAAAAAACACAAATCACAGTAATATGGCGAAGATTGCTGGCGAAATCTATGGGAGCCTTCGATTAAATAATATTTATTTGCTTGTGTCACGCTATCTGGTTAAATGGTCAATCAGAAATAATGCGGTCAACTTAACCCCTAATTAGCTGGAATATTGTTTCGCGTTTTCGAAGCAGAGATAAGTTAGCGTACACGTGTGGAACATGGCAAGCGATTTTCTCTTTATGATTACACTAAACCAATGTATCATCCTGTCCATCGTAGATTTGAATTAGCGATTGTTCACGGGTAATTTGAACGTAAACAGTTTAATCGTGTTCTGGTCGCGTTTCAGATAATCATTAAAATGTCTAGTTGTTTCAAAAGAGGCACATCTTACCAAGCCAGGAGAGCTCCGAGATATGTTGCCAGACATCACAGAACACGCGCTCATAGTAATAAAAGTGTCCATGAAATGTCAAGCGAGTCTAACTCAAACAAAATACGCATTAATACCTCTATCCATGTCGAATTACAAAGCACTCGTTAAATCAGAATTAATATGTTTAAACTTTGCGTTCCGACTGTATAAAGAGTGAAGCAGAACTCTGAGGTGGGCAGTTGGTCTGAGGGCACTCAGAGAAGGTCCGAGTTTAGCCTTGGCCGTCGAGGGTCTTAGGCACCAAGATTGAAAGTCCGCGTATTGTCGTAACCCTGTGAGGGCTGTAAGGAACCGATAGTAGTTTGTTAATGGTTGCGAACCGTAGTGGCATAGTAGCCAAAGAAGTAAAAGCTGTAACGTTGAGGTCCAGAAACCGTATTAAGAGCTTGAGTAAGCGCTTGAATAGCTCGCGAGATAAGATAGTTTTAGGCGGTGCGAGAATTGGTGATGTTGAGAACACTTTGCAGAATATTTTTATGTAAGATGTGTTAAGTATATATCTGAAGGCGAAGAATAACTTAACCCCATAAGAACCAGGCAAGGCGCAAAGTGATCGTGAGCTGTGGTAGACGCCGATTGAATTGTGATTGAACTGTGAGAACGCTGATAGAGTAATACAAGCAGAATATTATATGTGTTAAGCTCGAATGACTATGAAGTTAACCCTGCGAGGAGGAAGCAACGAGAAGTGAATAGACACTTCGTATGTATCACAAACCGTGAGAAAATGAAGATTATGTGAGGTTGATCCAGCGAACACAGCTAGCTGTGGGAGACGTCGAGGGCCCTAAAGAATAAACTTTTATCCGCGTAATTAGTGTATTCTTATGTAAGTAAACTTTTCAGTGAATTATCGATGATCACCCTTTGGCGTTGTAAGCCACTGGCACCTTCAGGAATCCTAAGAGTCCTAAGCGGACAGGGCATTGATAAGGTGGTAAGGTTTGCGTTTGAACTGGGGTTCAGACGACAGTCACTGGCTGTCGGCTGAGCACTGATAAGAACATAAATTTTCCCCCATCATTTCGAACACCAATTTAACCCCTGTAATCCTGCGACAGCGTTAACGTGTTAAATGACGTTAAATGTTAAAAAGAACAAAATCGTAGTATAACAGACCAATTCCGGCCTTTTTTGCTGATTTGATCTTGAATATGGTTGAACTTACTTACACTATTAACCCTTTTAACCCCAGTGGTATCTCCCATGCCACTTCAATGGTAGCAATTAGAAGAGTCCATATTCATGATTTAGGATAGACCAATCAATATTTTCAACGTGCATCCTTGGGGCTGCACGTTGAAAATACTGATTGATCTACCTGATACATTTACTGAACAGCCATCCTATAATATAATGACGTTATGACGTGTCGTGTTCCTGACCGGGAAACAGGGCGCCCCTTTCAAAGGGTTAATACAGTTCTCGGGGTTATCGTAAAGTCTAACATTCAGCGATGTTTTCATGTAAGGAGACAATCGCTTCGGCCGTATCCTTAGAATTGCGAAAATGGTAGAAATTGACTCTACTTTCACTTTCATGATTGTATTGGCATAAATCGTCATCACACACAGCAAATGGCGCAAAATCAACGTCATCGGCATGCGCGATTCGGCTTGGGAAAACCCAGGATAACGACGCAATGCTACATACAGACGTATTTGGCGTTGTAAGTTTCTGCGTTGCTCATGTCGTCTTGCTTAGGTAATTGATATTGATGACTTCTGAGGCTATGATATAAGAAATTACGCACGACATGACTATGAAAGGGTGGACAATGCGGCACAGTTTCTGTTAACTAAGTGAGACGAAAAAATAGATGCCCTATAGGCTACACATATACATTAGATGAGTCACGATGGATACAAAATCATTCCTGATGCACCCTAAGAAACTTCAAAATTAAACGTTAATAAGTTAGTTAAATTTTTTTTTAACTTTGTTAAAATAATTTAACACGTTAACGTTTGAAACATTAACTGCACCCACCCCTGGCTGTGCTGGAAAAGTTTGATGAAAATCAAAAACATTTGATTTTTCACCTATCAATATTTCTTAGATGATATCATTCTATCACAATTATAGATGGCACAATAGTCATTGCATTAAAATAAAATATATGTAGTCCCATAAAGAATGTCAATTTATTTTTGAACAAAAATCCATGTTTTTTGGAGAGGGGGTGGGGGGGGGGGGCATGTAAGCATAACTTTAACCTACACATAGATTTAGTGAGTTTGATGTGACCAAACATTCGTTCAGTAGGCATAACAACGAGGATAATTCCCAAGATTAAACCAATAGAATGCGTAAGTGACACGGCGTCTCTTGAGTTCCAATGTGTTCTATGTGCCTATTGGCACATAAAACACATTGGAACTCAGAGGGACAACGAGTCAAACTGCCTCAATTACATGACCATTTCAGACTAAAAAACAAAACAAAACAACGCCATTGTTTGCCTTTAATTTTTCCGTGGAAATGCTGTTATGTGACACAAGATTGGACATGTCTCTCAGAGCTCTTCCCAATGAGTTTCTCATAATAGCAGATCACCAGTTTAACCCTTTCCCCAACGCACACGATATAAAATGTTGTTAATTATTTTTTTCTCAATTTTGCAAAAGATTAAACAAAAAATATCATATGTCTCCTCATTGGAACGAGCTGGTTTTAATGTGGGGGTGGGGGGGGGGGGGGGGGCGTGTCACACGATATGTGTTTTTTTTAGCCTAATGTTTTTCAACTGCTCAGTTTTCAAATTACGCAAGCGGTTGTGACCGATTCGTTAGGATCTTGTTTGAGAGAGCTTAAAGAGCTTTCTCAAACAAGACTGAATTGGTTAAAAGGTAATTAACTACAATTACACGAACACACGGCAACTACATTGTGACTGTTTTCGTAATCGGGCAGTCCAAATGTTGCATTCCGACTTAGATCAATTCGGAAGCTTCAGTGACAGCTGATAAATCGAATGTCAATTGGAAAATGTATTTGTTCAAATCCACCAAACTTAACGAAATTAAACATATTCTGTAATTGGGGTGTGGTTTCATAACACTTAAGTACTAACTTTGAAGCAAATATCTCTTAGATAGCGGAAGCTAATTTCTTAAAAATACGAATAAATAACCTATTTGAACAAAATTTTTATTTATATTTTTCTGTTTGCGTATCGATCTGTCACACGTGTTTGCCAGTCACACCCGAGTTTTGTTTTTGGATTTTCTTCAAGCAGACGTCAGCACTGTCAAATTCTACAAATTATTTATTATTATTATTATTTATTGGTGTTTAGGGTCTCATACTTATGCACAATGGCTAATCGTGACCGTGACAGTTTAAAGGGTGGAGGAAGCCGGAGTACCCGGAGAGGACCACCAAGCAACGACGAGCAGCTGTCAGCTCTCCAACATCGTAACTCTGAACTCTGCACCTCAGTGCAGCACAGGCAGGGTTAGATTGGTTGAAGACATGCGCACCATCGACGTGCAGTACGCCTCAGTACACAGCGTCATCGTGCCCCCATGTAGGCAATCGGGGTAAAGTGTCTTGCCCAAGGACACAACGCGGTTGCCGCAGGTGGGATTCGAACCGAGGACCTCTCGGCTTGCAGCCTGCACCTCTACCAACTGAGCCACCGCGCCCCCAATTCTACAAATAGGACATAATGTTTAAATTAATGGATTCTATATTAGAGAGGAGTGTAATAAACACAGAATGCCGCGATGTGTGAATGCGTTTATCAATGTGGTTTTTATGCCATCGCGGAAGGATAGAACTCGAGTCTGCGCCTCCAGACTGTCCTTCCGCGCTGGTACTCGTGTCGTATTGACGAACGCAAGCACACATCGTTACGTTCTGTGCATTTACCTAATATGTCACTATATATACTCATAACTCAAGTTAAGTCATTGTGTACCACGTCGCTGCTCGGAAAGTTTCTGCTGTTACCTCAGCCTTTTCCACATGTAAACATTTTTCCGACACGATGTGAGCATGGCTGGTAAAGGAGGCGTTAAACTCCAATATACAAACATGATATATCCAAACAAACTCACCATATCGACGATGTTGTGTGTTAATTATGCATGTGATAGCCCTAGTTATCTGTAACAAGATTTGCAGCATTTCTATGTTACTATGAGAATTTATATTTGGTGTACCAAGGCACTCGTGAATTTTACATCATAATATTGATCTGAGCAACACATTCACGAAAAGGAATTCTACCAACCTCCTTCAACCCACAACCCCAAAACAAAACAAACAACAAAAACACAAAAGGACTCCCATCCCATTCCCCCCCCCCCTCCAAAAAAAAAGAACAGCCCCCCGGGATGGGTTGTTGGAGGGATGGGGGCGGGGTTTTACCCATGGAAATATTGTGCTCGATAAGCAACCTGACAGTCAACATCGAATTGTGCATTGTATATCACACAAAGCGACGACATGACCGTTGGCAACTTTGACAGTGTAATTAAGTTATGAGACCCAGTGACGCAGTAGTAACGCTTTTCCATCAGTATCATCGCAGGTCTAACAATGCGGTTCAATAGCGTCACAATGTAAACCAACACACACTCTGAAAAAAAATTCCGTATACCAACCGGAAGTAATTTATATTAGTCTTCACAGTGCGTAAAAGGTATAGGAATCGTGTGGCGATAACATGTTTGTCGAAAGAGTCCATATGCCTACATGATTCTTCTTGGGAAAATCGTTTGATTGCTTTTAAAAATCCCAATTCTACCCCTTGACAATCAAAATGGTCTTTAACTGGGTTTTTTGCTGTTCGAGTTGTGTTCTCCAAAAACTGTTCCGTTACAGTTTATTAGAAAGTGTCCACGGGCACTCGCCAATGAATCCTAACAGGAAGAGGACACTGCAACAAAATCTTAATCATTTATGTTCAGATACCAAAGCACCTGGTAAGAACATTATAATGTTTTTTTATTATATAACTATCAATCTTCTTCTCAAAATACCACTATTGCTTGTTGATCACACCCCCGTTCTTGGAAAACAGTATCAGTATGGTTTGAAACTAGGCTATCGAAAGGGACGGAATTACTTACATTGTATTTAGTTTACTTTCGGTTAGGAGTGTGGGTCACTGCATTTCGCTCGAATGGCGTGATTCGGGAGTGGGTTGAAGGCATGCGATGCACAATACCGCCATATAATATGTCAGGGCAAAGCCAGCCTAAATATAGGGACAAGGGGCCTCATATATAAAGATAGTGTAAGTTCAAAAGATATTCCGCATCAAGGCGAAAACCCTACGTGAATTTCACTTCTCTGTGAAGCTGGACATGAAAAAACACACGTGGTGTATATCCAGCTTCAGCGCAGGGACCCAGGGGAGAAACGGTATGTTAGGTAAGGTCTAATCTCATTTAAGTTATACGAGACGTAATCGGTTGGTGGCAGGATATCGTCACGGCCAATTGAGAAACGAGATTCTAAAAGATAGAAATGTCTGTCGTGTCGTCACCTGATCATTAGTAGTGACAGGAACGAATCGGTTCTCTCGTCAGGTGAAATCACCGTTAAGTCACGCGCGAGATGACTTGTATTGATTCTCGCTCGATATACGTTATCTCCCACCAGTTTTGGCAGATGGACATGTGAGCGTCTATCCACCTGACACTTTAGGGTAAAAAGTATATATACCTTGAAGAGCAGAGCATTAGACACACACTTGGGGTCACACACGTTGGTGAAGTCCAGGGCAGGCGGACTCTGTTTCCTGGCATAGGGGTACCTTCGATCACAGGACCCTGAAACGGCTGGAATCGCCAGAGAGGGCATTCCACGATTGATTTAGCTTAAGGTTGATAGGCGGCTACAGTGCCAAATTCGTTGAGAAGGAAAACCCAAGGCGAAACGTTAAAGTTTAGATTGTCGAGTAGCAGGTATCAGCCCGCAATAGTCAGAAGTGTAGGTTAATTGTATTGTGCGTATTAACCCTTTGAAGCGTCAGACTGATTGCGTTGTGAGTAGTTTGTTTTGCTGTCGAAGCATCGTAATACCGACTGGAGATCGGTGTGAGTGACAATTTCGCCCTAGCACAAAAAGGGGCATTTGTGAATCGTGAATTCAACCAGGAACAGTGAACATTTCAATAGGACTTTCACGGAGGACTTTCAAAAGGCACATAAGGTATGAGTAGACAATATCTGACCCAAATCAGAAGTACGGTGGCTTTATAGATGACGAACATTGCTGGTCGGAACCCTCCGACAGCCAGAGGTACAGTTACGCGCAGACGTTGACATTTGAGCCTAAGCGGGTGAAGCTCTTGTGGCGAGCTCACGATAATAACATTTCAGATTTGTGAAGCTCTTATGTCGAGCTCACGGTAGTAACATTTCCAGTGTGTAGACTATAGTGCCAGTACAGGGCTATAGAATGACTATATAATTGTTGAGAGTTGTTTAACCCTAGCAATCCATTTTCTGTGAAAAGAATCGAATTGTTGATTGTAGATATATTGAAGCGGCTTTATTTTTATGTGTAAATAAAAGAATCGTTGTTGCTTTAAATCATTCTTTCCATTACACAGCCTGAAGTGATTAGGAATCACACCTAACGGAAATCGAACCTATTTCAGGCCAATTTGGCAGAGAAGGAATCACGGCGTCGGTCTAACTCAGCTCCCAGCGCCGAGTTCGCGACACTTGGATTCCAACCCTCCACGTTGGTCTAATTTTCCCGCAATTTCATCAGCGGGACTAAATAATCCCACGTCAGCCCAGGCCTTACGGGCCCTCAGGTGTCCTGACATAATAAACCCATTATCGGTTCGCTGAAGTGGTATGGGTCGTGTATCATGTCTCATTCACGAAGATCAGATCGCCGCATCGAGCTCGCTGCCTGCGGCAGCTAGTTTGATGCGGCGATTTGACCCACGTCACTATGTATTTAGCACCGACACGACTTACTAAATCCCAAATTTCAGCTTGTAGCATTTAGATAGTTAACAGCTAACAATTATTTGTATTGTGAATGGAAGAAAAAGTTTGTACACTTTCAAATTTTGAGTATTGTGTTTCAGTATTGTGTTTCAGAAACGAAAAATAAACAGGCAATTCTTTATGAATTTGCACTTGTCAATTTCATAAGTTGACCGACCACTTTCCGGAGAAAGCTTTAAAAATGGGTCTCATGTACTGTTGAACAACTTAAACTGGTAGGTTTTCAAAACCGTGGGTCCTCAGTCTGGGGGAAAAACGTGTGATTTTCTAAAACGCGCTTAGTATTGGATTACGCACTCGACTGATGTGCGGGTGATCAACAATGAAATTGACGTACCATGTATTTGTCTTCGTTGCAAATTTGACATTTATGAAAAACGAGAAGCATTTATGATAAAGAAATTCAATGCGCTTCACCGAGTCAACAAAACGCGCCATTCTTTAGTTAGTCATTTCAACGCCGTGCTACTGAATGCTATCACTATACGGTATTAACTGTTAACCCACTGGATTTTCAAATCTGAGCATGGCTACTGTACAGCAGTCATGACTAGATTTTATGGATAATTCCTGACAATTTGCCTCACAAAATGATTGTTAAAAATGCTGATTTATTGGGTTTTAGCCACACTTTCGACATCCAGTGTCATTTCGTGTCGGGCAGTTTTACGGCGGGGGGGGGGGGGGGGTGGCGAAGCTGGAAGATCCGGAGAGAACCACCGGACGACTGTCAAACTCCTCAACGTATAGATTACGCACAAAAAGGGTTATCATTGGTTGAACTGTTAAACCTTTACCAACGTAACGGCCACATCCGGCCATCGTTATTCACAAATATTAGCTTATAATTTTCATTATTTTTTTTATCTCAAAAACATAGCTTTTGACCCTCATTAGAACGAGCTCTTCGAACTCGTTAAAAAGAGTGTTCATAAGCTATGTTTTTGACGCAAAAAAATGAAATAAATAGTTATTCAAGAATTTTGTTCACAAGTGTCGTCTTCTTTTCGTGTTAGGTGAAGGGTTTTATTACACGCCTGTTCTATGTAATCCCCATCTACAGCAATACTAAACCGCGCGGAAAATAAAAATCTGTTTCGCACATATGTTCGGAACGGAAATCGTTGACGGACTATTTTTAAATAGAAGCGAAATTTTACTGGAATTTTCTACAAATTGTGCCACGCAATTACAATTCAAATCGCTAGTGATAGCTGCAAATCGTCCCCTGAGTTCCAGTGTGTTCTATGTGCCAGTAGGTACATATAACACACTGGAACTCAGGAAACGAAAAAGTAACACGGATTCCCCTCACAGAGTTGGTTGCCAATAAAATGTGTTCTTTTTGTTGATAGTTGTGAAATGAATTGCTAAACGTCCGTGTAATAATTGTTTTTATAGACGTGGAGGTGTGTAATAAACACAGAACGACACACGCGTGTGAATGGGTTAATAGATATGGCACTTGTGCCATCGCGGAAAGATAAAACTCGTGCCATATCGATTAACCCATTCACACACGGTGTCGTTCTGTGTATTATCAGCATTGTTTTTGAGTTAGTTCACGACCATTGCTAGGAAGCATATCTGCGTTTTGTGTAAACCCTGGCTGCAGAGAGATAAAACGTACAAAAAAACCTGCGCTTCGATAAAATGTAGTCACAATCTTAAATATGACATTAATTGAAAAATGAATTGCAAAAATGCCTTTTGGAAAATGAACGCTTTAATCCCCAACTTGAGTGGTTGGAGAAAATCCATTTATTTTAGATGGGCGAGTTGGAAGAAAACTCCATACCTGGCAACGACAAATGCCCTATCGCCAGCAGAACTTAATTTAGATGAGGTCTGTGGGTCTGTGGCAGATTAAATTTATATGATATAACTGAAGAGACCTCTGCAGCTTGTGACTTGTAAATTAGAAAAAAATGTTGCAGATGATGCTTTGATGAATTTAAAGATAAGAAGGGAATATCTGAATAGAATTCTCTGCTTATTTGAGAGTCAGTGGGGATCGAAAGAGCCCGGTGTAATGTGGCAATACTTTCTAGACCGGGTGATGTTTATCCATGGATAAGAGAATGCCATTTTGCCATTCAGGAATTAGCCAGCAGAAGACAAACTGGTACTTTCTGATTTTCCTTGACGATTGCACGCATATAGCCCGAATGGACTACTTCCTATAATGCTTAACATCCTAAGGGTTTTGTTTTAAAATGCGGGCGAAATGCAACGAGCTGAAGATATTAAGCTGCCACACTCTATCCCTATCTATTGTTACGAAACAATATATTTGTAATCAGTTTTATAATCTTCAGTGCCACAAACGCAACTGAGAAGTGCGAGTTCACACTCAACGACTGAATGACTACAGACTCTGATCGAAATTTAGCCACTTGAAAAGACTCTCCGTTTTCACCAACCCGAAGATAGCATTATACAGCATATGCACATTGTTGACCCCACTCCTCCCATATAACAAGGGTTTGCAAACACCAAGACTTCTATTAAAAATTCTATCATCGCAAAAGGATCAAAGCTAACTGTTTTCTGACATGTGCCATTGACTTTCGAATTTTACTTCCATTGATAAATCGGGAAAGTAAGTTATGTTAGATGAAATTGTTATTCCTCCCATCGGATGGGAAACAATAGTGGACCTGTAAGTAAAAGAACAGTTGAGGCGGATAAGTACTATACTTCGAAGCTCATTTCGATGACAAAAAACCGAGGAACCTGGCTATACAGCAGTGCGTTAGTGGTGTAGGGGGAGGAATCTCTTTCCAACGAAAGAGTAGCTGAATATTTTATATCGCTTCGTTTGTATCGCAGAATGCCAAACGACGTGTGGTGATCTTTTGACACTCCCTCCAGAGCACTCTGGTACATCGGATCAGGAAGAAAGCTAGAACTCGATGTGTGTTTTCAATGTATTTGGTCAATCCAATAGCCGAGAGCTTAAAACTTTAGTTGACGAATAAATAAGATTTCATTCAGGATATTCAGTTTTCCGATCTGTTGGTTTAATATGTTATACTTGCAGCAGAAGACATTTCAAACATAATCTTTGAAGAACTAAAAACTTTCATTTCTGGCTTCGAATACACATCTTCTTATCCCTCATTGGAACGAGCTTAACGAGCTCGTTTCAAGGAGGTAACATAAGCTGTGATTTGGACTGGCAAATATTGAAACAATAAAACATTTTGAACAGTAATTTTTGTGAATAGTACTGGATAGATATTGCCGTTTTTGTCAACCAAGTGCTTTCCGTATGAGGTGATACGTCACTTGTCTAGTTTTGTTGTTGTTGCGATTATGGAAACGTTGAGTTGCTTCGTCGTTCATAATCAGAAACAGAATGAGAATGTTTTCATGTGGGTTTTTCAAATACGGAATTATACTTAGAATTTATTTATTCATTTATTGGTGTTTAATGTCACGTACTTATGCACAATGGCTAATCGTGACCGTGACAGTTTTACGGGAAGGAACCACCGAGCATGGACGAGCAACTGTCAGCTCTTCAACATTCTAACTCTGTTCACGCTCCGCTCAAGCAGGATTACAGCGGTTGAAGACCTGTGCACCACCGACGTGCAGTACGCCTCAGTACACGGCATCATCGTGCCCCCATGTAGGCAACCGGTATAAAGTGCCTTGCACAAGGACACAACGCGGTTCGTCCCGGATGTATACTTATAAAATTGTAAACCCAAGTCTTACTGCTGTGCCGAGACACGACATCAGGGGAACGCTGGTACTCGTCAATGCATTAAAAATTGACCAATGTAATAAAATATATTTTATAAAACCGACTTCACAAAACAGCTCACAAATTATCAACAACGTGAAATTCCGACAAAACAACGAGTGTCTGTGTATATAAAGAGGAAAAATAAAATGACAAGACACCAGACGTTTCTCAAAATATAACCTCTTTATATATAAACTGGACGCATGAGTGAATTAATTACGTTTTTGTTATTCTGGGGGTTTCCTTTTGCAAACTGTGTTAGAGGTGGAACGTTTAATACACAGTGTGTTGACATCCACAGGCAGTGGTATGCATTTCAAATTACACGGTAAATGAATTCGTGTAGATTGAGATTGAAAATCGAGCCAAACCGATTCTATGCAACATTAACCCTTTACCTAACATGAAAAGCAGACGACACTTGCAAATAAAATTCTTGAATAACTAATCTTTTTCATTTTTGGTCTCAAAAACATAGGTTATGACCCCAAAGAGGGGTCATAACCTATGTTTTTGAGACAAAAAAAATGAAAAAAATAATGAAAATTAATAGGCGATTTTTGAGAATAGCGCTGGCCGGTTTTTAACGTTACGTTGGGTAAAGGGTTAATAAGGAGCTGAAAAGCATCAACATTATAAACTAGGTGTATATTATCTCTAGCCAGGGCATTTGGGTTGTTACATCTGAAATAGAGCAAAATAACTTGTTTTGGTATTTGTTAATTGGATTCTTATGTTTTTTCGAACCGGCGGTCCCTCTGTTTTCTACGGAAACGTATTAGGGACATGGAAAAAAATTTCACACCCAGAAAGTCGAAATTTCGACTTTTTATCTCGAAATTTCGACTTTTTATCTCGAAATTTCGACTTAAAATCTCGAAATTTCGAGATTTCATCTCGCTAGGTATGCACGTGGTCTTTTGTTCAGTAGCAGTGTGCGATAGATTCCGATACACCAGGTTCTGAGTTCTAACAAATTCTCACCTAACCGACAAGACAGGAATGCTGCCCACCCCACCTCCGGCCCTTCAGTTCCGTCATCTCACTTTTCAATAAAATCCAATACTTGAGGTTCATTGAAGACTTCCCACATGCCCTTGGAAATCTTCCCTATCGCGCCATTATAGACCACAGAGGTTCACTGAAGACTACCACATGACATGCTCCTGGATATCTTCCCCCACCACGGCATTAGAAATCACAAAAAGGGCGATACATTCAAATAATATTAATGCACACATGCGTCTCCCACCCTCTGATAAGTAATGCTGTATCAGCCCTACAAGCCCCCCCCCCCCCCCCACACCCCAATCCCAGAAAGTGCTGCCCAGTAAATATCACTGGAGTATTTATTTATTGGTGTTTAAGGTCACATATTTCTGCACAATGGGTAATCGTGACCGCAACATGGAGATAAAGTCAAGTTTAGTCAATCGTTTAAACCCATTTTAGAGAACTTCCACCGAAGCATTGATGAATGGCTCCTATATTTTAACAGTAAAACGGAGCTTGTTTAGAACCGTAAACGAGAACTAAGCACTACTTCATGTCCCGGGTTACCTACGGTGGATCACAGGAGTAGTCTACCCTTACGAAGATATGCTGCACAGTAAATATCAATGGGGTATTTTCTCTTTACGAAGAGGTGCTACTTTTTACTCAGTACACTACCGAAATATTACAGAAGAAAAAATAAAAAAGAGAATCAAAACGAGACACATGCCACCCAAGTGAAGCGTCGTTGTGTGGATAAACAACAAATACGCCCACCCCCATAACCCACCTCCGACCCCCTCCCCACAGTTAAATTATGGGGGATGCACTGCCAGCAGTGTATTCTGTAAGTGTTTGAGCAGCGCACTGGGTAATATTTATTGGGCAGCACTTTCCGAGGGTGGGAGAAGCATGTACGCACTAAGATCATTTTGATGTATTTTGCAGTAAACTTTAGGAAGCTGTGTATCGGGTGTAAATGCATTCTTATTTACCGTTAGCGAACGCCCTGGCAAATTCGAGGTATAAAACTGGACATTTTATGGCCGTGGATTGTTGTACTCTTCCGGAAAAAAACAATATACCGATTGGAGGTCCATGATTGCTTTATTTTTTTACTGGGATTTAACGGCACTTCTAACAGACAGGGGAGCGTCATGAATGGTTGAAAAAGGAGGCAGTGACCGCCCAAACCCAGTGCCAATGATACTACCCATCCACAACTGGACACTACTGGAGACACCTGCCGAGTACCGGATCCTTTTCCTCCTTCAACACGCCTTGACATGTGAGAGCCACCCTATACAGTCACAGTTGATCGAAAGGGGTTTGTCCCCCATACCGTCCCTGCGCGCCTTCGGCGCGCAAAATCGTCATTTCGGCCAAACCCAGTTAGAAATCTCAAGGGGGCATTCATGTCCGTTCGATAGGGTGAGAAATTGTTAAAAATCAGAAAGTCGGTGTATCGTTATATTCACTCTAATGCATATATAAAGAATTATTTTCTACTCGTCTTAGCGACTCAACGCATTGTGGTGGTGGCTTCGCGCGCGTGTATGTGTATGTGTGTGTGTGTGTGGGGGGGGGGGGGGGGGGTGCACATTTATTCATTTCTGGACAAGACAGGTACAGGGAAGGTATATAGCCTACAATTTACAGACTTGAAAGGGTATACGTATGTAGATATTGGTAAGGAGGTTACAGTTTTCAAAGTTTTGAGTGGTTTCCTCTGGGGGCGGGCTCATCCGGTTGGATATCGATGTTTGTTTTCGGGAGAAGTTTGTTTGTACTTAACCACATTTTCAACAGCCTGGGTTACATCGTGTTGGGCAGTTTAACGGTTGGAGGAAGCCAGAGAGAATAATCGTGCAGCGGCGAGCAACTGACAGACTCTCGGACTTACTAACTCTTCACAAGCAACATTAGCTGCGGTTGAAAGAAAGTGAATCATCGACGTGCACGCCTTTGAACACAACGTCTCCGTGTCACACATGACGAGATAAAGTGTTTTTACCCAAAGCAGTTACCTCTGATCAGGATCGAACTGTCGATCTTTCGGTTTAAAGTGCAATGCTCTAAACACTTCGTCACCGCTCTCCTCATCGGGGGAGGGAGTGGCGTCGGGATGCACCTGTTATATTACATGTTGTAAGGGGTTAGGATAATGGATTTTTTACTCTTCGAAATTTAGCATACGCGTATATGAATCTCGACAAATGGTATTTTACTTGTATCGAGTGGAAATAACTTTATCTCTGGGTGCAGGGTTGGGGAGAGAGGGGGGTTAATGTTCATGGCAATGTGTTAAGTGAACAAGTGTTCGTTTCAAACATTTCGATGGCCCTGATAATGGCCGTCTTATGGATGAACCAAGCGGTCCATTGAAGCTTGCCAGTGGTTGGAGCTTTGAACTTTAAACCGAGAGGTTCACCGATTGATCATGACGAGCGGTATCGGAATTGTGCAATTGTGCCCTTGGGTAAGGAACTGAATCCCGATTGCCCACGTGATGGCACGGTGTCGCTGTGTACTAAGGCGCATCGTGTAATACGTCTAAGGCGCACTTGCCTTCTTCAAGCAATAATGACTCTATACAGAGTTAGTACGTTGGGGAGTCTGACATTTGGTGGTTTTCTCTGGCTTCCATCACCCGTAAAACTGCCAGACATGAGGTGACCCTGGCTGACCGCAAATAACGTTAAACCGCAATAAAAATAATTGAAGCTTGCAGTTATTTCCACACCAAAACCAGGCACAGAGATAGGATCTTAACCCCCCCCCCCCCCCCGACATGGTGGGTCGAGAAGTAAATATTCCGACAGTGTTCCCGGATCGCTGACCATCGGTACGAACTTGAATCCTTACTCAATATTTTTTAGTAGTATAACTGGAGGTTTTCGACCCCCATTGCCCGGAGCTTTGCCGGTGCAGCTAGTGTTAAATTCCCATAGGAACCGGAGCCATTGCCGGTGTAACTTTTTCCGGTGTAAAACTTCGGCCCTATCCAGCTAGATCCGGCTAGATCTTAGCAGTGTACGTACAGCATATATATACTCGCCCAAAAAAGAAAGTGTGCATTGCAGAAATTGATCAAACTCCCAAAAAATAATTTCGTAGGTGTAAAGAGTGTTAACCTGTTCATGAATAAGTTATATTGAACACAAAAACAGCTTTCCCCGTTAAAATTGCATTAACGTTAAATGACGTGCTGCACGTTTGTGAAAAGGCATGTTTTGCACGTGGAGAGTCTGAAAATTCATGCAGCAGTGTGAATCCTTGGGTATTTAAACACTAAAGTAAGGCCTTCCTATCGTTCACATTCAAACTTGCGCTGCTGTTAAAACAACTCCACATTAGCATGCCAAGATTGACAATGAATCAACGTCTCCTTGCCCTGGGTATGATTAGAGCTGGCAGAACACACAGAGGGGTTGCCCAGCATTTGAACTGCCACCGTAATACTGTAGACAGGCTAGTCCATTGACATGCACAACATGATGACGTTCGAGACCGACCCCGCTCCGGGAGACCCCGAGTTACCACCCCTGCACAAGATCGGTATATCCGTGTCGTCCATCTCCGGAACCGGCAACAAACGGCAACGACGACAGCCAGGAACATCCCTAACCTGAGACGGATACATCCTCAAACAGTAATCAACCGGCTGAGAGAATACGGCTTACGTCCTCGAAGACCTGCAATTCGTCCGATTTTGACGTTACGTCATCGTCGTGCTCGACTGCAGTGATATAAACAACATCTCAGTCATCCCTTACACTGGTGGCGACGTGTTTTATTCACAGATGAATGTCGTTTTCATCTTTCATCATCAGATGGCCGCCAGAGATTGTACAGACGTCGAAACGAACGCTACGCAGATCCATGTGTCGTGGAGCGAAACCGTTATGGGGGAGAGTCTCTCATGGTGTGGGGTGGCATCACTGCCCGTCATAGAACTGAGCGAGCTGGTCATTATTGATGGCAATCTCAATGCAGCCAGATATCGTGATGAAGTGCTTACACCTGTTGTTGTCCCATTTCTGTAACGTCACGGCCCCGGCGTCATTCTACAGCAGGACAACGCCCAACCCCACGCAGCTCGTGTTGTTCAACAGTATCTGCAGCAACAACTAGTGGATGTTCTTCCCTGGCCCGCAAATTCGCCCGATATCTCACCCATTGAGCACGTATGGGACGAAATGAAACGTCAGCTGCGCCGGCTTCCCCATGCACCGTCAACGCTTGTGGAACTCCAAAGACAGCTTATCAGAATATGGAACAACATCCCACAACACTTCCATGCTAACTTGTTCGCTTCCATGAGGCGTAGATGCACAGCAGTAGTCGATGCAGACGGAGGTCATACCAGATATTGAGTGTGTGACTTTTGTGTTTGACCCTTAGTGTCTTTGACTCTCCATGGCACCAAGAGTATTCGTCGTAGCATAATGAAATTTCTCGTGTTGATCACAAATTGATTCGTCTGTGATTGAATAAAATTTCCATGAATGAAAATGATATATATCTTTTTTTAGTGTTATTTTTTAGCATGCACACTTTATTTTTTGGGAGAGTATAGTATACTATGGTATGTATAGTGATATATGTACACCCTGGGCTATGGGTATATATTATGGGTAAGTGATGAAAAATGGAAGGGGAAGGTGAGTTTTCTTGAAAGTTTTTCTCCGCGAAACGGTTGACGTTGCTATTGACGTCGTGACGTCATGATGCACACGCGACGTCATAGAGATGTTGACCACAGTTGTTGTCCACGATACAATCTGACAAAACGTTATTCGGGTCAGGGTATGACGGACTTCTCGTATGGGGTGGCGGTGATATGGTAGTAGAGGTATATATCCATGTAGGTCCCCTACTAGCCCTTCAGCCTTCATATTGTCCTTTATTATGTCTCAAAGTTAGTTTGTCCAATTAAAA
Organism: Pictodentalium vernedei; assembly: GCA_031216915.1. Taxonomy (NCBI): domain Eukaryota; kingdom Metazoa; phylum Mollusca; class Scaphopoda; order Dentaliida; family Dentaliidae; genus Pictodentalium; species Pictodentalium vernedei. Next base: position 525,296,583 of record CM062297.1, on the reverse strand, counting down.
TGCTGGAATACCTTCTAAATATTCCACCGTATCGGGTTACTCATCTGATATTAATTATACAATAACATGATTTTTGAGGGCGTTATGGTTCATTATCGGCCCTACCGGAATGATCAACAGCCCAAGGGTCTATTATCGGCCCGAGACGGAGTCGAGGGCCGATAATAGCCCGCGGGCTGTTGATCATTCCGGTAGGGCCGATAATGAACCATAACGCTCGAAAAGAAATCATGTTATTTTTATTATTATCACTACCGTGAGGTTATACATGGATAAGAGGGAGAAAACATCAGATCATCAATCATTTATATATGATTCATCAGAGGTGAACAAAAATGAAGATCATGAAGTTCAACAATAATACTAGTCACTGTCCAAATTTTGCAAATCAGCTTCACTTAACTCACTTGATTGTGACATTATACCGGTAATACTTTTGGTTTTCAGATTTTAAGAAATCGCATGTGTCGTCTGTTTATCAACAGTCGCCGGTGATATTTATAGACAAATGCGGTCACGTGATGAGTGAGTTGACCTCTCGAACTTTCAAATAAATTACTGCGAAATCTAGAAAGGCAACCGAATGACGAAGCTAAACAATGTGCTAACAACATATTTCAGACACAGTGACTAACTATTACTTACCAAATATCGATAGTAAGATCCCATACGTGTCCCATTTGGAAGGGGTTTCGCCTAAACATGTAGCTTTGCGATGAAAAGGAATGAAGAAAATTGCACATTTTTCGAAACAAATCGCGGCAGCCGGAAGCAGAGGAAATTGGGAATTGAATTGAATTGAAACATTACGTCACATGATAAAAGATGTGCATCATGTTACCGGTGCCGGAAATGGCCCGCGGGCTATATTGAGTCGACTTTTTCAATATTGGCCCGCAGCCCAGTACATCCTGGACAATATGACTTTTGTGCAGCCCCAGAAAATGAAAATATTCGCCAAGGAGTGCCCTGTAAAGTGATAATAATTATTATTATGTCTCAAAGTTAGTTTGTCCAATCAAAATGCTGGAATATCTTCTAAAGATTCCACCGTATCGCCATTACTATTTTGATGCAATTCCCCTCACTTCGAATTTTCAAAATCTGAATTAAAACAAAATAAGAGAATTTAGGTTCCGAAAATATTTTCAAGATACCGTATTTTGTGATTTAAAACATTAAATATGTAAAAAGATGGGCAGAAGATAATATTTGTAGTCTGAAAAGTTCTTTGTTTTACGACTCCTTCAGTCACTGTTTGGATCGGGTTTTTGAGGTGAATAGAAAATTTGTGTTGCGCCCTTTGATGATGAAAACGAACATTTGTCCAGCTCATCAATGCCAAAGGGTGCTCCTATTTTCAGAAATTGCAAAATCGGCAACATCAACATCACTATAAATAATAAATGAACAAACTTGTTTTTGAAACATTCCGATCAAACAGAATTAACAGAAAGTCGGTGTGCGTTTCAGATTCAACTTCAAAGTTCAAGTTGCGTTATTGTTATTGTTTGCTCTACAGTAAAAAAGTGATTTTTAATGATCAAAACTGCTTTATTAGTCCTTTTTAGGTAGTAACAACAGTAAATGTACGCAAGGGGCCTCCAGATTATGCCTAGTTGGCAAGCAGCACCGATCTCAGTGGCAAGCAGCGATTCGTTTCATTTGTAAACAAGTACGGCAATCGCCCTTCGGAAAGTGATGATTTGTTTACAATTACCATGGTTACACGTACCGGTGCCTGTTACTGTTCATGATTCTGCGCGGTGCTATCAATAGTGGTTCCTGAAAAATAAATTCCGGGCCGTTGTTTGTTTATGGAGAAAATTATTAATCGCTTGATTTGCATGGACTTTCGACATAATAAATATGTTACATGGCGTGTAGCTGGCTGATACATTTCCATACAAGGCTCTGAGTGTTCATATCAGGTTCGGCTTCGCCTCACCTGATATGAACACTCATCGCCTTGTATGGAAATGTATCAGCCAGCTACACGCCATGTAACTTATAATATCAGGTGAGTAGCCGACATTACTATTTTGATGCAATTCCCCTCACTTCGAATTTTCAAAATCTGAATTAAAACAAAATAAGAGAATTTAGGTTCCGAAAATATTTTCAAGATACCGTATTTTGTGATTTAAAACATTAAATATGTAAAAAGATGGGCAGAAGATAATATTTGTAGTCTGAAAAGTTCTTTGTTTTACGAAAGTTCAAGTTGCGTTATTGTTATTGTTTGCTCTACAGAAAAAAAGTGATTTTTAATGTTCAAAACTGCTTTATTAGTCCTTTTTAGGTAGTAACAACAGTAAATGTACGCAAGGGGCCTCCAGATTATCCCGAGTTGGCAAGCAGCACTGATCTCAGTGGCAAGCAGCGATTCGTTTCATTTGTAAACAAGTACGGCAATCGCCCTTCGCAAAGTGATGATTTGTTTACAATTACCATGGTTACACGTACCGGTGCCTGTTACTGTTCATGATTCTGCGCGGTGCTATCAATAGTGGTTCCTGAAAAATAAATTCCGGGCCGTTGTTTGTTTATGGAGAAAATTATTAATCGCTTGATTTACATGGACTTTCGACATAATAAATATGTTACATGGCGTGTAGCTGGCTGATACATTTCCATACAAGGCTCTGAGTATTCATATCAGGTTCGGCTTCGCCTCACCTGATATGAACACTCATCGCCTTGTATGGAAATGTATCAGCCAGCTACACGCCATGTAACTTATATTATTATGTCTCAAAGTTAGTTTGTCCAATCAAAATGCTGGAATACCTTCTAAAGATTCCACCGTATCGGGTTACTCACCTGATATTAATTATTATTACCACTTCAGAGGGCGTTCCCTGTAGGTTATCGCGAGTTTATTGATACGGTGGAATATCATAACGCACGGTAGTGAATTGCATCGGGCCGTTATGAAATTTTGTTGTGATTTTTCGGCCCGCCACTTACTTCCGGTTTCTCATTTGCAATTGCCTCCCAAAAATGTTTGAAATAGAGACACAAATTACCTCCCATGATCGAACGCGCATTTTCGTTCCAACATTCTGCTGAAATGTATAAAGTTTATAAAATGATCTGGATCACTGGATTTCAAACTTGTTGGATATTATACGTATTATAGGTGAGTAATCGAGCAATTTTTTAAATAATATATATTTTTAAACGTATTTTCTCCTCTGAAATGTTCGGTTCTTTGAAATACAATGTGTCCTAATTTCGAAGTAAATAAATGACGTGATAATCACGTGATTTTGTTTGTCAACAAAGCAGACGATACATGTGCTTTCTGTAATTGACCGACATCGCAAAAATGAGTCAAAATAGCGACTTGAGCGAAACAGATCTAATGTTTCTCGAAAACAGTGCTACTCCAGCAAGCACAGCCAGATCAACCCAATATGGCATCAAAAAGTTTAAAGAGTGGCTTGCTCGACGTGGAAAATTTTGTGATTTTGAGACAATTTCTCCTGAAATGTTAAACGAACTATTAAGGAAATTTTATGCAGAGGTGAAATCGAAGGAAGGAACGAGTCTTACACCAAGCACTTTAACATCTATTAGAGCTGGAATCCATAGACATGTAACATCTGCGCCATTAAGTAGGCCACTCAATATAATTAAAGATCGAGAATTCACCAGTGCCAACCATATGTTTGTTGCACGCTGCAAACTTTTCATGAAATGCAATAATTCAAAAAGAAAACACAAATCGAGCATTGGAGAAGAGGATATGCGGAAGTTGGGGGTTTATTTTCAAAATTTTAATTCAAATGCTGTTGTTCTGGTGGAATCAATGTGGTTTATGCTATGCTTTTATTTTGGTCGCCGTGGTCGAGAAGGATGGGCCTCAATGTGTAAAGATACCTTTAGTGTAGGGATGGACAGTGACGGGACAGAGTTTGTTGAGTTGTCTAAAACTGAGGTTACAAAAAACCACCAGGGTGGATACAAACAGTGCGATATTAACTATAACACACAAAAAATGTACGGTAATGGTGTTGGTATATTCAAATTTTATATTGCAAAACTTAGTGAGAAGTGCGATAGGTTATTCCAGACACCAAAACAAATTTACAGCCTAGATGACCAGGTATGGTTTAAAAATGAAGCAATGGGAAAGAACACTTTATCACAAATGATGCAGAGAATTTCTAAAAAAGCATCATTATCACAAATTTACACTTGCCACTGTGTTCGCGCAAGTACAATTACAACGCTTTACCAGGCAGGAGTAGACCCAAGTAGCATTATTACTGTCACCAACCATAAAAATACCCAGAGTTTAAAAAATTACTTGTCTGACATTTCAACAACTCAGAAACGGCATTGTTCAAATGTGTTGAGTGCATCATTAAGTGTAAACCCAGAACATGATGAATTTTCTGACAACGAAGAGTTCACTGTAGGAACATTTAACATAGACACTAGTGTTATTGGAGACTCAGCAAGTGTTATAAATTACAACACTGTCAGTAATGTTGACAATGGCAGTACTGAACCCACTGCTACCAATTCTATTAATAGTCGCTCCGAACCCGATGCCAGTTCTGTTGAAACATGTCCTGACCATTCTGAACCCAAGACTGTCAATCTCTACTCTGCTGATGGAATTTTTACTATTCCTGGAAACTCTGAACCAGGGACAGTCTATAACATTGACATTCCAACCAACACTAGTCAAACTACGCTTCAGAACTTCCAGCCACAAACCCAACTTTTGCATCAGCTGATGTCGGGTGCAACATTTAATAACTGCAGCATAAACATTTATCAAGGAAAGTGAAGTTGTTGAACAACTTAACTTTCCTTGAGAAATGTTATGCTGAATGTTGAGACCGTTAAATTTTATGTCACAAAATATGTTTGTATATATGTTCATTAAACTGTTAATTGAAATTGAATAATTTACTTTATCTTTAAAATATACTAGGTACCGTTAACAATGTGGTAATAAGTGGTAATAATAGTAATAACATGACTTCCATAGTCGGGCGTTATGGTTCATTAACGGCCCACCATAAATGATTAACAGCCCACTGGCCTTATAACGCCCCTCGACTTCGTCTCGGGCCGTTATAACGCCCTGGGGCTGTTAATCATTTATGGTGGGCCGTTAATGAACCATAACGCCCTCCTGAAGTCATGTTATTGTTATAATATCAGGTGAGTAGCCGCCATTACTATTTTGATGCAATTCCCCTCACTTCGAATTTTCAAAATCTGAATTAAAACAAAATAAGAGAATTTAGGTTCCGAAAATATTTTCAAGATACCGTATTTTGTGATTTAAAACATTAAATATGTAAAAATCGGCAACATCAACATCACTATAAATAATAAATGAACAAACTTGTTTTTGAAACATTCCGATCAAACAGAATTAACAAAAAGTCGGTGTGCGTTTCAGATTCAACTTCAAAGTTCAAGTTGCGTTATTGTTATTGTTTGCTCTACAGTAAAAAAGTGATTTTTAATGTTCAAAACTGCTTTATTAGTCCTTTTTAGGTAGTAACAACAGTAAATGTACGCAAGGGGCCTCCAGATTATGCCGAGTTGGCAAGCAGCACTGATCTCAGTGGCAAGCAGCGATTCGTTTCATTTGTAAACAAGTACGGCAATCGCCCTTCGCAAAGTGATGATTTGTTTACAATTACCATGGTTACACGTACCGGTGCCTGTTACTGTTCATGATTCTTCGCGGTGCTATCAATAGTGGTTCCTGAAAAATAAATTCCGGGCCGTTGTTTGTTTATGGAGAAAATTATTAATCGCTTGATTTACATGGACTTTCGACATAATAAATATGTTACATGGCGTGTAGCTGGCTGATACATTTCCATACAAGGCTTCGCCTCACCTGATATGAACACTCATCGCCTTGTATGGAAATGTATCAGCCAGCTACACGCCATGTAACTTATAATGTCAACTATAGCTAGGTCAAGCAGTATTGCGGGGATGGTAGTGCGGTATTGCGAGATAGTCCTTGGTGGTATAGATTGGCAGTATAGGATGAATGGTCTGTTGGCCTATTACCCCCTTAGTACTATTAACCTACCGAATCATTTGTATTATCTTATGGCTGGTATTGGTAGTTCGTAATGCTAGGTCAGGCAGTATTATAATCGTTTGTTTAGAACTGGGGCATAGGATGCATTGTATATACCGTTGTAGGTCCCCTGTTAGTCCTCGGTATTATTAACCAATCGATTGCTTTGTATTATTCTATGACTGGTATAGGTAGTACGTTATGGCAGGTCAAGTGGTATTGTGGAGTGGGGGTGGGGTGGGAGTAATGCCTGGCAGTATAGGACGGCAGTATAGTATGGACGATATATACCTCTGTGGTCCCCCGAAAGCCATTGGTACTACTAATCGACCTAATGCTTTATGTGACTGGTCTAGGTAGTATGTAAGACCAAACGTTATTGTTTGTGTGTGTGTGTGTGTGGGGGGGGGGGGGGGGGGGGGGGGTGTAATGCATGGTAGTTTAGTGTGGTAGTATACGATGTACGCTTTGTACCCCTACAGGTCCAATGTTAGCCCTTAATACTATTAATCCACCTAATGCTTCAGGTTATCCTATAACTGGTATAGGTAGTATGCAATACTAGACATAGGGGTATTGTGGGTAGGGGTAATGCCTGGTAGTTTAGAACGGTAGTATAGCACGGGCGGTATATACCCCTGTAGGCAACCTGTTAGTGCTTGGTACTATTAACCAACCGATTGCTTCGTTTTCTTATATGGCTTGTATAAGTGGTACGTTATAGTAGGTCAAGTGATATTGTGGGGGTGGGGGTAATGCTTGGTAGTTTAGAACTGTAGTATAGCATAGGCTGTACATACCCTGTATGTCTCTTGTTGACCATTGGTACAACTGATCCACCAGGTGCTTCATATTATCAAGCGGTATTCTGGGGTGGGGTTAATTAATGCCTGGTAATACAGAACGACAGCAGAGTATGGTTGGTGTATTCCCCTGTAGGTCCCATCTTAACCGTTGATAGTATTAACCTATCGAATGCTCAGCAGTTCCTACCCTATTCCGAGTGCTCTTGTTATTGTTTCGTCTATCGAGATCACCCAATCAGTTCACTTTACGGCGCTAACTGAACAAATAGATTACTTCATTCCGGTAACCTCTATGCAGAGTTATCTCTCCTATTACAACAAAGTCCTATCCGATTCTCTTCACGACTTGTCCCATGGAATCCTTTTTTTCTGAAATGAGGCCATAAGGGCCATGAGAAAATCCCCCAATGAGGGATTTTTTTCATGACCCTCATGGCCTTATTTCAGAAAAAGGGGATTCATGTCCCATGGAATCACTTTTTGGAAAACATATGTGGATATGGAATCCCTTTTTTTGTCGTATGACGTCATGAGGGTCACAGAGGTATATATCGTCCATACTATACTGCCGTCCTATACTGCCAGGCATTATCCCCACCCCCACTCCACAATACCACTTGACCTGCCATAATGTACTACCTATACCAGTCATAGAATAATTCAAAGCAATCGGTTGGTTAATAATACCGAGGACTAACAGGGTACCTACAGCGGTATATACAATGCATCCTATGCCCCAGTTCTAAACAAACGATTATAATACTGCCTGACCTAGCATTAGGAACTACCAATATCAGCCATAAGATAATACAAAGGATTCGGGAGGTTAATAGTACTAAGGGGGTAATAGGCCAACAGACCATTCATCCTATACTACCAATCTAAACCACCAAGGACTATCTCGCAATACTGCACTGGCCGACCATACATGACCCCATCCCCACAATACTGCTTGACCTAGCTATAGCTGACATAGGATAATATGAAGGCTCAAGGGCTAATAGGGGGCCTACATGGATATATACCGCTACTACCATATCACCACCATCCCATACGAGAAGTCCGCCATACCATGATCCGAATAACGTTATGTCAGATTGTATAATGGACAACAACAGTGGTCAACATCTCTATGACGTCGCGTGCGCATCATGACGTCACGACATCAATAGCAACGTCAACCGTTTCGCGGAGAAAAACTTTCAAGAAAACTCACCTTCCCCTTCCATTTTTCATCACATACCCATAATATATACCCATAGCTCTGGGTGTACATATATCACTATACATACCATAGCATACTATTTCTGCTGTACGTACACTGCTTGTCGGATCTAGCTGAATAGGGCCGAAGTTTTACACCGGCAAAAGTTACATCGGCAATGGCTCCGGTTCCTATGGGAATTTAACACTAGCTGCACCGGCAAATTCCGGGTAATGAGGGTCGAAAACCTCCTGCTATACTACTTTTTTCGTAAACCAATAATTAACGAAACGGGCCCCAAACCCCAAACATTCGTTTATTATTATTAATATTTTCAAGAAATACTTTCGTTTCGCAAAAGTAATTCTTTAAAATAATAGTAATAAACGAACAAGCGTTTACACATAAAGGATATATGAAACCTAAAGATAGTTTTGCACAATGGAAATTGTGGCATCGTTGTCGTACGAGCTGCCAATAATTTTTCCGGCAGACAACTTGAAAAATTTCGGCACTGAGAGGGTCATGGGACGCACCCCCTCTATCCACCCTTTTAGCTTGAGGGCGAGGGCATACCATTCTAGCGTTAGTTTCATTAAAACGTTGGGCACCAGTGTAAATAAACTACGGAAGAGTATTAGTGCCACCAACACAAGTGATGGTCAGCACGCAGCTCTGTCAGTCATAGTGTCCGAAACTCTGCTGAAATAACAACAGTTATCTCAGTTATCTGGCTATACCTACCCTATACCTGTCATATCCAGTTTTGAATACAGGTGACCCACCCCCCTCCCCCTATCGCCACCACCACAATGTTATCCCCAAGATGAATAAAATAGTTTTCCAATGCATTAGATTGCACGACAACACACTGGCTTCTGATCTCTAACAAACTCTCGCACTACCGACCGGACACGAATAATACCCCTCCTAACACCCGAACCTTGACATTTCTGCCAGATAGGCCTCCTTTTCATTCATTAACGACCACTCCAAGTGGAATATTGTTTTCCGAACGAGTACAACAGACCTCATCCATACAAATGCCCAATTTTGTCTATCGACTTTGCCATCCGTTACCTAGCGGTAAATAAGAATTTAGTGCAACCTCTCCCAGCATACTAAAGTTGATGATCAAATAAACTGACGCTCTATTCCAAACCATATTTACAAAGGATGCAGCTTGACAAATGCTGTTCCACGTGAAATTTACCAATCCCCCCCCCCCCCACGCACAAACAGCTATGTCCGTCTAATAAACATTCTAATAAAATACCAAACAACACACGTTATTGACAAGTCCCGTTCAATAACGTTGCAATAAAAATCCAAAGAGTGAATCTATAATATACATGAGGCTCCGTGAAGACGTCCCACAACTTCGGATGCCTTCCCCATCCCGCCATAATAAATCACAAATAGAGCGATACACCCAAAATATATCAGTGCACGCACGTTTTTCTCATCCGCCAATGAGAAATGCTGCGAAAGTTCCTCCCTCCCTCTCCCCACACTCACTACTCGAAAAGTGCTGCCGGTATATGTCACCACTGGAGTGGCTCACCCTTACGAAGATATGCGACTTTCACCCAGTGCAGTGCCCCAACATTACAGCAGAAAATAGAAGATCGTGGAAATAATGGCCTTCCACATCAAATTCAACTTCTACCCCACCTAGCATTTCCCCATTTCGAATCCCGAAACACCGGCACCCATAATAGATGAAGATCAAAATGGAACACATCCCACAAAAGTAAAGTGCATAAACAGTAAATACGCAACACCGTTGCAGCTGATAAGGCTACCAAGTGTACAATAAAAAGTCGAAATTTTGAGATAAAAAGTCGAAATTTCGAGATTTTATGTCGAAATTTCGAGATAAAAAGTCGAAATTTCGAGATAAAAAGACTTAATTTCGAGATTTTATGTCGAAATTTCGAGATAAAATGTTGAAATTTCGAGATTTTAAGTCGAAATTTCGAGATAAAAAGTCGAAATTTCGAGATAAAAAGTTGAAATTTCGAGATAAAAAGTCGAAATTTCGAGATAAAGAGATAAAAAGTCAAAATTTCGAGATAAAAAGTCGAAATTTCGACTTTCTGGGTGTGAGAATTTTTTTTCTATGTCCCTAATACGCTTCGTAGTTTTCTACTGCAACGTAGAACCGCCTCATCATTGTAAATTTCCACGGATTCCCAATCTGTTTTTACAGCTTACTAATCGTTTTATACAGATTAAGACAGTTATATAACGGCGGTTCTCATTGGCCAATTGTATTTGACACGCGTTTCAGTGCCAGTTGCGTCAGTTTTTTTTATACTTTATAACGTCAACTGCTCTCATTGACAGAATGTCGGTTAGAGCTACTAAACGTATCAATTTTCTGAAGATGATCAGAGGTAGAAATTGGGGAGCAAACAAAGATGTGCTTCTCAAGCTCTACAAAACATTTATACGTCCGGTACTAGAATACGGTCCCATAATAACAAGTGACCTGAGCAAAACTAACATTCAGAAGCTACAGAGGGTTCAAAATTATGCCCAGCGTGTGGCACTATGCAAACCGAAATGGACACCGATAAAGGAACTTCACGAGCCAGCAAAAATAGAAACTACTGATACGCGATTAAAAGACCTACAGAACAAAACCCTCAACAGACTCCAAGATAGTGAATTAATGGTTGAGCTGAACGAACACCGATCCCTTAACAGAAAAACAAAATAAGTTTCCAGCAAGAAAAAAAAAAAAAAAAAATTATACAATATTACTAAATTGCGTGGAGTCAGTGAGGATTGCCTCGCTACTCATTGAGATCTTTAGGATTGAGTCAGTGAGGATTGCCTCGCTACTCATTGAGAACTTTAGGATAGAGTCTGTGAGGACTGCCTCGCAACTCTGCTGAAGCGCGATTGAAATGCGTTTAATAAGATCTATATAACAAAACCCTCCACATACTCCAGGATTATGAAACAATGGTGAAGCTGAACGAACACCGAACCATTAACAGAAAAACAAAATAAGCTACAGGAAATTAAAATTACTCAATAAAATTAAACTGTGTGGAGTCAGTGAGGATTGCCTCGCTACTCATTGAGATCTTTAGGATTGAGTCTGTGAGGATTGCCTCGCAACTCTGCGTGTTGGGAGTGGGCTCCGAAGAAACACACCCCATTACCCCATCCATAGCAACAATCACACAACAGTCACAATATACAACAGCGGATACCTATCTTTCTCTCTACCTATAACTTTTCTAATTGAACATTCTCAAATTTTCTTGCAACACTCTTATCAAGAAGACGCATGGAAATGGGAGACAAAGCGTAGGAGGAATTGGTGCAACCTACCTTTCTGCAACATACACAAGAAACCACCAAACACCAGGCAAGGATTGAAACAAGCTTGTCTGGCTGGGGACGAGTGTACATTTTATATAAATAAACATTTGAATAAAGATTTAACAGCCCTTTTATGGGCTTGATGGTGTGTGTCTGTGAGAGGGTGTGTTTTTTGGGGGGTGGGGGGAGGTCATTTGGAATTCCCGAAGGATAACCAGATACCTCATAATCACATACGGCATCCTATCCCCCAGAAAGCTTGATGGATGACTCCCGGTGTTTCAAAACAAACTGTTGGAGCTTTCTCCACTCCTTTTTTGAAACCGCTATGGTCATCTACCGGGGCCGCTACCAAACCGGCGTTGCTGTTTGGGTTTCTTTTCTCTTCTTCCCTTAAATTTGCCATCGCACACCATTATATTCTGGCTCGCCACCACGGTGGGACTCAAACCTCTACCATCGCCGAGCTGGAACCGAATAGAGCCCACTCTCTAATAGTCTTAATGGAGGTGAGGGACTGAGTATTGACAATCTTTCACTCCTACGTAAACTGCCGGAAATTCTAACCGCGTGCATACCCCTTCAGACCCCCTTTGAGGCCATAGGAAAGCTAGGCCTGTGTGATCCAAATGGAATAAAATAAGGTTAACCAGGTCGCAAGGGATTTGTAAATCCCACATCGTCCCTGCGCGCCTTCGGCGCGCTAAAACCTTTCATTCATTCGACAGAATGTTTTATTGTGAACGTGTGCATTCATTTTAGCAACTTTGATAAATCCGGTCACGGGCAACTATAACTTTCTAATGCCAGTTACTATTAATGAATACTCGAACTCTGTCGCTTCTCCAGTGGCCCTTTATCAGGGACTGAATGAGATCAACTGTTCTGGAAAAATCGAAATTAGGACATTATCACCAAATGAACCGGGAAATTTCTGGGGTACAACAATCAATGGAAAAAACCCTGAAATACAAATTCAATTAACGGCAAGCTGTTCTAAACACCGCTGCCTTCATTGGCGTAGATAGACGGGTCGGGGGTGACGTTCCCCTCACCCCACCAAAATTGTTTTCGAAAATGTGTGTGCTTATCGGACATTTCGGTTGAGCTTGGGATCGTTTTAGGGTTCTTTGAGCAGGAATTTGGTTCTCAGAAGCAAGGAAATGGCGTCTTCAGAGGTCCAAATTAAAAACATTTCGCCCACCGGGTCGAACCAGTGCCGGCGCTGAACCATGCTTGACCCCGCGGTCTGGGGACTCAAAGCGCGTGCTTTCGTAAATTTTGTGATCAATTGTCCCTCCGCCAATCGAAAGCTATTTACGCCACTGCTTGCCTTATTGGAGACCCATTGAAATTTGAGGACGAATCTATCGCCGATAACCTGTCACAAGTTACGGCCAAAGTTTTTCCAACATCGTTCATTCCATTTGCATTGTGGGTAATAAAATTGCCCCCCCCCCCCCCAAAAAAAAACAAAAACCGTGATATGGATAAAAACAAAAAAGTCTTGATTATGTTTCTCTTTTTCTATTCATCGTAGTGACTGAATTGTTATTTTGAAAATCTTCGATAGACATTCCAAGATAATCAAGTCGTAAAGCGGTTGTTTGAAGTTTTGTTATTGACTTCACAACACAGGAATTTCTGGAGGGACAAATTTTTATCACCCACAATGCAAATTGAATGAACGATGTATGAGAGACCTATTGGCTGTCGCGATCAATGCCCAATTCGCTAGTGCTTCCGGTGGGAATCATTGAACTTATTTGGTGAAACGAAATAGCCTCAAATGAGCCCACGAGAAGATGCATGTGCTCAAATAAAACCCTAGAGAAGCGACTTTTAGGTGCGTAACAATAAATCGCTGTAAAACAACATTCTCACTCCTAAACCGATAACTCTCTGTACTAGTTCGTTCTCCCCAAGGGAGAGGGGAGGGGATTGGCGTGCAGTACGCCTTAATATACAACGCCGCCATGCCTGCTGTTGGGATTAAGTGTCTTTTCTAAAAACACAAGGCGATGACGCGAATCGGACTAGAACCGTTGACCTTGGATTTCAGTCTCGGTGCTCTAATGAGCCACTGCGATCCCATCAGGGTCCCTAAAGTGTTTAAAAAGAACAACTGTTCACTAAGCACACTGTCATCAACACTGTTTCTATGGGGGACTAATAAGTTGGAGATACTGACAGTTGCTCGCCGCTACACAGGATACCTAAATTATGTTGCAATAAATCCCCCCCCCCCACAAAAAAAACAACAAAACACTTCTATGATGCACGAAGCTTCGTAAAAACGTACCGCAACATAGAATGCTTTCTCCATCACGCCACTATAACTTACAAAAAGAGCGATACATCCAAATGGTCCCAGTACACACATTTTCTGCCACCCTCCAAATGAGAAATGTTGCATGAGTTGCCACTCCTACCGCTCCCTCCCCCCGCCCACCCGGACAAGTGCTTCCTGGTAAATATCACTGAAGTGGCTCACCCTGGGAGCGTGGTGTCTTAGTAGATAGAGCATCGAGGTTGAAAACTGAGGGTAGACGGTTCGATCCTGACTTGTGTCACCGCATTGTGACCTTGTACAAGACAGTGAATCCCAATTGCTTACAGAGAGGGGGACGCGGTGGCGTGGTTACGAAGACGTACTGCACTTCAATGGTGCATGTGCCTTAGAGCAGCCTTCTAGAGTTAATAATTTGACGAGTTTGACGGTTGCTGGGTGGTTCTCTCTGGGTTCTCAAGCTCTACCTCTACCACTACCTCTACTGCCTGACACGACATGACCTTAGCTGGGATGCCATTAACCCCACTTTACAAAGCTCACCCTTACGAAAGATGAGGCTTCTACCGAAAGCACTGCCATAAAATTAAAGTAGAAAATATGCTCTCGTTGAAAAACGGTCTTCCACCTTGTATTGTATAACTGAAATCCCCCCGTTGACTTTTTGGAGCACCCTGTGTGAACATAAGAATCACTCAGGTATTTTTCGTAAATCCCTCCGTTGACTTTTCGGAGCACCTTGAGCAACCCACAGCGAGGGGGCATCTGGGAATTTTGCCGAACTTTATCTCCATCGCCACAGTAGGGTTCTTTAACGTGCACATTAATCTGTTACTAATGACTGCACACGGGACAGAGTGCGTGCGTGCGTGTCAGCTAGAAATCTCCTGTCCCTGTGGCCGGTGGCTTCCCGTCAGGGGAGGGATGGCCCAGTTAGTTGTTTATAATGTGACAATATATATTTCTAGCTTACGAAAGCGAAACCAAAATTAAAAATAAAAATGAAATAAAATTACACATGCATTCTAAAACATGAAATTCGGAATAGTCGTCTCGAATTTGCATCTTACGGTGCTGAAAGATCTAAAATCAACTGTACTGCTTGTCGTTTAAGATAGTTCCAATGACGGCCGTAAGCTATATTTTGAGACAAAAAAATTTGAGGTTTGTTCTGCAATGCAAAGGGAATGGCTGTTGTAACAGACCGGAACTGATGCTCATTTTGCATCCATCATCTCTGTTCGCTGATATCATTGTCTCCCATTTCCAGGACTGCTGTGGGTGATACATCTTTTGGCTTCTGTCGTACTTGACAGACTTCATTTGATGTAGCAAATTTTTCGGACGCTGCCTTGGCTGATGATCATAAGAAGCTGCTGATTCTCCTGCTTTATGGAGATGCTGACGAAATAAAAGATATATTTTCGCAAACCAAAACTCAAGAAAATCAACTAAAACTGCGAAATTCTGGACATGAATGTGATAAAGGAGAAACAGGGAAGGGAGTTGAAGATAATATTTGGATTTGCACGACTTACCTTTGCACTACGTCTTTAGTCGTTCACACTTGGAATGAGTTGTTATTAAAATTAGTAAAATGTTTTAAACGAGAATGTTTTTGCCAGTCTTGAATGCCTAACAATTTAAGTGATGTTGTCGATGAGAAGTAAATCAAGTGGCACTGGTGAGAAAGCTCTCGGAAAGCGCCTTTGACCGGCAGTTTTCAAACTTATGCTACCACACTTTCTTTTAACAAATATGTATATTGTGCACACTCGCAAGTGCGGGAGTTTAGTTTAACTTATAACACAGCTATAGCTTCATTGTCAGATTAATTGTTGTAAAGAGACTCACACCTCTTTTCATGAATTAATCAAATGGTAACTGTAATCCGCGCGTGCTGAAATGTACAGAACTTCATAATAAAATGCACGGCAAAAATCACAATCGGCAGGATGATGGCTGAATTGATTGAAGTTGAGCAGTTTGATGTACGTAGAAGGTGAAAGTGGATTAATGAAGTAAATAGACATTATTGTTCACCTACATCGGCATATGCTGTATGCAACAGATGAAAAGTGTTCCAAGACTAGTGTTGGAAATCAGAGGCGCTAATACACAAGAACAGTGATGATATTGGGGCGTGTTTCAGTTGACTGTCCCGGTTTACTTGGTTGATATTGAGCATGCGTAAACATGCCGGCATAAGAGAGTTTATACCATGCTGGAGAGGGGAAGCATTGATACAAGAAGAGTGGTGATATTAGTTTCAGGTGACTATTTACTGGGTTTGTATTGGGCGTGCATAGACACATCGGAATAATAACCTGGGTGTTTCATTAAACAGCTTACAATCTAAATTATCATTCCGAATTAAACTATCCAAACCACCATAGAGTGGAAGGCTATCGGCTTACGTTTAATTCATGATATGCGCAGTGAACTGTACGAACATTAAATAATGTCCCGATACCAACCGCAATACATTGCAGTGATTGATCAATACCTCCTTGATTTTATTTTATGTCGCCGGACACGCGCATATGTCTACTGTCAGCGATTCTTATGTCCACTGTCAAGGAAAGCGTCTCGTTGCCATGAGTAACGGTTCATCGCAATGTCTTTTTTCACTTGAAATCAACTGAGACAAATACATTTAACTGAAGTAAAATACACACAGAAGTACCGTTGTTACGTACAAAAAGATTAATTACGTAAACATGGGTAATTATTTTTGAAACCGATTAGATTATAAGGTCTCTTTTCATTAATTTACTGTAACATAAACTGAAATGAATCGAAAGCATCTCGCCCCGTTGATTGCATACGTAAACATTGAATAAAGATTTTTTTTCCAATTCAGTTGTACTTGTGTAAGAAGGGGACAGATACGTTATTCTGTTTGTTGACAGGGGATATGGTCTCACGTTCCCTGCATGAAACATATATTCAACCGAGGCGTCAGCCGAGGTTGAATATAAATTCCATGCAGGGAACGTGAGTTATTATTATTATTATTTATTGGTGCTTTACGCCACATCAGCAGCTTAGGCTCTATCGTGGCGATGAAAGAGTATATTTCAAAAATACCATTGATTAAAATATGAAACAAATGGAATAAGAGGGTTAAAAAAGTTGAGTGTGAAACATAATGAGAAAGTGAGACCAGTAATTCAAAAAATACTGTGTAAATCAACCTGTGAAATAAACATGGATAGATGAAATTTAAAAAGGTAAAAACAATTTAAAATTTATTAAAAAGGTTGATTTCCTTCAGGAACGACAAAACTTTATGAGAATTTGTCTTGTAAAACAGGTCTCTAAGAGACACAACATTAAAATACTGTCGTCTAACAAGATTAAAATCTGTACAGTGCAAAAGAATGTGCTCCACTGTCAACACCTGCTGGCAGGGAACACACTCTGGTCGCAAATTACCCTCCAACAAAAAGGAATGTGTAAGTCGTATATGACCAATATGACACTGCGTCAAAACTGCAAGATCCTTTCTACAAAGGTTACTAGACGGGTAGTGATCTGAAATAGTTGGTCGGAAGCGATGAAGCTTGTTGTTTGTCGCTCCATCCCATTCCGCCTGCCACATAGATTTGATGTAGTTACTAATATGTGGTTTGAAATCACTGAAAGGGATGTTAAAATCAGTGAGAGGCTTAGCTAAAGCCTGTTTTGCTGCACTGTCTGCTTTGGTGTTACCAGCGATACCAACATGTCCGGGTAACCAGCAAAACACGATATCATATCGGTCAGACACGAGAGTTGTTAACTTCTCACGAAGCTCCAAAATGAGAGGGTTCTTCAACCTGGGGTTGAGTAAAGCAAGTAAAGAGGAAAGAGAGGGAACGTGAGACCATGTCCCCTGTCAACAAACAGAATAACTTATGATATTCCCATTAAACCAGAATAGTCCACTGACTGTACCATTAGATGAATGAACAGCATCATGTTATCACCATTTACAATCGAAATGTATTATCTTTCCAGTTGGGTCATCTATTCCTGCAAAGGGAGCAGAACATAACGTTGCACTTGGCCTCTCACGAACACGTGGATGTAGGCGATGCATTAATGTACCATCCAGTTACTCACTGCAAATCAATACTGAACTTTTGGCAGCTTTAACTCCTCGATATTGCATACGCAGCTGGTGTGGCCTTAATTTTCCGACCAACCGATATTTATTAAGCCTAAAATTCCATTTAAAAAATGCTCTTTGGCTGTACATCACACAAATGGTAAAATCATATGAAAAAGGTTAAAACATGTTAGTAAAAGCCTGTCTGAATAAAAATGTCTTTAGTTTTGATTTAAAAACGGGCAAGGAACTGGCCTGTCTGATATCATGCGGAAGTCTATTCCAAAGTTTAGGCCCACAGACTGAAAATGCCCTGTCACCCGCTGTACGCAACTTGCTACTGGGTTGTTTGCGATTCAACATGCTGGAGGATCTAACTGTTCTGGGTGGTCGGCAGCATTCGACTAAATCAGCTAGGTATGTCGGGGCCAACCCATTCAGGCACTTGTAGACCAGCAACAGTACTTTAAATTCAATTCTTTGTTGGACTGGAAGCCAGTGCAAACCAATGAGAATAGGTGTGATATGCGATGACTTTGCTGTTTTCGTAATGAGACGAGCCGTGCAATTCTGTACCCGCTGGAGCTTGTCAATGTTATATTGCTTAGCCCCCACAGAGCAAAGAGTTGCAATAATCCAGTCGAGTGCTAACAAATGCATGAACAAGTTGTTCCGACATCTGCTGATCAATAAGACATCGTATTTTATCAATATTTCGAAGGTGCAAGAAAGCTGAACGACAGATCTGGGTAACGTGTGTGTCAAAAGTGAGGCTATTGTCAAAGAGACAGCCCAGGTTTCGGACTTCGGATGTAGGAGACACCTCAGCTTCGCCAATACGGATGCTGCAACACGGGGACTTATATTCCGGAAGAGTGAATCTGAAAAAATGCACAAAGATTCACCATGGCTAAAGTGTTGTGATCACGTCGGATAGTTCCACAAATTATGTTAATGTCTTGATAATTTCAAAGGAAATTAAATATTTATTGACTGGAATATCTATAACCGCGGTTGGAAAGAATATCTGTATATCTTCGTAAATAAAGGAACATCACAAATTACATCAACGGTCATCTGGGCTCAAATTTCCACAAAAAGTGGGTAAACAAACTCCTCATAACAGCGTCGAATTCCGAACAGAATTAAACTGGTGGGCTGAGAGCTTAGAAGATGGATTGATCCTGACACCTATATATATACCACTAGTGTTTTTCTATATTGTCTCTGAGTCAAAATATTCACCACCATAATAAAAGAGTTTAGGACTTAATTCTTTCACTATAGTGGAAGCATTGCTTTCAAACTTACTTTACTTTTGGAAATGAAATGAAGCTAGAGACGTCACATAACCAACATCTATAACTTTTTCAGTAATAAAATCACTGTTCGAGAGTACGGGACATAAATAAACAAAAAAAAAACGCTTATTATTCATACAATAGACGCCCTCTTTAAAGAGAAACAATTCTTTCAATATATAGAGGATATCTACAAGCGCTCGTGAAAAATAAACACTAGATTTTCTTTTTATTATACGCTTTTTTATAAGAATCTGATATTTACTATCAATACTTCCATTCGTTTCAACCTTGAATTGATGCATGAAGTTAAACAACTGATGGGCATTGACACGCGGAAGTGATTTGATCGATACTCGGAACAGGTAGCGTCTTTCGATCTGATTCAGCTGGCGGGTTTCATGCATCAATTCAAGGTGAATACATGTTGAATTATTGCTGGAAAGGATAGGTATCCACTCATAAACACTAGATTTGTTTTCATTGTACGTAGAACAAATTGATCATTTACAGTGATAATTTGACTCGTATTCACCTTGAAGTGATGCCTTGAAAGCCACCACTTTGATTGATACCGTGAAAGTGAAAATTTCTATATCTTCACAGTGGGGGATACGATTTCTATCTTTTCGCAATTTTTTCGACAATCTATCGTATGTGCAAGGGGGTAACTGTGGAAAAAGGAACATTTATGAGTAAAAAAAATCATGTTCAAAAGAGATAAGAACAAAAAAATAAAACCCCAAACCAAAGCGATGTACTCAACTTTAACGCTCTGCAGTCCAGAGAAAGCTCTATGTCAATATGTTTTACCTAAAAGTGCTGACGCCAGTGACGTCCCAGCTGTTACACGTATAAACGTTTTCAGTGTTGAACCACCCAAGAAAATGTAGTTCAACAACAAGTTTGTGTTTTAAGCAATCATTTATCTCAAACTCGTTATCCCAGTTGTAAACGTCGCTCACTCTCACGAAAGCCCGAACATTACTCGCCATATGGTCTATAGGGAAATTTACCTGTGTCGCGCAACTACCCCAACATGATGTCCCTCCCTTTGAAAACCTCTTCATTGTACCTTTTCGTTTAAAAAACCCCAGCTCGACAAAGGTTAAAATGGCAAGTCCACACGGAAGCTTGTATTGTTATCAATCGCACGTTAATTACGGATAGAACGAAAATGGAGTCCGAGATTCCCGATGCTTTGAATTTAAAATGACGTCAATGACAACGCACTTCTAGCTCACATTTAACTCTAATATGCGAGGATATCCCGTCTTTTGGGTCCAAAAAAAATAAAAAATTTACTCTCATCCAACCGAAACATTGTCGGCTTAGGGGAGTTCTTTTGTGCACCCTCTTGCCTCTTACCAAATACAACGCTTCCTAGAATATTATTTGTGTATGCTTGATATTTTTGGGTTTTTGTTATGGTAAAACTATTGTAAAACTAATAATTATTTCTCTTCAATTTTTAGACTTCCCAGAAAAAAAATACGACACGATATTACGTCTTTTTCTCTTGATCTTCTTACCCGCATTTTTCAATTTGTGAAGTTATTTCCATTTCTCCCCGTATAGGTCCATGGATGTCACCGGATGTGGGGCAGTTTCTTCACTCCGACAAAACAATTATTTTGAGATTGAAAAAAAAATTACTTGCGTTTTCATCGATTTGAATGTGAATTTCACAACTCCCCTCCCCCAAATTAGGGATTTCTTAGATACTTTAGAATTTGTTTTTGCAACGCGCAGCTGCAATGTGCGGCACTTAGGGAAATGGATATGCAAATTGGTTTTCTTGTGATTTTCCCGTGGCATATTCTGATATATACTCGTCTTTTTTGTTTGATGTTTGTGTTGAAACAGAAATGGGTCGAGTGTTATAAATGTATACATTCGAAAAAGCGCATTCCGAGATATGACATTTTGTACATGGGTCACAACTAAACGTGCCATTTTGGGTGAATACAATTGTCATTTATATCTTTACCCGCGGAGAGTTTTCAAAATAATTTTTTTATCACATCCAGTTATGGCAGCTGTGAAGCAGCCATAACTAGATTTTATGAAAAATTTATCCGTGTTGAAAAAAGTCCATTCAAGTTACAGGGGGGAATTTGGTTATTGTGTGCAAATTGTACTTATTTCAGAGACAGGATAAATCTTGCCCTGGGTAGAATATCCCCAGCAGCATGGGAGCACTATGCCCTCATGCTGCTGGGGATATTCCTGCCCAGGACAGCCATAACTAGATTTGATGAAAAATTTATCCGTATTGAAAAAAGTCCATTCAAGTACAGGGTGAAATTTGGTTATTGTGTCCAAATCTTACTTATTTAAGAGACAAGATAAATCCTGTCCTGGGCAGGAATATCCTCCAGCAGCGTGGGGACATACTGGCATAGCGGCACAGGGTACTAAGTCGTACTGTACATCGATCGTGCACTTGTCTTCAACCAATGCTAAGCCTGCTTGAGTGGAGTCTGAAAGTTACTCGCCGTTGCGCGGTGATTCTCTCTGGGTACTCCGGCTTCTTCCGACCGTAAATCTGGCTGACAGGAGGAGAAAATAAAATAAATAAATATAATAGTTAATATGCAATTTTTTTTTTACATTTGGTTTTGTTTGTTCATTCCAGTTCAATGAAAACCACTGGAGTGCCTACTGCTTTTCTTAGAAATGTAACGAACCTTTTGGAAATATCAACACGGATGTGGCGAATAATCATATGAACTTGTTTATCTCACACGAGGCACACCTTGATTCACTAAGTTATTTTTTTCATGCACCTGTTCAGTAAGCGATCAGAAAAGAGGACTAACCTATTTATCCAGCATAACGGTCAAATACAATCAACGTTATTCACACAAATCACTGTTCAAATTTTAGTTAACCCTTTACCCAACGTAAGGGCAAAACCAACCGGCGCAATTCCCCAAAATCGCCAATTAATTTTCATTATTGTTTCATTTTTTTGTCTCAAAAACGTAGATTATGACCCGCGTTGGGAACGAGCTCGTCGAGCTCGTTCCAACGAGAGGTCATAACCTATGTTTTTGAGACAAAAAATGAAAAAAATTTGTTATACAAGAATTTTTTGGCAAGTGTCGTCTGCTTTCAATGTTAGGCAAAGGGTTAAGTGAATGCTCTGATTTTTTATTTAATGGACCGATCAAACAAGATCACATTTTCAACACCGAATAGAAAATATATTCTGAAGAACGTTGTTCCCGGATCCTTTTAATTTCCACCCTCCCATTTCAAATTCGGTTCACTGTCGGAAGAACACACCGTATCCGCCTTTGCTTATACCAGTGGCGTAGCCACAATGGAGAGGGGAGGGGTGGTGGAGGGCTTTGCCCCCCCCCCCAAAGTTACATTAGCCCAATGCAACTTGCATATATCATAAAGAGCCCTAAAATGGTCTCCAACATAGGGCTACACACTTTATAAATGTCCCACATTCGCTTTTAGAGCCATGAATTTTGCAAAATTGTCCTGGGGAAGGAGGCCTAGTCCTAAGTAGGACTCTCCAGCTGTTACTCCCTCCTTCCACTTCCCTTCAAGTGATGTCGGGGGAGGGGTAACAGCCGGAGGGTCTTCGTAAAGGATAGGCGAGGCCTCCACACCCTTCACAACGGCCTTCCAAATTTCATGTTCGCCCACCTCCCTAAAAAAATAACTGGCTAGGGCAGCCCCTTTTATAGAAACCTGACTACGCGGCTGGTCTATACAGGTACATCGAGTGCATTGTATTGATTCAAACAGTGCCGACACGAAATAATTAAACATTGAACAACACCCGAGTTGGTTGAACAGGTAGGTAGGTCTCGAGACATTTTTGTTCATTGAGAACGAACAAATTATATTTAGAAAAGACCCTCTCCACTCATATTCAATACACCGTGTAACATTAATAAACACGGAAATATTTTCGTCGAGTTATTCATGGGAAAAACACATCTCGAAAATATCCTTGGGTCACGTTATCTGTTTAGACCGCTCGGAGCATTATGCTTTCAAAAATTATCCAAGTCAGCGAACACCTTAAAGGTTTTTCCGTTGCAATGTCTGAGAGGCTCGCCCGAGTATAAAATATTTCCAGGAGTTATACTGTTTAGGAATCAGCTGGAAGATTTGGCTCATTTTAACCGTTTAAGGTATGTACGTTGTATTTGTGTATAAATAACTTTTGCAAAAGAAAAACGGGCTCATGACCGAGTTTGTTGAGGCGAATCTGTTTTTGATTGGAGGAAGAGTTGAAATATATTTTCATTCGTACCTTTTCGGCGTAATATTGTCCCCTGAGTTCCAATGTGTTCTATGTGCCAGTAGGCACATGGAACACATTGGAACTCAATGGACGGTATTACTAGGAATAATCACTCCAAAGGACACGTGCACCTGAGACTATACATTGGGTACTCCTTCTCTGACGCAGTTTTTCTTTTAAATCTCCAGGTGACGTTTGCTTTTCTGTGCTTTATTACTGTACGGGACGCTATAAAAGAGGGAGATCAATTTCATCCTAATTTCTCTCTGCTATTTAATGTCGATAATAACTGTCTGGGACAGTGGGTGATAGCTGCCTCGCATAAGACGTCTGCTATTTTGTAACTATTTAATCGCTTTTGCTTCAACGAAACAAAATTCGTCTCGTGAGAACCATAAGGTTCTATCTTCCAGTAGAAGATAGGACCTTATGGTTCTCACACGACAAAATGTACACACCAATCCAAGCGTCACTTCAGGTCATTCAGCAACTAGAATGTTGGCCATTCACTGCAGTGGGCAACATGTGCGGAGCTCTGCCACGTCTTTACTCATTTTGCAAAAACAGCATCAATGTATGTTTCTAGATAAATCAAATATCATTTTTGTGGTAAAAAATAGCTTATTAATCATCGCTGGACCGAGTTCGTCAACCTCGTTACGATGAGAGATTTTCAGTTTTATTTTGAGCCAAACTATAAATGATCGGGAAAATACAAAAGCTATAAAACTCAACATCTGCTGAGCGGTTTCTGGAGAACCAGTTGCAGACAGTGAAAGTGCACCTTGTAACAACCAGTAGTGTAATAATCAACCACTAGTGTAATACAAATCAACCAGTAGAGTAATAAAAATTAACCAGCAGAGTAATAATCAACCAGTAGTTTAATACAAATCAATCAGTAGTGTAATAAACTTAACCAGTAGTGTAATAAACATCCATGAAAACCAACAATTTTTCAACAAAATTTGAAAATTTTTTTGGGTTGCCCAAAGCATAGTTTGGGTACATCTTATCGATTGTTTATCATTTTATCGTATAGTTTTGCAGGTCAAACATCATTTCGGAGGTTCAATACGGCGAGGAAAGGCATTTTTATGATTTTTATGTGATGTGCGTATTTTCTGGTGTTTAATGCCACTTTCTGCATTTGTGGCTTTATGTAAATTTAAAGTTGGCCAATTATTTATAGTAATACTGTGCTTTTGAGAGACTGTGTCATTATGCGTGTTTTTCTTCAGTCTAGTTGACCGTTTTGAATTCTAAAATTCGTTTTTCTTCTAGGAGTGGTGCTCATCATATTCCTTGAGCATAGACGCTCTACCATATTTTACGAATGTGCGGTGGGGGGGGGGGGGGGGGGGGTGGGGGCACCTAAAATCTGCGGTCAGTTATGTTTTTCCATCTTGAAGGAGGAGGTCAGTAGGAGAGTAGAGGGTATCTAACGTGAGGTGAATAGGGTGGGTTATTTGGAGGTTCACTGCCATTTCCGTTGGCCATGTCAAGTGATTGTTCTCGATTACCAATGGTAGACAGCTATTTAGATCCTGTGATGATTTACATTTTATGCAAAAAGCTTGAACTCATTCAGCGTGTAGAAAATATTGTTTCGGCAGAATTCCTTTATGGGTTAACACTACTCTAATACGACATTAGAAGTGTGTCATGTGGATAAATGACACTCATTTGGGGAGAGAATGGGGGAGGCGCAAGGGGCGTCATAGTTACGGGACCCAGGGACGCCATGTTGTATTGTTATGGTAGCCCGCGTGAGCGAACATGTTGTGACGTCATTCCCATAGGGATATGTGATGTAAGTGCGCGTGCGCAGCGCGTGTAATTAGGTGACACGTGTTTCCGCCGTCTATATTCTGTATACTGGAGACCGCCATCTTGGTTTTATGGTAGCACGTGATTGCTATGTGGATCCAATGGCCTCTAATAGAACGAGAATATGTTTTGAGGGTAAGTTCGATTGGACGGGAGTATAATGAATACCCAAATGAGACCGACAACTATTTATCTGGCTCGGATTGGCGAAGAAAGCTCATTTTTTATGTTCTTGGCCTTTCCCTGGCCCGGGTCTCCCAGAATCCTCGTTTCTAACTGACACGGACCTGCCCAGAGTACCACGTAGTGCTATATGACCTTACAAATGCGTTGTTCGATTGTACTAGAGTATTTTTACTAAGAGTGGCATTGCAGGGAAATCCTCGTATCCACTCTGTTACAGGATTTTATTAGGTACGGATTCTTCCAGAATCCTCGTCTTTGTGTGGCTTGAATTCTGTATAGAAACCTCCTTTTTTGACTGCTTAGACCATCTACTGCCCGTCCTTAATCTATTTAGATACCTGGCTATGTCCTTATCATTAGCTCTAATCCTAGCTAGGTATGACACTCTCCCGAATGACATTAACTAAACATCGTTTAATGCCAACAATAAGATACCCCCCCCCCCTGTAAAGGTAGACGCGTAAAGCGGGAGATGGGGCTGTGGGAGACCTTTAGTGATTCGTCAGGGCCGTATTAAATATTATAATTGAAGACAACACGCAGGACACACGTCCTTGAATATCATACTTCAGCACCTGTAAGTTACCTTGACAATTTATTCTATTATCATGGAACCTCACAACTTATTCCTGGGGTATAAGAAGACTCTCAAAAGCACAACATTATCATAAATAATTGGCCAACTTTGAATTTAAATGAAGCCACAAATGCAGAAAGTGACATTAAACACCAGTAAATACGCAGATCACATAAAAATCGTAATCATTGAACCCACGAAATGATGTTTGACCTGCAAAACGCCTTTAAATGTACGATCAAAATGATTAAAAATCGATAAGATGTACCCAAACTATGAACTGAGCCACCCCAAATATTGTTAAAATTTTGTTGAAAAACTGTTAGTTTTTATGGATGTTTATTACACTACTGGTTAAGTTTATTACACTACTGGCTATCACACTACTGGTTGATTTGCATAAGACAACTGGTTGATTATTACACTACTGGTTATTTTTTATTACACTACTGGTTAATATTACACTACTGCTTGATTATTACACTACTGGTTGTTACACATCTTCCAGTCCATGCTCTCAAGCCATCAGCCAAAGTATGTAAGGCCTTCTCCAATGCTATGGCCTGAAACCAGTCTAGCTCTTAAATAGTCCATCGCCTATATTCGCGTTTCCGACCAACTGAAAAATTTCAGACAAAGAATCTAAAACATTCAGTAAACAATCATTTGATTTGAATCCACGCAAGAAATATTCCTCAATCTACATGTAGTCATGATTTTACCTACTCTTTAGATATTTGACCAATGCTATTAGCCGTATTTGTTTATAATATAATTATGTATGGAACTCATTACAACTATAGTTTTAAGATTACGCCGCGTAGTACCACTAATTATGTTAATGTATCTAGATATGTTGAATTAAATACTTGTTAAATATACTTATTAAAATACCTCTAACGGGAGCACGTACATGAAAGAATATCTGTACTTCTTCGTGGATAAAGGGAACTCACCTCAAATCACCGGTTGTCTGTGCACAGATGTCACGAAAAGCAAGTTAACAGACAATCCTCACTCAGCTTTCTTGAAAGGCGCTTCTGTATAATATAACAAATATTGCATCATGTTACGAGTCATATGACAGATTATGGACCTGCAAGTCAACCATTAATTTGCATATTCAACGCAGCTTCGTTGAGGCCAGTACACATATTTCGGTTTGACTGCCCGGCCCATAAACTGCCGTATGGCTCGTAAACTCGCGAATTATTTGTGATTGATTCGCCGGTAGTTATATCGAAAATACTGAAATCTTTTCCGAAACGCACAAAATACAGAGAATTAGTTGCTTGGGACTGACGTTTTTCTTTTATCAACGTTTATCTCATTTGTGGGTACGAGATATTATTAATTTCCACTTGTGAAAATTTATATTTCTCGTGCTCACTCGCGGGATAGTCATCAGTAGGCACGCAAATTACCAGATACGCCCTTTTGAGATATATATAGTGCAGAGCCAGTCCATGAATGTTCTTGTATGAAGTTTTTAAGTCGAATGCATTTTCCAGAAAACACTCTGTCCTGTCCTGTTTCGAACTTTTTATAACATATGAAGTATTGCGTTTGTTATGCCGTCAGATAACCCCTTAAACATTTTACACAAAAGCTTGCTTTGTTGGTTATTACATACATTTATAACTAAAGAAAAGTCGACATACGTGTTTTTTAAACTTAATATTTTATAAGAATTGACGAGCAAGTTATTTATTTTATATTAACGCCTCTACTTGGCCCAATGGCGTGGGATGATCTCCCTATCGGCAGCTTCGCGGCCTCGTTCTTCAAGTATACTACGAAGGGATCTATAGCCTGCAAGGACCGGGTCTCTCTCCGCACACATTACAGCCATTTTGCGTCCCTATCAGATAGGACGGTACGTTGTGACAGCACCAAACTCCACAACTGACACTGACAGAGAGTGTTCGTACTCTTCGAGAGCATTCTCCAACTGGGGATCGATCGGGTACCTCTGCCGTGAGAGACCAACGCACGCATCCACGCTGCCATCTCTCTCTTAATGACATAGTAAAAAGATGTCTTAACCCTTTTAACACGAAAGGCCCCTTTTCCGGTCCAGAAACATGACATTACGTGTACAGTCCATTAAAAAACCCGTTTCCATCATCCCTGATTGCTAGTGCTAAATTAGGGGAAAATACCAAGTGTAACCAATTAACCACGCTATCAGTACGGCCTGACAAAAACATCACACCTCGTGAACTAAATGTCGAACAGGCAAGATTTGAATCAATCAAAAGAAAACTATTTTGTTCGAAAATGCACAACCATAAGACAATTATTAATTTGACAGGCCAACGTGTCGAAAAAGTGTCAATAATACGTCATTTTAATCCGCAGAGAGCTATTCCGTTTTCGACACACTGACATGAACGTAATCCTTACAATTAATTATTACCAGCCAATGAGGCGCCGGCACAAGGTTACAATACAGTGGGTTTTTTTCCATCGACGACAGTACTAATCTTTCCTCCTCTCCCCATCTTATCAAGTTGATTTGGGCAAAAACAACCATCTATCCATTTAGTTTATCATCTCATGAAAACAATATGCTGAAAAAAATATAGGTCGCCATGTGAATTTTGCCTTTAAATTTGGAGCTTACTGTACTCCCGTCCAGTTTTGCACTGAATGAAATAGACATATTTTTACCTACCGCCACCCAATTTTAATCTTTCCTCACACATTTCAGAAGACAATAGTCACCAATATTTTATATCTTTTCCAAAACATGCACTTTAAAATTTTATTCACACTTTCAAGCTCAGTTCATTTCCTCCAATCGGATAATTCCAGGAAGTTTTATCCTCCATTGAAGGTTGGGTGCAAACCACTTTTTGCACTAGAGGCGCTGTTTACCACGAAAACACTGTATTGTAACCACAAATATGTGTGACATCCTACCAATGCTCATTGCACACTGTAAGAAAAAAAAATCGTAGAACATCTCAGCGAAGATCCACGGTGGTTTGCATTCGCAGCACAAATGTGTATCTTTAAAACATTAATTGGTTGTGTTTGTGTTCAATGTCGTTCGTTTAAATTCATTCACGCTTCTGTTTTTAATAAACCTATGGACAAATATGTACGTGCGAACAGTAAACTTTATCGATGGGTCGGCAGCACACAACAGCAAGCTAAAATTCAATAAAAATAAGTTTTTAAAACAAAAGATGAGGCCTGTTACTGGTACACATTATGGCCTACATAAATCGGGGAAGGTCCAAGAATAAACAGGATGGGTATATCTCTATTATTTACCGAAAGTAGGCAGCATCCACCCCCTCTCCCGAAAAAATAGGTCTCTCCCACCAACCTTTAATACCGTCGTTAACCCTACCTACTTCCCAAAGCGAGCTATCACTTGCCGGAGAATCAATGAATTAAGGCTTGAATTTAATCACCCGGGTTTTGGATCCCTCATTATAATTTGTGTTTGTGAAATATTGACATCCAGTTCCCTTTCATCAAGTGGAATCGAATAATTATATTTTCCAACGATAACCACCACACCACACCACCCCACTCCACTAAAAGAAAAACCACCAGCAATTTTAATTATTAATTCACCATAATATTGTTGAATGCGGCAATTGTCTTAACTTAATTTAAAGTCAAATGGGGCAGTCTGCATAGGAGCGTATGCACTTGCACTGAACAACATAATGCCTGGATTCTCTGTGTGAAACACTTTGTACTTGTTAAAAAACACAGGCTACTCAATGTTATTGCTGAATTAAAAGTTGTAATTTTCTTTTCTTGTTTTCTGTCCTACAGATATACACCTTCCTTTAACTAACTATTTAGCTCAAAGTGTATGCGATTATCAGAATGTCGAATAACACCAAAGGACCGTCTTTCTGCTGATTGCGCGTACAAACACAGATTGACTGATTGACTATTATCTGTTTGGTGACCGTCTGATTTTTGCTTCAGCCAATGCTAACCATGCTTGTGGGGGTGTAGCCAGCATTTTTTAGGGAGATCGCCCACAATGCAACTCAAGGATGAGAATGTTTGGCAACTAAAAATACTGAAAACTTGGCCAGAGGTCAATCGGTGGTGGTGGTGGTGTGTGTGGGGGATGGTATTCAATATTTTGTGTCTGCATTGATCAAAGATTTCACGTTGAGGGAAAGTGAATCAAATTCAGTGTAGGCATGTATTAGATTGATGTGGAGAATATCGGCTGCGAACCTTTAATTTAAACAGAATTTATTGAAAAAATGAATATTATGTTACATGCACACACAACCTAAAACAAAAAATGAACACAATAGTACAGGATACACAGCACATAATATAACAGTAGACATGTTTGAAGCAAGATAGATTAAGGATTCGACGGAAAGCTTTAAACTTATGTGTGTCGTCTCCCTAGATCGAAATGCGAATGTTTAGGATTGGGGGGGGGGGGGGGTCGTATGACCCCCCCTGCCTACGCCCTTGCCGTCTTATTTGAGACCAAAACTCCCACGCTGAAATACGAAATGTCCAATGCATCAAGCCTATGGGAAAACATTCGCGAACTGTATTCATATTTAGCATTACTGTTCCAAAGTTACAGGCCTATCTCTTTTTTCAGGAGAGTAAACTACGTTGCCGTCTGCGTTCGGAATTTTGATGCTCGTAAGTTTCAGCCAAAGGCTCGTAAGTTTAATTCCGAAGCCTACTCGTGGAATAAAAGTTTTAATTCCGACGTTCATTAATTTGCTGTTCCTCTCCACCGAGGAGACCTTTATTGCCCCTGTCCCACACGTGTCATCCCAACCCCACTGTAAATTCTTATCTCCCAATATTTCTCACTGACTCTTCATCTCCCCAACTATAGTATTAATATTAATGCTAAACAAGTAAAAATCGCCGTCATTAGTAATGTGAAAAAGAGAGTACGAGCCAACCAAATGTTTGGCACATATATTTATTTATTTATTTATTTATTGGTGTTTAAGGTCACATATTTCTGCACAATGGCTAATCCTGACCTCGACAGTTTTACGGGTGGAGGAAGACGGAGTACTCGGAGAGAACCACCGAGCAACGGCGAGCAACTGTCAGCTCCCCAACATACTAACTCCACACAAGCAGGGTTAGCATTGTTTGAAGACAGTGCACCATCGACGTGCACTACGCTTAGTACACAACGTCACCGTGCCCCCACGTGGGCAATGGGGGTGAAGTGTCTTGCCCAATGACACAACGCGGTCGCTGCAGATGGGTTTGACACAGATCGCGTCGAACCAAAAAACTTAGTTGTTTCGAACAAATTGCGTTCGTAACAATCGAATTGTATGGACTTGTTCGATGCGACACGCCCGCGTTCAAATCGTCACTTTCTCCTGGTTTTTACAGTGGTGGGGGCAGATGAGGTTCGAAGTTTCAATTTCTCTAACGGTTAACGTGGGTCCGACTAAAATTTCGACGGAATTTATTAAGAAGTCGAAAAAATTCATCATCTTAAAAATTCACTTTTAGGTGAGCTCGAAATTTTGACAACGACCATCCTCGGGACAACACTCCACCTTTTTGCAGAGGTAACACGGACACGTTATTTAGGTGAATTTTTTTCGGCTTGGATATTACGTATTTTGCACGATTGTGACGGAGACACGATTAACACTGAGATTCTCATTGACAAAAATTCCAAAAAGACACTGTCGTCGCGGATGGAAGACGAGCGATCCAACGCGGATTCCCGCGGTAAAACATAGTCCGAATCGAGCGGTGAACTTTATTTGGTGGGCCCGAACTCTCCCGCGATGATGTAGAGACGTTTTGGCAAGGAGTGAGAGAGCTCGCTCGTCCGAGTCTAAAAAAATGTGAGGTGGGCCCGAACTCTCTCCCCTGTGAAAAAATAAATATGAGTCAGCTTAGTCTTGTGACCTATCAAATTAAAGGTATCGACGAGTACATTGCCAAAATAATCATCACGATTGAAAAAAATGTATGTAATATATATTATGATGAGTTGTGAGACGAGTGATGAAATAAATTGACTGGGTAAAAAAAAATATATATATACACCAACATTAAAAAGAAAAGAATGCAAAAATCTAACTGTTTTTCATTAAAGAAAAAAAAACAAAACAAAAAAACGTTTCTACACATCGGAGATTAGAAGCGAAGGGACAAGCAGGTTTGCAAATTAATACGAAGTAAGGAGAAAATTCAGGCACAGGATAGGGCCAGGCGATTGGGAGAGATGGGACTGAGACGAGAGGCGACCACGTTGTTCAGACCCGTCACCGAGGTTCTTGAACGAGCCAGGAAAGAGGTTGTAAAAGAAGGTTCTCTGAGGATGGGTTCGATCCCCGGTCGTTTTGCGCCGAGAACTCCGTCCG
The DNA here is from genome assembly GCA_031216915.1 of Pictodentalium vernedei. NCBI lineage: Eukaryota > Metazoa > Mollusca > Scaphopoda > Dentaliida > Dentaliidae > Pictodentalium > Pictodentalium vernedei. The sequence continues at coordinate 525,264,252 of CM062297.1, read as the reverse complement.
GTTACACTCTGAAGAGATTCGAGACTGATCCGAGTAGCGTCGATAGTTTTATGCCGAGAAGTTTGTCCAGATTCACCCCGGAGAGGATCGAGACCGATGCTAGCAGCATCGATCACGACGCTCGAAGCGTCATTAGCATCAGATCTGATGATGGTAGAGAAAAAGATATGATTTACGGAGTTCGTCAAGAAGGCAATAAAGAGTTTGTGGGTGACACGGAAGTATCGCTTGATGAAGACGACTATTTGATCGTCTGCATGAACAGGTACGAATTGACCATTGGATTGGATACTCTGCTCTCTCACAAGAGACCCGGCGATTACAGTGAAGATGATTACAAAAATTACGGAGACATTCTGGTTCAGACTCATGCCATGAAGAGGAACAACGATCCAAGAGAGACGATCCCGAAGGATAGGAGAGGCTACAAGTGGAAGCATGTGGTGGAACCCATATGGAAGGCGAACAAGTATTTCATGAAATCAACGACTGGAAAGGGAATGACCACCAACACGATATTTCTTCCGCGCGATCCCCGTTCCTTGTCAGAGAGACTGAGAGTGTTGATGGCCAGCAGAGAGGCCGGTGACACCAGAGTGGATAACAAGATAGTGAACATGTGCGACGAATTGTTGAGACAGAAGGTCTTGACTAAGAAGGATTATCAAAAGTTGATCAATCGTTTGAAATGATAAAATAGAAAGAGAAAAAAAAATAAAAAAATAAGTACATAAATAAAATATTACATATATTCCAAAAAATAATTTAAAAAAAAACCGAATTCTTAAAAAAAAGAAAATGTTAGTGATAAATAACAGGGAATAGCTAGATCTTACGTTTACAGTGGATTGGGCATCATCAATTCGATGATGCAATTTTCAACTCGTAAATTCACTGGCGACACCGTGAAACAGAATGCATCGAGTGTTCTCAAAATCGGAAAGAAGACGGCAATCGACGTGGGTAAGAAAGCTGCGACCGAAGCGAACGGTAGAATAGCTTAAGAAGCCGGCAAGAGAGGTGCTGATGTGTTGATTAATAAATTGATAACTCCACAATCTGCCAAATGATCTAGAACCGAATAGAAAAGCTGGAAAGACTTCTATGGTGATGTCTTACCGATACAGGACTTAGCTAAAATGACGAAAGGATCAGGATTGAAAGTGATTTATAAATAAAAAAAAACTCTTCATATATATATAAAAAATAGAAATTAAAAATGAAAAAAATAGAAAAAAACATCATTCAAAGCATAGTAAAAAAAAAACTGGGGAAAAAAATGGATATCAAAGACATGTCTTGGAATGACGTGATGACCAAGAGGTCGAATGACGAGTTCTTTCCCAAGATCATAAGAAGTCTGATAATGGGAAAATCGAATTGTGGAAAGCCCAATCTCTTGATGAATTTAGTGTTGCGACCTGGCTGGTTGGATTATGACAGATTATTCATTTTTGGCAAGAGTCTCTTTCAACAGAAATACAGATTGCTTCGAGAGTGCATGATGCGAAAATTTCCCAAGGACATCATGTCGAGAATCTTTGACAAACATGACGAATTCGAAGGACACTAGACTTCGAATATATTGGAAGGAGCGTCGAGAGAATTGACTAGGAGAAACGTCGAGTGTTCGAACGTGGAATGTCTGTTTTATGAGAATGCCGAAGACGTTCCCGATCCCAGACAGTTGAAGTCGGAGAACAAGAATCTTATGATCTTCAATGATCTGCTGTTGGAGAGACAGAATCAATGTGAATCGTATTACGTTCGAGGACGTCACAGCAAAGTGGATTGTTTCTATCTGTCTCAGAATTATTTTCGACTGCCCAGACAGACGATCAGGGAGAAAGCTAATTTTCTGTGTCTCTTTTGTCAGGATCTCAAGAATCTCAATCAGATCTATGGAGATCACATGGCCAACGACATGAGCAGGGAAGAATTCAGGAGATTTTGTAAGAGGGTGTGGGACAAAGGTCTTCATAAGTTCGTGGTGATCGATTTGACTAGCGAATTTAACAATGGAAAATATCGAAGCGGATTCGACGATTTTTTTTATATTCCCGATAATAATAGAGAAGAAAAAAAAAAAAAAAAAATATCGATAAAATATAAAAAAATATTTAATTAATAAGTAATAAAACAAAATGTCAGAACATCACCTATTAGAACAGAGAGTTGAGAATACGGCTGCGAAACAGTCCTTTCAAATCATAGTGAGTCATGACACGACTTGATTCACAACAAAATTCGAACCTTCCATCGAATTGAAGAAGGAAAAGAGATATGAGATGGCGTTGGCTAATCTTGAGACTTACTATTTATTTCCCAACGCCACAGAAAAAAATAACGCATTCAAGTATTCCGGTGGAGTGGATTGGTTGAGATTCGAATTCCCAAAGGGAGTTACAACATAGACGATCTGAACAATCACATCCAGACGAGACTGAAGACCGACGGCCATGGAAGCAATATGATAAGATTCGCTCCCAATACGAGTACTCTACAGACGATATTAGACTTGGGAGATAATTTTCGAGTGGATTTTAGTGCGGAAGATTCGACCGGCAAGATGTTAGGATTCGATCAAAAGATGTATCGAGGTCACGTTGCATCCGAAAATATGGTCGACATTCTCACAGTCAATAGCATTTTAGTGAATGTTAACATGATATCGGGAAGTTACGTCGATGATAGCGCTCAGTCTATGATCTACTCATTCTTTCCAGATGTTTCACCGGGTTATAAGATCGTGGAGTGACATTGAAATCTCATCCATTTACCGGTGATCCTGGACACATTGTATAGCATCAAAACCACGTTGACAGATCAGAACGGTGATCTGCTAGATCTTCGTGGAGAGAGAGTGACTATACGAATTCACCTTAGAGAGATGAAAAAAATATCAAGTGAATAAAAAAAAATAATAATAAATATAATTTGAAAAAACAAAAAAAAACAAATTTTTTTGTTTGTATTTTTCATTTTTTATACATTTATATAAGAAATAAAAAAAACTAAAAAAAAACCAAACTTATAATATTTATAATAATAAAAAAACAAACTTATAATATTCCTACTTAAAAAAATATATATATATAATCCAGTGAGAAAATAACAAATATGAGTGGAAGTCAATACATCATTAAAAAACGTGAACATATCCGAAGGACAGAAAGCTAAACTTTGCAGAGCATTGAGTCATCGAGATGAAGCCGTTAGATTTAAATTCAGTTACGAAGATCTGGTGAGTGGCGATAGCGATCGGATCGCCTGGACTAAAACTAAAATCAATAGGATTGAAACAGCGATTCGTAATCAAACGGGAAGGACGGTGAGCCTGAGTCCTGCTCAATTGAGATACAATCTGAATGAAAGGCAGTTTCTTACTGTTATTGGCGTGACTCGCCGCCAAAGCATTACCCATTCTCACAAAGATGGTGTTGCCAGCTCTGGGCGTGGGAGCTCTCTCGGGACTCGCTAGTTTGGGAGTCGATAATTAATGGGTAAAGGGTTGTTTTTGAAGAAGAGGGGAAACAGACTTTTTTGAAGAAGGGAGGAGCCATATGTTGGGTAGATGTCGAAGATAAAGGATTGTATCTAGGATCTACGAGAAAAGGCGGCGATGCTTTAAACATTTACACGAGTATGCATTAGAAAGAATTCTATCGGAACAAATCATATATGACGCGTGTTTAAACAGATGCGTAACATTGTTTTCATTAATATTGTTATTCATATCCCTAAATCAAAGCTATTTCGAAAATATCGAAACGTTTTGGAATGAAAAAAAAATGTGTCTTACCAAGATTATCGCATGATTCTAGATGTCCTAGATTGTTTAAAATACAAATTGGAACTTGTAAAACGTTACAATTATGAGGAAGTTTATTACATGTTTATTTGCATGAAAAACGTAGTTAATGTATTCGATGGTGGTGATGGTGATGATGAAAATATTGAAAAAAAATTCATTCACCAGTGTGTAAAATTTATTTGCAGATTACGCTCATTTGTGTCAAATAGATCATGGATCAAATTTGCTAAAAGGATAGAAATCATTATGCATTATTTCACGTATCCTTCTAACGACGACGACGATGGTGAAAAAATGATGGTTTTATCGAAAACCGAATGGCATAAAATCCTTCTTTGAAAAAAATATAATAAAAATACGTGTAAACATAATAAACAGAAAGAATTTGTTCATTCGGTTGATGATGAGAAGAATAGAAAGTGTTCAACTATATATAAAGAAAGAAAAATAAATAATAGAAAAAAAATAATAAGAATATAAAAAAAATTATAAAAAAAATATCTTTTTAGGACTTAAAAAACTTTTTTGTATATTTATAATTATGAGTAAAACGAATGATTCCATGGAATCGAGAGCTTAGTTTCTTCGAAGGGCACTGCATGGAGCTTATGCGATCTGCATGAACGAACAACTTCCTCACATCTTGAACAAAAGATGCCTTGCCTGTTGAGAGGAGAGAGAATTTAATCACATTAATCATTCGTGTCTCACGATGGAATGGGAAGACATCATCACCATGTATTTTATGTCTGCATTGGAATGCATACGATGTGACGACGTGATCAAATGTTGGAGACAATTCGTGTCTTGCATTGGAGAACGCAAGCCTACAAAATCGCAAAAGTTGAAATTAGTGCATCAATGTCTCACCACCGAAGACAGGGGACGCGTTTTGGAATATTTGTTGGAAAAGGGGAGACTACCACTACTAAAAAATGTTCTGACGGGAATCACGTTTTTATGAATTCCTTGTTGAAGGCGAGAAACCACTAAAAAATTTGTTGTTAATTAATAAGAGGTAAAAATAAAAAAAATACATAAAATAAATAATAATAGATATAAATAAATAAATAAATAAAATAAAATGAAAATGGAACTTCGAAGTAAAGACATCTATCCGTCATTAGAGAAGTTGAACATCGAGCACACGGCACCTCTTCTACCACCACAAGAAAGTAGCAATGACATGGGACAGAAGTATCGAATCAAACAAATCAATAGAATTAAATGGTATCTGACATGAGAGAGAGATTCTCGTCATTCACTCAATAAGAAATATTCGAGATTTGAGAAATTCGTGAGTGGTGTGGATTTGACTCTCATCGCAGTCTGTATGTGTTTGAACGTTGCCGGAATAAGTCTATTGTCGACTGCCATCATTGCTGTTCCAGTCGTGTTGAAGGATTGTAGAAGGATTGGCTTTGACTGCCGAATTCGCCAGTATGATCGGAAAATTTCTCACTAAGAAATTATCCGTAAAGGCCAAGAAACACGAAAACATCAGCGTTTTAGCCAATGCAAAGATCAATACCGTGTTGGATAAGATCTCCATGGCATTGAAAGATGGTAGGATTTTGGACGGCAAATACATCGACATATTTAACGAAAAAAAAAAATACGAAGTCACGAAAGTGAAGATAAGAGTCAAGAGTCATCAGATCATCAAGGAACAATTGAAGGATTCTCTCACGGAAAAGTGTAGGGAAGAAGCGAGACAAGCGTTTCGTAAATTGTTGGACCCCAAAAAGATTTCAGAAGCAATCGATTGAAAAAATGTATATATATGAAGAAAAGAAATTATATATAAATTAAAGAAAAAAATAATTAAATTTTATACGAAAAACAAAAACAAACAAATGTATTGCATCAAATGCAAGAGAGTTACCGACACAGTTAATGTTAAAAAAGTACTGATGAAAAATAAAAGTCCCATGCTTCGTGGAACGTTTAAATGTGCGGGTGTAACCAAGATGCAATTCGTCAAACGCGGTGCCAGTCTTATGAATAAATTGATTAATAATCTACCCATCAGAATGCATCTGCCATGATATCAATTCACGGGACCCGGCACAAAATTAAATAAGAGATTGAATCGAGATCTGAGACCTAAATCTTTGAGCAAATCCATCAATAGGGTGGATTCGGCCGCTTACACTCATGATCTGTGCTACGCTAAACATCCCAACATCGAGACTCGTAATTGAATCTGCGATAAAGACATGTTGATGACATTCAAAGATATATCAAATCTCACTAGGAGAGAGAGACTCGAACGTTCGTTGGTCGGTAAAGTGATCAGTACCAAACGTCGATTCGGAAAGGGACTTAGAAAAAAATGTCCAGAACGTATTATTAATGAATGCATTGGCGAACGAACTACACAAGCCCGTCACGCGTAAATTTCGAAGGAGAAGGGTGTTCGTGAAGGGTTTGGATCAGATCTGGTCGGCCAATCTGGTCAACATGAAATCACATTCGGAACAGAACAAGGGCATTAAATACATACTGATGGTCATCGACGTGTTTTTGAAATACAGATGGATGAGACCACTGAAGAAAAAATCGGGAGTTTGCATGGCCGATGCTCTGAAGAGCATATTCGCATCGTCTTCTCAAAAACCGGATAAATTGTGGGTGGACAAGGGAAAGGAATTTTACAACAGTCTCGTTCGTCCGTTAGTCGACCTCTATTCCGTCGAAAACGAAGGGAAAGCTAACGTAATCGAACGTTGGAATAGAAGCATGAAGGAAAAAATATACAAGTATTTCATGGCCAATAAGACCAAGAAATATATCGATGTCCAAGTCGAACTGGTCAAAGAATACATCAACACGCAACACAGATCGAGCAAGATGATGCCTGCAGAAGCTAGTGATCCTCGAAATGAAAAACGCATCTTCGTGAATCTCTATCCCGAAAGGATCAAGATCAAGAAGAAGTCCAAGCCACCGAAATTTGCAGTCGGCGATCGAGAGAGAATCACTTCTTATAAGTCACTCTTTTAGTAAGGTTACACTCCTTGATGGACTAAGGAAATCTTTAAGATTGGTAGAATATTTTACACAGATCCAGTGACTTACAAAATAGAAGCATTAGAGGATTATGATAAGATTCTCTACGGATTCAAACACAATTTGACATTGATTCGAAAAGGAAACGACGAAGCCATCATGAGACCTGCCGCAAGAAAGTAGGTCTCTACAAGATCATAGAATCGACGAGTAAATTACCGGTGGGATTTAGAATGAAATAGTGCGACACGGCTAGAATTCCACCATTTAGCAATCACTTCAATTGGAGATTGATCGTGAAATCTGCTTCGGAAAGACCGTGATTCATTGTAGTGGCATTTCAAACCGATAGGGACGGGTCTCAAGAGAAAAATACTTCTCTGTTCGATCATTGTCACTTGAGAAACATGCAGGTATTGCTAAACGCCACGAGATATCCGGCCATCGATTACAACACCTCTTTCGATAAGAACGATTTCTGCAGACTATACTGCAACGCCGCGGATTTTAGAAAGAAATATCATCAACTGGACGAATTGATGGGTAATCCTGACATCACTCCCACCGAATACAAATCGATGTATCCCCTGTTCATATTCAACATCAGTAAACAGAGCGAGCAACTCAAGAGTAGCGTCTTAGACATTCAGATTAAGATGCAATTCGACAAGAACGTGCTGAGGAGAACTGAGGCTTTCGCCCTAGTCCTGTCGGATAGAGAGTTAGAATTCGAATCGGACGGACAAAAAATGTCCATCATTCGATGAAAAAAAAAATATCAAAGATAAGATTTTAATCTGTAAAAAGTTAAAAATCATCAGATATCGATTCAATCTCAACAAACTAACTAGATCAGGTGACGAACCTACCACAGTATTTGCTAAATGTATAAATTGCAATTACAGATGGGTGGAAAATTAAATGTTTATTGAATAAAAATCCCCCCCCCCCCCAAAAAAAATATATATATATATAATTGGAGTTGTCCTCTCTACATCACAAAAGAAATAATTTTTTCAATTTTTTTGTTGTTTTTCACTGTTTGTTCAGAGGATCGAGTTCAATCAACAGAGAGTCCACTGAAGTAGCAGCCTCGGTGTTATTGGTTATCGTCTTGAAATTAATCCTGTCCCCCATCTGCACCTTGAGAGGCGTACTGAAGACACTAGTGTTCGAGTGTTGTTCCTTCTTCTTTTTGACTCTGTACCTCATGTCGCATTCCACACCATTCACCATGAGATTGACGACTGCCCTCTTGCTCAAGTCCGTAGAAGTCAGACTCATTTGAATGATATCGCCTCCCACTGGCATGGGATATCTTATCAGACCGTGGAGCTGTCCACTACCTCCGTTTCCGAAGAACCATTCGGCTTTTTCCGCTTCTAACACACCACTCTCCTCGGTCCAGATGGTGATCATTTGTCTGACATATTTTATCCTTGCCACGACGGACATCAGGCATCCGGCATGTGGGTGGGATCCGGCAGATTCGTGAGTGCATGTCCCCCCATGTCCAAATTGCCTTCCATGATATCGCCCTTTCTCCAGATCGGATTTTAGTCCAAGTACTGTCTGCTGACTGTGCTGGAATCAATTTTCATTTCGTCGTCGAGACCAAATAGATTGTGACCAGCCATGTCGATGCCGACCTTCATTGTTCCTCCGGACTTTTTGTTCATATAAAATTCGTCGACCTTAGATTCCAGATAGGATTGAGAATCCAGTAGTGCAGAATCAACGTAACCTTTGTTGACAACCGTCGAGTCTTCGTCATCCTAGTCGATCTGAGACAGATTCAATATCTTGCTGAATCCCGCATCCAGATCCAATTTCATTACTAACTCGTTGACATTATTCTTTCTCAGTTCCACGTCTACATATTGTTTGGTCGCCGCATCGTTGGGATTCGTGGGATTGGGCATGTTGATTATCTTGTTAGAAGTTGCGTTCAATTCGGACTGCATCACTTTAGCAACGTAGCGATAACTCAGATGTTTATTGAATATCGTGTGAGCATCATCCGCATATCTTTTAGTGACGACATCAGTCGAATCTCTAGGATCTGCTGCATTCACCACTCATTTAGATTTCAAGTCGAGATCGTCTGTCATGACTTTATTCACGAAAGTATCTCTCATCATCTGTCAGAAATGTTTGTCTTCTCTATCGACGTATTTTTTAGTCGCTGCATCTGACAGATCGGTCAGTTCGGGAAGATTGTAGATTTTCTTTTATTGTTTAAGTTTAAAGGTTCTTGTCAAGGTTCGTATCTCAGAACATATCGTTCATCTAAGTTGGCAATGTCACCACCAACAACTTCGACTGTAGTTCTTCTTTTCTTTTTAGAGGAACCTTCATTATCATCAGCATGACCAAATTTATCGACTGGCATGTTTTGTTTTTTGTTTTGTTATTATTGTTTAATATTATTTTGTTTTTTATTTTAATTATAACTTTATTTTTTATTTTTATATATTCTTTATTTTTATATATATCTATGTCAATTGTTTTCTTTCTTTCTCCTTTAATGTAAATCGTTAAGAATATACTGAAAGTGATCTCCTTCTGACCATCCCTTGAGAACGTGGAGACACAGGTGACCACAAAACACTCGATCCGGTGCTTGCACTCGTTCAGTATTGTGAATAACTGATGATTACTAGTTTCTTATTTCTATCAGCGATGAGACTCTGTATCTATCGAAATAATAATTTTTATTATTCTGATTCGAAAGCCACGCAACCCAATGCGTGCCATCACCTCCGATATCGTTCAGATTTAAAATTCCGCATTCCGAATCGTCGTCTTTTTTTCTCGGTAAAGCATCTTTAGAAAACACACCTCAAAAATGTTTGATTTTTAAATCTTTCACCACTTTCTACAGAGCAATGTTAGATAATGGTTCGTTGGGGAAGACGACACCTTCTATGGATATGCGTTTTATTTTCTTCTTATTCATAAATATGTTTTGTTTTTCTTTTTGTTTTGTTTATTATTTTTTTTCTATTCTTTTTCTTTAATTATAAATTCACGAGTGTTTTTTAAACTTATGACATTTCGATGTCTTCAGTCGTACTCCATTCCTCATCCTCTTCATTTTGTTGTTGTTGAAATATTGCGGAATAATGTCCGAATGTGAAAGTGTGTATTTTATCCTCGCATATAATTCTCTTATCGTCGTCGGATGTCAATGCAACCTTATTGATTTTTTTAGTGTACATCTCATGCATTTCGCTTTGAGTCACAGTCATCTTTTTATACACCATTGAATCTTCGAAAAGGCATTCTTTATATTCTTCAAACGTGATGCTTTTATTCTTCACTCACGCTTGAATGCCTTTCCATCTCTTGATCTCTTCACCGTCTTGGAGATAAGCATACAATTTTGGTCTCAAACCCACGAATTCGGTGATCTGTCTTCCACCGCTCTCATCTTTGAATTTACCCAACACTTTTTTATTGATGCGCTTTGGAATCTTAGACGGGTGATCATTGGGATAATTACTTATGTCGAAGCATTCGTTCATGTCTAGCGCTATGTCTTCATAGACATCTCTAGTCTCTATCTCGTAAGCCAGACTGTCCGTGTCGGTGAACAATAGTTTGGCTTTCGAGACGAATTTTGCTTTGACGCAATTGTAGGGAAACTCGTACATCAACTGCATGCTGACGTCTAAGATAATCGCTCCGAGATAATAGGGTTTGTCAAACTTGAGATGCGTCTTTTGCATGTGCACAGCCACTAGATTTTCTTCGAATATGATTCTATGTTGATAACTGGGTTTTGCGATTAATTTTCTAGACTTCTCTTTGGACGTGACAAGTTGAATGTCGGTTCTATTCCTAATGTTTTCCATAGATTTTCCGTACACGCAATTGTTCATGAATTTGAAGAAATCTTTTTCAAAGTTGCTCTTGGCCTGCATTCTTAAATTCGTGTTGAGATCGATGTATTTTTTCATCCAAGGCTCCTTGTCGAATCGAATGATTCCATGCATGTTGATCAATCTCATCCCATGATTGATATAATTTTCAGGTTTTTGCAATAGACCACGTACTTGCATTTGCGATCTAAATTGGGAATGAGTTTTTCGATGCCGTTCACTTCTATTTGTTTGGAAGCCAGCAGATAATCGTTGTGTGGATCGTGTAACGTTTCCGGATAATCCAAATCGACTTCTAGAATACATGGATAGTCTCTCCGTTTTTGTTTTTCTACAAACGATTCGACCCATTTGAAATTTCCGATCGGTAAAGGATGACTGTATTTACTCGTTTTTTCGGAATCGAAATCTTTTTCCATGTGATAATTATTAGCTTTGGCATATCTGGTGGAAATCATAGAAACGCCACCCCTCATTGCCTTTTCAAACATGACTAACATGTCGATGTCCGATAATAATTGCAATCGAACTTCGGTCGTCTTCAAGAGAGCCTCCCATGCGAGTCAGGGTGCTGTGAAATACCAAGTCAGATCGAGTTCGTATTGTCGACGACACACTGATCGAACATTTTCGAACACGTTGAGCAAGAGAAGCACGTCGGTTTTCAAATAGAGGTCGTGATATTCTCTCATGGATTTCATGTCGAATAATCTCCACACTTTTTGTGCGTGTTTGTAATCGTCGTCGGAAATGTGAGACTGGTATAATTTTGAATAAAAATCTTCTTTAGAAGACAGAGCGACTTTCTCGAATTTCTCGAGATCACTCATGTAATCGTAAAGGTATACGCCTTTTCTCAACATGACGTCCACCACTTCGCGTCTATGGTTAAAATGTTTACTCATGATTTTAAATTTCTCCCTATCCAAACTGTCGACTAATTTTTCGAGACTGGTCGACATGAATTTATAACTGTCAATGAAACGTATCTTTTTACGGATGGGACTCTATATTTCCTCACTCGATCCTTCCTTCTTTTTATTCTCCTTCTTTTCACCGACGTCCTTCCATTTAGTGAATGAAATGTATTTTTCATCACTTTGCGTGATGCAGTTCAACTCTCCCTCGGTGACACCCATATTTTTCATGAACAGGTGACTCTCATAACCCGGAGATTGTGCATTATCACTGGATAGAATTCACCATCTCGAAATCTTAACTTACATTTGTCGCAAGCAGCGCTGCGAAACAGACCCATGTAGTGATTGTGATCTTTAACTTTTTTATTATTTTCAAACTGATTATCGAATAATTATCTACAAATGTGACATTCGGTGGTTTCGTTATATTCTTGCTGTTGCTTTGGTGTTATGATCATGTCTTTAAATTTGCCGTATAATATTTTAATTTTCGATTCTAAATCTTCCACAAATCTTTGAGCCACATCGTCATCATCTGAACGTTTACTGTAGACAAATGGACCTGATGATTGAGAATCCTCGAAATAACATTTCACATAATAACAATAGCCTGAAGGTATGTGGTTCTGATATTTTTCAGAGTAACTCCTATGCTCGTCGGGTTGGCAAGAATTCATTTTCGTGGTGAAACATTCGAAATCGGCATAGATGACGAATGGTGGTTCTAATCTTTTTTTTGTAGTTGCAAAAATCCATGTAAGAGTTAGGTTTAGGCATTTCGACAGCAACGCCTTGCTTTTTGCTGCAATATTCCCGATGATGCATCAACGATTCTTGACGATGGAACAAATTCATGCAGTTGAAACATAAAAATCTCTCGCCGTTATGTTTACAAATCTGCTTCGACAGCAATCTACTCATTTCTTTAATCCAGCAATAATGTTGATTGTCACTCTCGGAAATTAATAACAAATTAACAATCTTTTCTCTTTCTTTGTGCGAAGTCAGTTCTGAGAGGATAGACTATTCCTTTTTTATCATCTTCGTCGTATCCCAAGAAGTTCATGGCCACAGTGGGATTTAGCTTTTTGAAACCTCTGATGTCTTTCAACCGCATCGGGAAAGACACTCCCATCCAATCGAGATTTTTACAAGTCTCCTCATACTTGGAAACTCTCTGAGCGTGTTTTACGGGATACAAGGCTGATGTGATCGCCCATTTGAAACACTCGTTATCATTTTTCACGTTGATCATGGCTTGTTTTTTAAATACGAAATAAGGCAATTTTATATAGGTAGACGCTTTCAAAGGATCGTGTCTGTCCACATGAATCTCGAGATTCATTATCTTCTCGAACATCCAACCACTTCCCTTGTTTTGAAAAGTAGCCATAGATTCCAACATCTTGTCTTTCATCACTTCGTAAACGTCAGCTAATTCGTCCTCTCTAAACACAATCTCATTTTTTGATCGGAAATAGGTATCTTCCACCATGCCCTCGACCTTTTTCATCAGACAATGCAAGATCATTTTTATTTCTAAACCCTTATCTAGATGTTTTCGAAATACATCCAACACTCTTCCCTTCACCTGTTCCATGAATGATTTGGGATCGAGTTTTGCGAGACCGGGCTTCACGTTGAAAGTTTTAAACCATCCTTTGATGGTTTTGTCACACTCTGTCAAAATCAATGGTGACTTCAGCACTTCGATTATGATTTCCATTATTTCGTCGAATCCCTTTTTGCATTCACCACACTCATGATTGCATCCATCATTTTTTTTTCTAACAAATCGTCACCTCGAACCACGTCGCTTTTCATTTTTTTATTATTCTCTTTCGAAACCTTCTGCTGCTCCACCACTTTTCGTTTAGTGGTCGTCTTCTTCTTCTTAGTTTCCTACGCAGTCGTTTGTTGACATTGTTTTGCCGTCGCTGTCTTCTCATCTTTTTTTTACAATTCGAATTGTTTTTGTCACTAATGCAGATTTTTCGTCCATTCCTTTTCTGTCGTGCAAATGACTAATGCATTCGTATTTTTTCATGTATTTGACACCTTTCAATTTTAACAACTGATGCACTTTGGCTTGTAATTTCACCAGTGATAGATCACAAGTCTCCTCGCGCATGGCTTCGATCAATCGTTCTTTGGTTTTGTAACATTATAATTTTTAATTCCTAGATTTCTACAGTACTTTTTCAACTTGGGTTTGGTAGACAAATATAATTTTTTTTCCACGATATACTTTTTTATGTTTGGCATTTTTTGTGTGTGTTAAACTTCTTATTTAATATGTATATATTATGTTTTTAGTTTAAATAAAAAACATTTTTTTTAATTGTTAAACTTCTTATTATATGTATAATTTTTTAAATTTTTTTTATTTAATCACACAAAAACTCCAGAAAATTAAACAGAAAAAAACGTGTACTAACTCATGATAAGTACTTTAAAATGAGCTTTCGAGTCAAGATTTAAAATCTATCTATAAATGAACTAACTCTCTCTTTTTTCATAATTTCGCGTCCGTGACGTGCATGTTAACCATAAAGCTATCGTCTCCCAGCTGATAAATCCATCGGAAAACCAGATTCACCCTCTAGAACGTCCGTTCTTCCCCGATGATCAGATTCAATTTGTCGACCACTTCTCTAGAGACGTTCGGATAAAAATAACTCCCGTAGATGAATGACAAATCGTCTGGATCGACATTTTTTATCTTCTCCGAGAGAATGGCAAATAGATCGTCTTGACATTTGTATATCTCTCTCTCTACTTGCCAGAAACCTCTCTACATCATCACGGGAGAGTTCAGGCCCAGCAAATAAAATTCACTGCTCGATTCGGACTCTGTTTTTACAGCGGGAATCTGCGTTGGATCGCTCGTCTTCCATCCGCGACGACAGTGTCTGTTTGGAATTTTTGTCAATGGGAATACAATGTTAATCGTGTCTCCATCACAATCATGCAAAATACGTAATATCCAGGCCGAAATAAGTCACCTAAATGACGTGTCCACGTTATCTCTGCAAAAAGGTGGAGTGTTATCCCGAGGACGGTCGTTGTCAAAATTTCGAGCCCACCTAAAAGTGAATTTTTAAGATGGTGAATTTTTTCGAGTTCTTAATAAATTCAGTCGAAATTTTAGTCGGACCCACGTTAACCGTTAGAGAAATTGAAACGTCGAACCACGACACCTCGTCTACCACTACACTAAAAATCAGGAGAAAGTGACGATGTGAACGCGGGCATGTCTCATCGAACAAGTCCATATAATTCGATCGTGACGAACGCAATTTGTTCAAAAAGACTAAGTTTTTGGTGCGACACGATCTGTGCCAAAAATTTGGCGGGCTCGTACTCTCGTTTTCACACTACTGTCATTGACTATATGAACCAAACAAGCCTTTAATAGCGCAAGGAATCTAAATGTGAATAATGACGTCACATCTCAAAGCCGATCGATAATATTTCCCCCCAGCTTTCTATTTTGATCGAAATTCAATTTCGGATTTAATTTGTATACACATTTGGTTTCAGTGTTTTCCTTTTTGTCTTGGATAGATAATGTATCAAACCTAGGAAGCAACAGGCAGAAAGGTAGTCATGACAACTTTGATGAATAAAGTCTTGCCTGAAATTCGCATCTCGAAGAAATATTTCATCATCCAACTTTCCAAATTTCGCCGTAGATTGATCAGACGCTAGTCAAGTTACCCAGTTTGTTTCTCAACAAATCAGATCATAGTTCTGCAGTTTTTAATTTAAATATGAAAACTCGATTTGTTTTCTACAAGTTGTCTACTTATGCTGTCGAAGTTAATTTTTATTTTCCTTGAGCTTGTATATATATACCTGATATGTTTCTGAAGTCTGTATTTTATAATGTACATAGTTGTTTTAATTACCGTAATAAAAGAAGATAGATTAATGTAAATTACTGGTTTCTGTTATGTTAAAATGTTCTCAACAATCCGAGTTTTCTCTCTGGTATAAATAATTAACATTTCTTCACTCATCTAAACACGGGCAGCCAGCTTGTTTATTGCCATGGAGACTGAAGGAGTTCCATTGCAGTCAATGATTGACAAAATCTATTTAAAGACTGACTGGTCTTAATTACCCTTGATTAACAGGACTCAGATTTTTAATGCACTGTTCACGTGATGATAGTAGTAAGAGATGCGCCAAACGATACCGATTGGCCGGAGGAGGCTCGGAGGAGGACGCTACTCCCCAGGTTGGGGGAGTCAAGTGAGGTCATGGGGAGGGTAAAAGAGATAAGAGTGCAGTCATCTTATTAAAAAAAAAATGTTTTAATAATTTTAACTGCTATGACGTAATCCCCCTAACATTTGAAAGAAGTTAGCAGATGATTTTAATTAGAATAAAGTACTCCCCCCAACAATTGAATGACGTACGTTCATTTAAATGAAATTTCAAAGCATTTGAATGGCATAACAAGCTGGTGTTCAATAATGTTTCATTAAAGAATCTATCAAATGGATAATTAATTTTAAAACATTTAAATGGCATAACAGTTATAAATATTTATGACGTATGATCATTAAATGAAATTTTAAAGCATTTAAATTTAAATGGTGTAACATTTATAAATACCAACAATTGAAAAGCTGTTGGTCTTCAATAATTTTTCTTAAAGAATCCATAATTAATTTCAAAGTATTTAAATCTATTAACAATTATTCTAACATGTTTTCTTGAAATACCAAAATGGTGCAGCAGTTTGTGAGAAATACATGTATATGGCATGTTTCGACAAAGCAGCATTGGAAAGTGTCAGAGCGCAGGGAGACATAATTGGGGGACATGTTGTGTTTTTGAACAATGGGTGACCTACCCTCTTTGTTTTGATACATTTAAACATCAATGAAATTTAAATGGTGGAGGCATGTTTTTTTCTTTTTTTCTCATTCATTACAGTCTGCCGCTTATCGAAACACCCTTAGGTGTTTAACAGTTAATTGTGTTTCACAAGTTCCACTGCTTTTGTCTTACAGAAATTGACAAAATCGTGCAAAAAAGTCCGGCCACCACTTCTCTCAAGGGCGATAACAATAATTGCTTTTAATTGTTAAATCCAAGTAAAAACAAAAGGTGCTAAAATGAGTATGATAACCCTGCGACTTGTTTATCGATGAAGTGTATCATAAAAAATCATCCCGCGTAGCATCTTTTACAAGCCTATATCAAATGTTCATTTTTTCGGTATTTACTGAAGAATAAGCTAGCTTGAACACGAAAGAACTACCATTCACGAATTGCCCACGTGGGTGCATGGTAGCGTTGTGTATTCAGGTGTACTGCACGTTGATGGTGCACTTGTCTTAAACCAATGCTAACCCTATGTGGTGTAGGGGAGTCTGACAGTTGCTTGCCCTTGCTCGGTGGTTCTCTCTGATTTCACCCAACTGTTTGACACAAGGTGATCCTGGCCGTCGAATGTGTCGTTAAAACCCCAATAAATAAATGAATAACTACCATTCTATCGCAAGCGTATTAATAAAATAATCGATTTTTACCATTTATCACCTTCCCTTGCATCATACATTCTACCTTTTATTCAAAAATTCTCACATAAACATGAAAACTACCATTCTATCCTTAACGTTTTGGCCTTTATCCAAAACATTATCATAACAGGCCTGGTCCCCTTCCATCGTACTAGGTTTGTGGAGAAAATCAGCAGTTCTTCAGTACCCTCCTTTGCCTACCCCTCCCACTGTAAGCGTGGTATAAACGCTGTTACCCGATTAGCCACAAAACTACCCCCATGGAAAGGGGATACACGACTCAGTATTACCCACCCAAAAATGCGAGACAGGTGCAGACTTGGGAAAAAATAACCTCCTAGAGCAACTTGAAAAGTTTCAGCATACTGAAGGCAGGGACAATGTAGGATTTGAAATCCATTGCGACCCGAATAATTTATGAATCGACGAAAGTCGGAAGCGAGTGTAAGTAATATTATTTGCTTTGAGTGTGTGCATTGGCTGTGGGGCGGTGGGTTCAGGACCTCGAGCTGGAAGGGGACTAGGAATTGTGCATAACTTCAAAACGTCTGTCTTCTATTTAGAAATGTGGGCATATTTAAGATAGTACCAAAATCGCAATTTGATGGTTGTTTTAGAAAAAAGACGAGTCCTTCACAAACAATGAAGTCCCCCCCACAAACAACGAGAAAACCCCTTACAAACAACGAGGACCTCCTCGCAAACAGTGACTTGTCCCTCACAAAAGGTGAGGAGTCCCTAACAAACACTGAGGAGTCCCTCAAAAAAGCGAGAGCCCCACAAATACAGCGAGTAGTCCCTCACAAACAGTGAGTCCCTCACAAACAATGAGTACCCTGCCACAAACAGTGAGGAGTCACTCACAGAGAGTGAGAGGTGTCCCCATATGATTCCTCCCATCCCCATTCAAGACAATCTGATACTTCAGACATAGTGTGTTTAATGGACTGGGCGGGGATGAGGTAAACTAACCTCTCTCATAGCTATCCCATAATACACCATTTCCCCATAATGTTTTTTCTACTCAGAAACGTTTTCTGTCCCACAATACCTTTAAGGCTACTTTGAACATGCCTATGGGACCCCCCCACCCCCCCCCCCCCCCCCCCGTGCGTGTTCAGTCCTTCAGTAAGGAGATTATAAACAACAAATTAAATATTTTCAGCCATATGAATTTGATTTTAACTATAAAAAATATTGCCTTTTTTTTACATTTTATTTCGTCAACAAACAAATCACAGTCCTTATCACAATATCTCAACGTAAATAGCTTCTTGGGCTTTCTCTGATCATCATGTCTTTCTATCGGCACATCTAAAAACGTATATTGTCTTAATAAAGGATCAAAAATATATTTTCGTTTCTCAATTGCGAATTTTTCGGCTTCGATAATTCCGAAACCTTCATCGCGCCGAAGTCGCTGAGCAGTTTCTTTTATTTTTAATGACGTTATGACGTATCATGTTTCTGGCCAGAAAAGCGACCGCTCGGGTTCTAAGGGTTAAAAATCAAACCAAATCAACGGGGATGAGTGAATATGAACCGATTTGGGTTCATATTCACTGAACCCAGTTGATCTGGATCACTTTTTAATCTGACTTTTTTTTAGAGAGTACGCACAAAAATGACAACGTAAAAAACTTCCGTCACAGTATTGAACAGAACAAATTAAATTTGACCCCGTAAACATCCTCAGACGTATCATCAATTGATTAAAATAAAATATACACAAATTATAATTTCAGCCACTCAACCTTTTTGAATTTTGCCTTACTGGTTAGTATTATTATATTACTTGTTACTAGACCACACGTTTCTTTCTGTTACATTACTGGTTGTTTATTACAGTACTAGTTGAATTTTATTACATTATTGGTTAATATTACACTGTAGGGTGATTATCACACTACTGGTTGTTACAACAACTCCTAGTTGTGACATGTCACCCCAGCTATCTTAGTAATGGTACTGTATTCAAACGAAAATTGCTCTGGAATTACTGAAGTCGTTGAAGAAAATGACAAATACAGAGGCATAACTTCTGTACTTCACCCAAAAAAGAAAAAAAAAACTTGATCATGAGTTTGGTCGGGCAGAGGTTGAGCAAGAAGGTAAGAAATACCAAGCTGTGCAGACATCTTTGCTTGCTCAACGAAAATATACACAGGCATTGGAGTATATACATATATTAGAAAGTGCAAAAATGCCCGACTCTGTAGAATTTCACAGCCAGGGAGAGAGTAACTAATAACATTCATAACAAATGATTTTTATGACCATGGACCTGTCGAAAGCACCCATATTACTGGACACCTCCCCCAAGCTGGTGTGTTGTAATTGACAGCATAAAACCCGAGGAACGTCCCTGCCATGTAAGTGTGTTATCAATGAAAAGTATATTTGTACCATATAAGTCCTTAATTAAAGCAATTGGGAATGTTACAAATAGTTGGGCGATATGACCGAGTCGTTCGAAATAATGAAAATTGTTGAGTGACCTGTCAGGCAAGACCAATCAATCGACTAATACGTTCAGGTGCATGTTTTTATTTATTTACTTTTCTTTCACACAGATAACAAAAACAACATTTCGCATATTTTTTTTTGCGCCCATGGGCTAATATGCGTATGTGACAGTATCATTTGTTCATCAACTGATTTTGATTCTATTTATTTCCAAGTATAAAATTGTCGTGGAGAAGGCTAGGTATTACATTCCGTTATACTAACAATTCGCTTCGTTCCTGAACTTGTTTTGTGCTTTTTATTTACTCTCGATTCGATCTTTCTGATCTGTGATTTATGGAAGATTGCTGGACACACGGCTCCAGAGAATCTTCTGACATTTGTCCGTTGCAATTGCAGATTGACATCTAAATAGCCATGTTGAGCAAATCAGTGTTCAAGTCAAAAACATGGGCTGAAATGTATTACAGGTTGTTGAGATTTCCAAGGAAAAGGCTGTCAACGCCGATAAGACGTCCACAGGTAGAGGAGTGCTACGACTAAGATACTGCTCGACACTCTAGTCAATCTTTATGTTTGTCGGTCGGCCTCTTATATTTGTCATGTGGATTTGCTCTCTGCATAATATTCGACATTTGACCACCTGATACCATTTGTAAATGCTTATTCTCTTATCTTTTTTACAATTAGATTCCCGTTGAAAAATCGATTTTGCATTGGAATTCTGAGTTCGGTGTCAGTGTCGGTATTGTTAAGGGGTTTACCTCGGTATCGGTTCGGTATTCGGTGTCTGACTTGACTGAGATTTTCTAATAGTACCAGCGGGGAATACACGTCAGGAAAATATAGAACAAGTTGTTCTTGTACAATTCTACTACAGCGCCAGAAATACCACTGTCAATGAGCTCAACAGTACCATTCGTTTATGAAAACAAATCATGTCTACAGTAATTTGTGCCTTACTCTAAACACAACTTTACCTTTAACCCTTTACCTAACGTGAAAAGCAGACGACACTTTAAAAAAAATTCTTGAATAACTAATTTTTTTCATTTTTTGTCTCAAAAACATAGGTTATGACCCCTCGTTGGAACGAGCTCGACGAGCTCGTTCCAACGAGGGGTCATAACCTATGTTTTTGAGACAAAAAATGAAAAAAATAGTGAAAATTAATTGGCGATTTTTGAGAATAGCGCTGGCCGGTTTTGGCCGTTACGTTGGGTAAAGGGTTAAAGCCCTATTTCAGGCGTATGCAATCTCAGAGCCTATGTCCAGACCATGTCGTCTTCAAGAAGTCCTGCTGACAATTATAGACAAAGTACCTCGGCAGAGATTTCTTGGCAAGTCTTGGCTGCCTGTCAAGGCAGCCAAAACTTAGCTTGAAATCTCTGCTTAGCAGTTGGACATGTATGGGCTGTAGTCTAGTGAGAATTCAAGACAACTGTCTATGCTCCCGAGGATTAACAAAATGAAAAGAAAATCAGGCACTTCTTTCTTCAAAATGAACTATTCAACTACTATCAAGCCTCAGCAGGGCCTAAAACATAGTGAATGGAAGGAAATTTGAAAATTCATGCAGTTTCGGTATTCAATGTTGGTTCGGTTCGGTTGTTTGGTATGACCATGATATCGGTATCGGTTCGTTTTTTCGTTATTTTGCCAATCTCTGATTTTGTGTACCTTTTCATATTGAACAAATATCGACGGTTTCAGTGAAATGTGATCATATAATTTAACTATATTCGTTTCTAAGTTGGATTTTCTCAATTTCAGCAGCCGAATTGGACGGCATTTTGAAAAAGTGTTATAAAGAAATTTCCACCAGGGAAGATTTTAGCGGATTTTGGATATGTTCATCGGGGATCAATCCTGCATTGATACCAAATTTAGCTTGTTACTAATCTTTCCGGGTTCAACCTTTTTACCGCCGGACTAGTATGGCGAAGGGTAACAACCGTCGATTTGAACAGAGATTTCTCCAGACTTCGTTTTAGTTTGGCTACCCTCTAGGGGAGTCATTTAAATCGACGAATTAACGATGTTATTGCACCGATAGACCGGCTCGTCCAATAATCTATGCATTTTCCCGTGGAACTGGTCATGAAATTCGCACATTTTACTTTCGCCCGTTTCAAAGAATAACAGGAAATGTTTTGTCTGAACGATGCCTACTTATTCATTGGGTGGGTTTTGAAAGTTTGGCTAACGAATGAAAATGGAGTATGTAATGAGGTCGTTTTAAAGGTTGGGGATTCGTATGGCATGAGAATCATTTTTAGCCTGCTCAACGTCGGCTTCACTTCTGTTTTATTGTGAATCCAAATATTCAGCATGCTATTGAAACGCAAGTTACGAAGGCTTTTTCAGACTCTCAAAATCAGGTTTGGATAACACGAAACAACTTTTGGACAGTCACTTGAATTCCTTTCAAGATAGTATTAGTTCTTCCCAGAAAGAAAGTTCCAAACTTTAAATGGCGTCGATTCAACAGCAGATTGGTGACGCTCAGAAATTCAGCGAAAAAGGTTGTGAGGACCAATGTAATTGCAATAACAAAGTTTAACCCTTTACCTAACACGAAAAGAAGACGACACTTGCAAATAAAAATTCTTGAAGAACTAATTTTTTGCGTAAAAACATAGCTTATGACCCATCATTGGAACGAGCTCGTTGAGCTCGTTCCAGTGAGGGTCATAAGCTCATAAGCTATGTTTTTGTGACAAAAATGAAAAAATAATTTTGATTTAAAATCGGTCTATCACCACGTGGAAATTTTTTCACCTGACGGACAGTATCTTGATTTCTCGTGGAGACGGCAAAATGCATTGTCACATTTTGTTTTCAGTTTTTTCCTATTTGGTATTTTGTCCGCAGGATATGTCTTCCGAAATAATGAGAGAATTGGTGAAATTTTGGACATCTCATGATATACTCGTTTTGTTTCTAGATGATAAAATTGGGGTCGTACATTATTAAGGTGAGGCATAGCGTGTGAGCATAAGTTTGGGATATTTAATCGCTGGGCATAAGTCTGTATGGGAGCCATGTTGTCAGATTACTTGACTTCAGCTTAAGTACGACGTATTGGAAAGTGTTGTGCGAGTTTTTCGCTGATAGAATGGCAAGATTGATACACCGTTTTGGGCGGGTCATTAAATTATCATCTTTTTCTTGTTGGCTTATCAAAGCTAGTCATTTGGCAGGAGTCACCGGACAGATTATATCCGGACATTTGATATTTGGTGATCCTGTTAGGCTCAGGACTAGAGAGTTATTTGTTTGTGTTACTCTCAGGGCGAGCTGGAAATCGCCAGTTCGGGTAACTGAGAAAAGGTTGTAATGAGTAACAATTTAGTTGAAGAATTGTGATTTTTTTTAATGAGAAGGGAACTGTGATTCACACGATAAACACGATTGATAAATGTACTTCTCAAATGTACTGTGATGCCTTGGCTGATAGCTTTGGGGATTTTGTTACCCCTTGTGAGGGTGCCCTTCAGGGGTGTTTTTCGGTAGTGGGGCTCCTGGTGGTCATTTTTGGACGCTGTTGCTTCCGTTAGGTCGACCATAAAGAGTGGTAGTAAAATGATACCAGTGCTAGGCTTGTGGTGCTTGATTGTGCAACTGCCATGAGTGGGACTTCTGGTTCATTAGCTGTTAGTGAATGTTTTGGCAGTTGATCATCCGACGAAAAGTTATTCAATTCCAAGTGGAGACAATTAGATGCAGCTCATCGGATTCTTGAAAATATAGTCGACATACTGAGCGGAGAGTAAAATAATTTCGCTGCTATATCTTCACAGAAACGTTAAACTACTAGTTTATCGTTTCTTTTAAGATGTAGCAGCGAAATTTTCAGTTATCCTGACCATTCATGTATTGAAGATTAAATTATTTTATTGATGACATCGACCCCTTCTATTTTGGGTCACCAAAGCTAACAGGCTAACTTTAATGACTGATAAGAACAACACCCACATTTTAAATGTTGGTATTAGGAGTGGCTGCCTTCCATATTTACTTGCTTTGTTCACTGGTAGGTTTTGTGGATCCCATACATTACGACTATACCTAAGTGCATTCCAAGATATGCTAACTCTTACCATGATAGGCTAAATAGATTTGCAGGTTGTGATGATTGCGGGCTACAGTGTTGGGTATACAATATTTTATACAAACTTTGGGCTCCCCATACAGTCGATCAACTCGCTGTCATTACAATACAAAATGTAAGCAATTCATTTCCAGGGTCTGGTGTCCAGGCACGGGGCGAGTTGGCGCTTTCAAGTAGAGGTGGGGGTAAGAGAATAATTGGTCGATACCTCAACCACGCCAAATTTCTGATGTGTTAAAAAAAAGCTTGCAGCTGATTAGGAAGATGGGACATTAGTTATACCAGAATGGAAATCAGCGGTTTTTTTTGCCGTGAATTGGATCTTCTGAAGATAAGTATAGGCCCTTTCTGCAGGGACAGTTTTTGTTATCAGGTACAGGAATAATATCTAGGGGTTTGGACAGATTGGTATTTTCGCCGAGAACGTGCTAAGGTTCAGGATGGTTGCATTTAGGTTAGAACGCGCCTAAGAGTTGTTTTCGTATTTTTTTTTTTTTTTCAGGATTAAGATTGACTGCTAATTTGGAGGCTTCTCTGGCGAACAGTGCTATCTCAACTTGCAGCCGTCTCAAGGGATTGGCTGGTATACAGAGAGTAATCGTTTGACTGGACTGGTTACGTGAAATAATTCATGAGAGATGAGGGACGTTGAACAAACACGAGTTCGCGAATGCGCACGAGTGTTTTACAATATAGTCCCTCGCCTCGAATGAATAATTTCACGTAACCAGTCCAGTCAAGCGATTACTCTGTTTATTACTTTTCATTATCAACGATAAATATATTATTTAACCCTTGACCTAACGTACAGCCAGCGCTATTCTCAAAAATCGCCAATTAATTTTCATTATTTTTTCATTTTTTCTCTCTAAAACATAGGTTATGACCCATCATTCGAACGAGCTCGTCGAGCTCGTTCCCATGAGGGGTCATAACCTATGTTTTGAGACAAAAAATGAAAATAATAGCTTTTCAAGATTTTTTTTGCACGTGTCGACTGCTTTTCATTTTAGGTAAAGGGTTAAAAAAAAACAAAAAAAAAAACAAAAAAACAATGAAGTCCCCATTACACCCACAGCAAAGCGTCTTCGTTTGCGCGCACGGATACATGGCACAATTGTTGATTGCATAATTCACTTGTGAAGTTATCGTTTATAATCAAATACGGAAATCCCAGTAAATCACACTTTGGAAAATAATAAAATGGTTAATTTTCAGATGAAGTCTAAAAGCCCTGCAACTATTAGGACACACTTCAACAGTTCCAAAAGGTGGGAACTTTTCTGTAACAAACATGGAATTTCTTAGTTACCTACAGGGCCGGTGCATACTCTTTTCATTACTGAGTTATTAGATTCTGGAGCGAAGCATTGTGTTATTAACCCTGGATTTATGGCCTTAATGGACACACACACTTGATAACTCTGATGAGCCCACTAACATGTTTTATGTGACTGAGCTGCAGGGGGCAGCTAGGAGACTTCATTCTGGTCTCATACATAAAAAGGAACCCTTAACGTCAGATAGTTTAACTGAACTGGGTGATATGTTTACTACTTCCAAAGAGTTTTTAGTTAATCGGGATTTAACCATGCTCTTACTTTCTTTTCCGAGGTTTCTCTTTTCTCCGCTTTTGTGAGCTGGTTGCTCTTGTAATGATGATATTATCAAACCCGACGCTCTGTTGGTGTATACAGTCATTCAGGGTATAACGGGCCACCTTTCGAATTTTCGTTTATTTCTCTCAAATAAAATAAGTTATCCAAATTTTGTTTTTTGTTATTGACAGACAGGTATCTGACACTCATTACTGCAGCGGAATTCTTCAGATGAAGCTTCTGTTTATTTTATAAAATTAGATCGTTTAACTGTCCCAGTTTGGTCAGTGACGGGTCGCCCTCTTTGTCATCCACTGACGATCTGTGTTCTCACTTTATATGTATTTATTGGACACAAAAAGTCTTTTGTGTCTTCTCTGAATTAATTTCACCACACTAGTCACAACTTTTACAGTGGAAAGAAGTGAAAACGAAGTGGATCAAATACGGTAGTTTTGCGTTAATTTAAAATAGTTCAACTTGAGAATTGTTTCAATAGGTTTTACTGCGCATGTCTGACAGTGACCCGGTATTGACAACTCGAGTCGCTGTTGAAACGGAGTAAATATATCATGATCCCCGATATTTATCCTAATTATTTTATCGTGAATTTGAAGAGCAGACAAACCTGTTCAAATAATAATACTTACATTCACACTCTTTATATTTCTCTTCCCGTAGTTGAGACGAAAACTGGTTTTTGCGGTTTCGCGTGTCGAAAGTTTCTTCCGGCGCATATTCAGTCTGTTTTTAAAAAAAAATAGCTTTTGTCAACAAAAAACAACAATGAACTCGCGAAACTTTCAAAGACGACGGGTAACATATTACTTCACAAACCTGGAATAAAATTTTAGTTTGAAATGCTCTTCAAATTCGATTTCTTTAAGGCTCAAAATCGACCGACCCGTTACGGCCTGTGACAAGTTACTGCCTGAATGACTGTATCAGACAAGGCACAACGAACCAGTACAGACAGGTTAATGAAGTTTTGATTGCTAAGGGTAGTACTTCTGCTTCTACATATGCCATGTTTATGAGATATGTGGATGTGACCGATATTGAGATTGGTTGTTCTCATTATTTGTTCAGACCTGTATTTAAAGTCAACAACAAATGCAGACTGATATACAAAAAAAAGAAATACAAACAAGAAGTTGAGGTATACATGAGTTGGGGAATGTTTGTTGAGTAGGCAAAAACAGGGTTCTCCCCTGCGCTGATTTGGGACATCATTTTCCAAGAGGTGCTGTCGATGATGCTAACTCTGGAGTTACGGAACGTTGTTGGAAATGACATGGGAGATGGAAAAGTGTCAACTGTAAAGATAGCTATGTTGTAGATTCTTTGGGTTATCTGCTGTACGTGTCGGTATCTAAATGCTTTGGGTTTTAATTTAACTTGAAAATGTTTTCTCCATTTTTTCCATTCTTTGTGTATTTTCTTGGCTACTCATCGGGCTAGAGAGCATATTTCGTGCTTTTATTTGTAGAAATATTTAGACTTTTATTTCCCCGCGTTTCAAAGAATAGCGGAAACGTTATCACTGAACGATTCCTGTTTATTAATTGGGGGTGGGTTTTGAGAGGTCGGATAATCAATGAAAATGGAGTTTAACAATGTCATTTTGAAGGTCGCGGGTTCATATGGCATGAGCATCATTTCTAGCCTGCTGACTGTTGGCATCAGTTCTGTTTGTCGGTTCATAAAAAACAACAGTCGTATTACGTGGGTATATTTGCTGGGGCTATATTTTATATATAGCGGATTCGAACATTTTTTTCTACAATCGCAGGCTTAAGTGATTTAACCCTAGATAGAGCATAAATACATCGAAGAAAATGCGGCAATCTTCAGTCAATACAATATAGACAACATAGCGGAAATAGGGGACGAGCATGAGCTTTCACGGCAGATGAAATATTTAACTATCTACGAAAATACAAAAACACATCTTCAACTGGGGAAAACGGATTAAGTAGCAAGCTATTAAAGAGAGCTCTGGAAACCTAATTCATTAGACTCACGAGCATTTTCAATGCCTGTACCAAAATTGGGTACTTCCCTAAAACGTGGAAGTCGGCCATAGACATCATGGTACCTAAGCCCGAAAAAGACTAAACAGTCCCTTCCAACTACCGACCCATCATCACACTAAGGTGCGTAGGGAAGCTTTACGAACGATCCCCAAATAACCGATTAAAAGACCACACCGAATCGAATTTTTTTAAACAAATGGCTAAGATGCTATCGATGCAAGAAGCAAGGCATAGAACATGTGTACGGACTAGTAGAACACTAGCAGAACACATTAAACTGGCAATCTTGCGGAAAAAAAGATGCGCTGCCGTCTTCCTTGATGTCAAAAAGGCGCTTGATTCAGTGTGGTACAATAGCATTTGGCGCAAACTCCACAATTTGGGACTACAAAACAAAATCATTAGAGTACCTAGAGTCCTGTTCTTTTTCCTGACCGACAGAACCTTCACTGTCAAAGTAAATAACGAAATCTCCGCACAGGTTCCATCCAAAGCAGGAATTCCACAATGCTCAGTCCCCTACCATTTCTCATATATATACATGATATCGAGGGTAATCCAATAGACGAAACAACTCTCCCAGTTCGCAGATGATATGGCCCTCTCCGCCACCCATAAAGACAACAACATTTTCAAAACATGGCTCCAAAACTCAGTCAACAACATTGAGGCTTGGTGCACCAAGTGAAGCAAAAATTCACAACTTGTCAACTTTCACAGAATCCACCAAAAGCAAGAAGAGGTAACTGTTAAACTCTATGATCTCCCAATCGCTACATACTGAAGCGAAATTTCTTGTCGTGATCTTGGACAAATAACTAAACCTCAAAACCCACGTACAAAAACTAATCTTCAATGTAAAACAATGCATCTGGCTCCTTAGAAGACTCTGGGATACTGAGTTGGGGGTGGGGGGGGGGGGGGGGGGGCAAGCAAAAACGCTCTAACTAAAATGTATAAGACCTTTACTCGTACAATCTTCGACTACGGTGCGATTTTAACATGCGACACAAACAAAGCCAATCTGAACAAAATGCCAATCGCTCAAAACTACGCCCTACATGTCGCGACCAGATTGCCCAGAGACACTAGAATCTCGTGGCTGCACGAAAAATGCTCCAACGAACCCATTACAACCAGATTAACAAAACTAGCATACTCCACAAGAAATAAATTTGTTAATAGCGAAATGCCTTGTTTAACCACTATTCATTAAAAACTAAAAAAATATTGTACGTCGGAAGCCGATGCCTTTTGATGGCTCGTGGAGTTACTATCAAGTACAAGCGGTCAATGTACAACGTTGCTCCTTGGTGCCCGGCATTGTAGTCGGGCTTAGACACTATCGCGTGTCAAAAGCTGTTGGAGACCTATGTCATTGCTAAATATAATATCTTATCTGGTTGTCTAGCCGAACAGGTAAAGGGATTATTACCCAAACTCATCCACTCTGATCATAAAGAGTTTGTTATGGGCAGATTCATGATATCTACTCCACTCAAGTTCTGAAAAACCTGACATACTTGTTCTTATAGACTTTGAAAAAGCTTTTGATTCCGTGCCGTGGTCGTATATTAGAAACGCACTGGATTACTTTAAATTTGGTTTAATATTCAAAGATTATATTGAAGCATTGTATTATGAGATATCGTCATGCCTACGTGTGGATGTGGAAATCTCATCTCGAATCAAAATTGAGAGAGGCTGTAGGCAAGGGGATCCAATCTCGCCGTACATATTTCTATTGTGTGCAGAACTGCTGGCTCTAAAAATAAGGTCCTGCAGAGATATACGCGGAATCAATATAGGTGGAATGGAATTCCAAATTACCCTATATGAGGAGGACACATAGAGATTATTACCATCCTGTGGATGTACAAAATATGTATCGGAGTCGAGCTCTGGGTTCTAAGGACAGAACACGACGAGTCGAAGACGAGTCGTGATCTACCCTTAGAACCCGGAGCGAGCATTTTATCTTACAATATATTGGGGATAAGTCAAGAATGTAGACGAATATATAACGAACTATTTATTCGTACGGATGAACAAAAAGAAAAAAAGGAACTCACGCGAACGGAACGTGCTTGTATCCGACCCCCTGATACAAACATCTGTATCAGGGGGTCGGATACACCACAGTTGCGGAGTTAATACAGACAAAATACATGTTGATTGTAAGATAAATCTCTGTCTCTTGATGGCTTTCCCCAATCTCAAGACTCGGCGATGGACTTGCTAAACAAATTTTAAAAAGTGTCAGGGTTAAAAATCAATTACAACAAAACACAAGGAGTATGAATTGGTACACAAGAAAGGCTGCACTGGAAAAATATACTTAAATAGACTTAAAACGATGGCAGAGGGACACGATTCACTCAGAATGAAAGACTTAAAGAAAACTTTATCATTTTGAGCGAAAAGGAAAAAGAAATGTTTTAAAAAAATTACAATAGTTAAATTCGTTGTTCTGTCATACGTAGTACATTTGTTCTTAAGACAGAGTAAGTCAGAGGAAGTCAGAAGACACCAGAACAGGAATATGAGACGGGTGGGGTGAAAATGATTGTAATATCAAAATTATAAATTTCTTTGAAAACATCTTGGGTCAAACGAATTGTTTTTCAAGACATGCCTTTACATGAACTGTTAAAAACTGTGACACCCTTCTTAGATCAAAATTGGTTTATAGCGAGCCCCAAATTATAAAAAAAATATGTAAATGCTACAACAAATCAGTTTTGGAGAGATGTATTCCTGTCATGGTACCTATTTTGTAAGGAGCTACGGGTAGTGAGTAGCGAATCTTATCTGTGCACGAGTATTGGGAATAACGAAAATATAAAGCAACTTTATAAAAGAATATACTTCAAAGATGATGCAGGGTTTACATTTATTAACTATCTCTTTGAAGAAAGAGGAATGTTTTTTGCATATGAAAAATTTAAAGAAAGTTTTAAAATAGAGACGGATTTTATTACGCATTCAGGAAATGGGCAGACAGTGTCCACCTACACCAGGAAGACTGGTAATACCAGCAATTTTCGGATTCTAATAGATCATTCAGACCCTTCCCGGTGGACTTCCTTCTTTGAAGGTCGATGGAAAAATATATACAAAACGCTTCAGAAAGGGAGAAGAGTTACTAAAATTAAAGGGAAGTGGGAGAGGGATTATGGTGTAGACTTGGAAAAATAAATGATGGTAATCAGCGTTAATATGCCCTTTCGAATGTTGTATTGATTCTAAATATCAATGGGTTCAGTACCGAATAAACACACGAACTCTTGGAACGCGGCTTCTAACTATCGCACCACTCTTGACATTGTTTGAGGAAAATATTGAAAAGGTTTCTACCCATAAACATCTTGGTCTGACGCTTAAGAGTCAAGGTACATGGGGTGATCATATTGATGCCATAGTCCGGACGCGTTGAAATCGTCTCAATCTACTTCGCTTCGTCGTTTTAAATTTAAATTAGACAGCAAATCTCTTCAACAAGTATACTTTTTATTCCTGAGACCTATTCTCTTAGCGGCCAGGCATGTCGCGGGGCAACAAAGAGTGCTAGTAAAGCAAGATTGTATAATGGAACTTTTTCACAAAATGTATCACAAATATTTTTCGAGCAATCCCTCTAATTTGGTGCCACGACCCGTGCACGAATCTCAGAGTTACAACCTGATAAACATTCGAAATTTAACCACCCCACACTCACGAACTACACTAAAACAAAAATCATCTATTCCGGCAACGATAAAAATTTGGAATGAACTTCCAACAATTACACGAGAAGCAAAATTCCCTGCAGTTTTCAAAGTGCTAATAAATACAATCAACAAAACATTCTAAATTCTATTATAAGTGCATAAGTGCTCTTCCAGATGTAGCCAGATATATCATTGCAGAATGAGATTAAATTGCAGTAACTTGAATAAAGGCCTTCTTAATGACCACTTATCCGATACCCCTTTTATAACTATAGCGATAATGAATCAGCTTATCGCTTCACATTGGAATGTCAATTGTCTTACAGAGCACGTCAACAAACAATTAACCAGTTACCAAATCAGGTAACCCCGATGTCCTTCTGTATGGACCAGAACACTTAACAGAACAAGAAAATGAAAAAAACTTTCTACATGGTACAGCAATTTATCTCGAAATCAAATAGGTTCAAGCACCGATCTTTACCCAACCGCTTCACCCATAAAGGCGTATTCGCAAGACGTCCATGTTGTGGTTAAACATGTTACATTGGGTGGGAGAATAGTGGAGTTCTCATCCAGGTCTTAGTGAATCAGCGCCCTCGGATGAAGGTATCCTTCGAAGGACTAAAATATGCAACCTGTACATTCCCAGTGTATTAACTTACGAGAAGGGTACCTAACACACAAAACTGATGCAGAAACGACCTTCACTGATAAGACATGTTCCGTTTCGTTTAAATAACGAGTTGTTCTTTATTCCCAAGTGGCATTGACACCCCTGTGTGTAATAGTACACTCTGGGATATATGGGCTTCAAGTGGGTCTACTTGAAACCAGATCTAGAACCTTAAGTTCTAAGTAATATTCTCCAGCGATGACGTAGTGAGGTTTTTGGCAGGGGGAGAGAGATAGATCGTGAGGTCTAAACGCGTGAGGTGGGCCCGCTCCGGTCCGCGATTATGTAGATATTACGAGTTGTGAGACGGATGATAACAAATTGTTTTACAAAATATTACAAGGAACAATCAAAGCAGTAAGACATTAATAAATCCGAACGGAAAGGGATTCAGCAGTAAGCTTAAAGCTTATACGAGGCTGTCTTGGCAGATTTGACGATGGTAGTGGAATCCTGAAAGATCGGATGTATGGATTTTGTGACGATGGCGATAAAATGTTCGTGGGTGACATGGAAGTATCATCGCTTGAAGGTCGTTATTTGATCGTCGGTGCGAATAGGTACGAAATGACCGACGGATTATATACTCTGCTCTGTCACCAGAGACCTGATGATTACACGGAGAAGGATTACAAAAATTATGGAGACATTCTGGTTCAGACTCACGCTATGAAGAAGAACAACGATCCCAAAGAGACGAGACCTAAGGACAAGAGAGGTTACAAGTGGAACAACGTGGTCGAACCCATATGGAAGGCGAACGAGTATTTCGAGAAATCGACGACTGGAAAGGGAATGACTCATACGATATGTCTTCCACGCGATCCCGATACCTTGTTGGGGAGATTGAGATTGTTGATGGCAAGCAGGGAGGCTGGTAACACCGAAGTGGATAACGAGATAGTTAGCGTGTGCGACGAATTGTTGAGGCAGAAGGTCTTGACTAAGAAGAATTATCAAAAGTTGATGAATCGTTTGAAATAATAAAAAGAAAAAAAAAAACAAATATATTAAGTAAAAAATATATATATATATTAAAAAAATTAATAATAATAATAATTAAAAAAATGTTAGTGAAAATAACAGGGGATATGCTAGATTTTACGTCTACTGCAGATCGGGCGTCGTGGATTCGATGATGCGATTTTTAACTCGTAAATTCACCGCCGATGCCGCGGAACAGATCGCATCGAGCGCCCTCAAAATCGGAAAGATCGATGCGGGTAAGAAAGCTACGACCGAAGCGACGGATAGAATAGCTTCGGAAGCCGGTAAGAGAGGAGCCGACGCTTTGATTAATAAATTGATAACTCCACAACCTGCCAAATGATCGAGAATCGAACTGAAAAGTTGGAGAGATTTCTATGATGATGTCATACCGACACAAGAATTAGCCAAAATGGTCGGGATTGAAAGTGATTTATAAATAAAAAAAACTATTTTATAAATATATAAAAATAAAAATTAAAAATAGAAAAAAACATAATTCGAAACATAGTAAAAACAAACTAGAGAAAAAAAAAAGGAATATCAAAGACATGTCTTGAAATGACGTGATGACCAAGAGGTCGAACGACGAGTTCTTTCCCAAGAGCATAAGAGGTTTGATAGTGGGAAAATCGAATTGCGGAAAGACCAATCTCTTGATGCTCTATTGTTGCGACCTGGTTGGTTGGATTACGACAGATTATTCGTTTTTGGCAAGAGTCTCTTTCATTCGGAATACAGATTGCTTCGGGAGTGCATGATACGTAAATTACCCAAGGATGTTATGTCGAGAATCTTCGACAATCGAGATGAATTCGAAGGATACGAGACTTCGAATATATTGGAAGGAGTGACAAGAGAATTGGCCAAGAGAAACTTGGAGTGTTCGAATGTGGAATGTCAGTTTTATGAGAATGCCGACGACGTTCTCGATCCTAGACAGTTGAAGTCGGAGAATAAGAATCTCATTATCTTCGATGATCTACTGTTGGAGAGACAGAATTGATGCAAATCGTATTACGTTCGAGGACGTCACAGCAACTTGGATTGTTTCTATTTGTCTCAGAATTATTTTTGACTGCCCAGACAGACGATAAAGGAGAATGCTAATTTTCTGTGTCTCTTTCGTCAGGATCTCAGGAATCTCAATCACATCTATGGAGATCACGTGGCCAATGACATGAGTAGGGAAGAAATTGTAAGGTGTGGGACAAAGGCCTACACAATTTTATGGTGATTGATTTGACTAGCGAATTTAACAACGGAAAATATCGAAGCGGATTCGACGATTTTTTTTATATTCCTGATAATAACAGAGAAGAAAATAAAAAAAACAATATCGATAAAATATAAAAAAAAATATATAAATAATAATAATAATAAAAAAAATGTCAGAACATCATCTATTAGAACAGACAGTCGAGAATACGGCTGTGAAACAATCCTTTCAAATCGTAGTGAGTCACGACACGACTCGATTCATGACTAAATTCGAACCTTCTATCGAATTGAAGAAGGAATAGAGATATGAGATGGCATTGTTTAATCTCGAGACTTACTATTCGTTTCCCAACGTCACTGAAAAGAATAACACGTTCAAGTATTCTAACGGAGTCGATTGGTTCGAGATACGAATTCCCAAAGGAAGTTACGACATAGACGATCTGAACCATCACATCCACATGAAACTGAAGACCGATGGTCACGGAAGCAAGATGATAAGACTCGCTCCCAATACGAGTACTCTACAGACGATATTAGACTTTGGAGATAATTTTCGAGTGGATTTTAGTGTGAAAGATTTGATAGGTAAGATGTTGGGATTCGATCGAAAGATTATCGAGGTCATGCCACGTCCAAAAATATGGTCTACATTCTCGCAATCAATAGCATTTTAGTGAATGTCAGTGTGATCTCGGGAAGTTACGTCGATGGTAGCCCTCAGCCTACAATCTACTCATTTTTTCCAGACGTTTCGCCAGGTTACAAGATCGTGGAGCGACCTTGAAATCTCGCCTATATACCCGTGATCTTGGACACGTTGTATAGCATCGAAACCATGTTGACGGACCAGAATGGAGATCTGTTAGATCTTAGCGGAGAGAGAGTGACTATGCGATTTCACATCAGAGAGATCTGAAAAAAAAATTAAGTAAATAAAAAATAATAATCTAATTTGAAAAAAAAAAAAAAAAAATGTTTTTTTTATTTAACAAAAATTTTTTTTTTCATTTTTTTTATATATTTATATACTAAATTAAAAAAAAATTATAATATTTATAATAATTAAATAAAAAAAATAACTTATAATATTCCTAATTAAAAATATTTATAATCCAGTGAGAAAAAAACAACAAATATGAGTAGTAGTGAATATATCATTAAAAACGTGAACATATCCGAAGGACAGAAAGTTAAACTTCACAGAGCATTGAGTCATCGAGGCGAGGCCATTAGATTTAAATTCAGTCATGCAGATCTGGTGAGCGGTGGTAGCGATCAGATCACCTGGACAAAAACTCAAATCAAAAGGATAGAGAAAGCGATTTGTAATCAAATGGGAACAACGGTGAGATTGCGTCCTGCTCAATTGAGATACAATCTGAGAATGAAAAGCAGTTTCTTACCGCTATTGGCGGGCCTCACCGCTAAAGCATTACCCATTCTCACGAAGACAGTGTTACCAGCTCTGGGTGTAGGAGCTCTCTTGGGACTCGCTAGTTCGGGAGTCAACAAATTAATGGGTAGAGCATTGTGTCTGGAGAAGAGAGGAAATGGACTATTTTTGAAGAAAGGAGGGGTCGTGTGCCGTGTAGACATTGAAGGTAAAGGATTGTATCTAGGACCCATGAGAAAAGGTGGCAATGCTTTCCATGGAGATGGTCTCTATCTGAAGACTGGAGCGAATGTGGAACCGATTGGTAAAGGTTTATTGTTCGGTCAGAATTCGCCGTTTAAGAATATACCCATTTTGGGTATGTTATTATAAAAAAATAATAATAACGATTAAAAAACAAAATAACAATTAAAAAAAATAAACAAAAGGAGAGAAAACGACTTCCAACAGACATGTTCACAAGACGTTCGTATTATGAACAGCTTTTAGATTTTTCACAATCTTTACATGAGTATGCATTAGAAACAATTCAATTGGAACAAATCATACGCGATGCATATTTAAACTGGTACGGAACGTTGTTTTCTTTAATATTGTTATTCATATTCCTAAATCAAAGATATTCGAAATTATAAAAATGATGAAGTGTGAAAAAAATGTGTCTTACCAAGATTATGACAGGATTATAGATGTTCTAGATCATTTAAAATATGATGTGACATTTGTAGAATGCTATAATTATGGAAAATATCATTATATAATTTTTTGCGTAAAAAACGTAGTTAACGTATTCGATCGTGGTGGTGATGAAAATATTGAAAAATCTATTTGCGAGTGTGTCAAATTTATTCCCAGATTACACTCATTCGCATTAAATAGATCGTGGATCGAATTTGATGAAAGGTTAAAAATCATTATTGATTATTTCCCATATCAATCTAACAACGACGACAGTGATGAAAAAATAATGGTTTTATGAAATACGAGAAGCATAAACTCCAACTTTCGAAAAAAAAATTGTCATCTCTTTAATAATAATATGCACGATCGTAATGGACGAGAAGTATTCATTCATTCATTTGATGATGAAAAGAATAGAAGTGCTATTATTAAAAAAAGAAGCGTAATAGATATAAAAGAGAAAAAAAATATTAAAAAAATAATACGAAAAACAAAATAATAGAAAAAAATGAATAATAAGAATAGAAAATGTTTTTTTATAAAATGAGTAAAACGAACGATTCCATGAAATCGAGCGCTCTGTTTCTCCGAATGGCACTGTGCAGAGCTTAGATGGTCTACATGAATGAACAATTTCCTCGCATCATGTGTGAAAGGTGCCCCGGCTGTCGAGAGGAGAAAAAAAAATTTAATTGCATTGATCATTCGAGTTTCACGATGGAATGGAAAGACATCATTTCCATGTATTTCATGACCGCATTGGGATGTGTCCGACGCGATGACTTAATCGAATGTTGGAAGTAATTTGTGGTTAGCATCAGAGAACCCAAACCCAATAAATTGGAAAAGTTCAAGATAGTGCATCGAGGTCTCACCAATGAAGAGAGAGGATGCGTTTTGAAATATTTGTTGGAAAATAGGGGACCACTACCACGAAAGGAGGTTTTTAATGTTGGATTCCTTGTTTTAAGGGAAGAAAACTTTAGAAACAAATGTATGGATTCCTTGTAAGAAAACATTAACAACAATTTTTTTTTTCGTTAAATAATAAGGAGGTGAAAATAAAAAAAACAACTTTATTCATAATATTAAAAAAAAAACTTATAATATAATAAGAATAGAAATTTTTTTTATATATAATAATTATAACGAATGATCCCATGGAATCGAGAGCTTGGTTTCTTCGAAAGGCGTTATAAATCATTATGTGTTATTTCCCATATCTTTCTGATGACGATGACGACGACGATGTGTGTTATTCCCCATATCTTTCTAACAACGACGATCGCCACCACCACTAAACAATGTTCCGATCGGAATCATGTTTTTATGGATTCCTTGTTGAAGGGAAGAAACCACTACAAATTATTTGTTTGTTAAAATAATAAAGAGTCAAAAATAAAATACATAAAATATATAATAATAGATATAAAATAAAAACAAAATGAAAATGGAACTTCGAAGTAAAAACATCTATCCATCTTTAGAGAAAGTGGAGCACATGGCACCTCTTCTATCACCAGAAAGTAGTGATGACGAGGCACAAATGTATCAGATCAAACAAATCAATGGAATTCAATCAAATCTGACACGAGAGAGAGATTCTCATCGTTTGCTCAATAAGAAATAATCGAGGTTAGAGAAATTTGTGAGTGGTGTGGAGTTGACTCTCATCACGGTCTCGATGGGTTTGAACGTTACCAGAATCAGTCTATTGCCGACTGCCATCCTTGCTCTTCCAGTTGTATTGGCCATAGAAGGATTGACTTTGACTGCCGGTTTCGTCAGTACGATCGGAAAATTTCTCACTAAGAAATTATCTGTGAAGGCCAAGAAGCACGAAACATCAGCGTTTTGGCCGATGCAAAGATCGACACTGTGTCGGATAAGATCTCTATGGCATTGAAAGATGGTAGGATTTCATACGGCGAATATGTCGACATATTGAACGAAAAACAAAAATATGAAGTCATGAAAGCAAAGATAAGCATCAAGAGTCATCAGATTCTCAAGGAAGACATGAAGGATTCTCTCATGGAAAAAGGTAGGGAAGAAGTGAGCCTATCGTTTCATGAATTATTGGATCCCAAAAAGATTCCAGAAGCAATCGATTGAAAAAATGTTTATATAAAAGAAGAAGAAAAATTATATATAAATTAAAAAAAAAAAAAAATTAAAATATATATGTACGAAAAAACAAAAAAAAATGTATTGCTCCAAAAGCAAGAGAGTTACCGATACAGTTAACATTAAAAAAATACTGACAAAAAATAAAAGTCCTATGCTTCGCGGAACGTGTAAAATGTGTGGTTCGACAAAAACGCAATTTGTCAAACGCAGTGCCGGTTTGATGAATAAATTGATTAATAATCTATCCATCTAAATGCATCTGCCGGGACATCAATTCACGGGACCTGACACGAAATTAAATAAGAGATTGAATTGAGATCTGACACCTAAAGCTTGGAGCAAACCCATCACGATCTGTGCTACGCTAAACATCCCGACGTCGAGAATCATAACCGAATCTGGGATAAAAACATGTTGACAACGTTGAAAAATAAAACAAAACCCACTAGGAGAGACAGACTCGAACATTCGTCGGTCAGTAAAGTGATCGGTACCAAACGTCGATTCGGTTGGGGTCATAAAAAAATGTCCAGAAAACATTATTAACGAATGCATTGGCGAACGAACTACACAAGCCCGTCACATGTGAATTTTGAAGAAGAAGGGTATTCGTGAAGGGTCTGGATCAGATTTGGTCAGTCCATCCGGTCGACATGAAATCACATTTGAAACGGAACAAGGGCATTAAATACATACTGATGGTCATCGACGTGTTTTCGAAATACGGGTGGATGAGACCTCTGAAGAATAAATTGGGAGCTTGCGTGGCCGAGGCTCTGAAGAGCATATTTACAGCATCTTCTCGAAAACCGGATAAATTGTGGGTGGACAAAGGGAAGGAACTTAACAACAGTCACGTTCAACCATTGGTCGACCTCTATTCCGTCGAAAACGAAGGGATAGCTAACGTGAACGAACATTGGAATAGAACCATGAAGGAAAAAATGTACAAGTATTTCATGGCTAATAAGACCAAGAAATATATCGACGTTCTAGACGAACTGGTTGAAGAATACAACAACACGCAACATAGGTTGATCAAGATGACTCCTGCGGAAGCTAGCGATCCTCGAAATGAAAAATGCGCTGTTACTGTTTTTCACTTTTTTTACAAGGTCCGAAGGTTTCCTCTTCTCCTAGTTCAGCTATCTGAACGTCTTCGTATCCACCCTGGAAGCCGCGACATTCGGATAGCTGAACTACTTTTTCCACATCTTCGACAAATTTCTACTTACGACTCTGAATTTTAGTGTGCGATGAATTTTCTGTACAACTCTCTTCTTTCTTCTTTTCGTCCACCCAATCATTACTTATTGCCATCATTGAACCCTCATCATACGAAGCCCTGCTTCAAACCACCCCATCACGTCTGGTAAAGCCAATTTTCCTGATTGTGTGCGGCGAATAAGTGTGAACATTTCGACGTAAACATATTGGTTGCGCCTACTAACGCTTTAAGGGGGACAACTCTAGCTTCGTTCATATCGACCGAGATCGGCATCATATCAGCTGAGTTTGAAATC
This sequence comes from Pictodentalium vernedei, assembly GCA_031216915.1. Taxonomy (NCBI): domain Eukaryota; kingdom Metazoa; phylum Mollusca; class Scaphopoda; order Dentaliida; family Dentaliidae; genus Pictodentalium; species Pictodentalium vernedei. The sequence continues at coordinate 525,224,547 of CM062297.1, read as the reverse complement.
ACATCAGCCGTCTTTGGTAAACTGTCAATTCTTGAAAAGACAATCATTTCCAATAAATAATTTCCTATTTTACGTGTTTGTTGTATTTTCAAGGTTGATTGTGATTCAATGAATTTGTCTGATATTTATGGGAGTTATGGGGTTAGCATTTTAGAAAGGCATGTAAATTGGAACAGTTTTGTCGCACACAGCAGTAAATACCATACACAGCAGTATAGCATACCACACACAGCTGTATAACAGACAGAATACCGCACACAACAGTATAACAGAGAGAGTACTGCACACAGCAGAATAAATAAAGACAGGTCGACACGGAGTCAACAAAACAGTCCGAACGGGTTAACATTCACAGTCGCACTCAAATTGCTCCCGAACTCACATCTTATTCACACACAGAAAATCGTTCACTGGCTGGATCTTAGCAACTGATCTTCACTAAAACAATTAAGCCGTGTTTGATAGAATAGAATATCGAGGCGAAGCGGTGAGAATAAAATTAGCTTGAAATATGGGAAGAAAGAGATGAAATCGCTTGGACCAAACGCAAATCAACAGGATCTTAATAACAGAGGATTGGCAATGAGTCCCACCCAATTGAGATGCAATATAAAAATGAAACGTGGGTTCTGATGTCTGTTTGCAGGATTGGTTGCCAGAGCATTGCCCATTCTAACGAAGACCATATTAGTTATATTACAATATAGTAACAATTCGAAAAAATGTATATGTATGTGCAGTAGGATGTGTGTGAGGGGTGGGGGCGTGGTATGTGCGTGTGTGTGTTTATGTGGGTGTATTTGAATGTGTTCTGGTGGAGGTGGGGTATGGGCTTGGTGGGTTAGGTTGAGACTGCTACTACATAAAAGAAGCTAGACGGGATAATTTGAAATGACTTGTTGAGGCAATTCGTTATTCTTGCTTAGTTGTATATGCTTGCATATATTATCGATTAGCTCAGTTCCACTCGCTTGAAGGCAGGCATCCTAGCGACTGAATGCGGTGTTCACATGAACTTTGCGGATGAAGGGGAAAAGGACCGTAATTTTAGCAGAGTGCAATTGCAATGGTCTCAGACCTTTAGTCCTCCCCAACAAATTTTAGTGCCCCCAACTTCCAGATAAGATGCCTAATGTCACACTTAATCTACCCCACTACTCCTTACTGGCTACAAAAAATATATAAGTTGGAGGAACTGGCTTTTGAGGTCGGAGGGACTATAGATTGCTAGGAACTTCATGATACACAATACCTCGTCTATCAGATTATTACAGAGGTGATGTCGAAATAGATAATTATTCGCAGGTAATATTTTCGAGTTTGTTCCATTTTTCAGCAAATTCGCTAGCTAGGTTATTTTATATATATATATGTGTGTTCCTCTGTTTCGTAAAATCTTTTTAAGTGGATTCTGAAGTCGACGAGGCTTGGAGACATTTGTTGAAATTTACAACAGTATATATGGTGTTTCGCCACAATGATGCTACTATTGATTATGTCATTAGGGTCTTCTGTCCCGAGTAGTATATTCCTTTTTGTCAAACATATAGATATGTCGCGTTCTTGAAAAAATATTTGGCATTCCTCCCAGTATTGTTGATGATGATAGTTTATTTACCAGTGTACAAGAAATTAATACAGTGTTTACAAATGTATATATACATTAATACAATATTTATGTTCAAAAGACAATATAAACACAAACATGCAATCATCGAATACAATGCGTATACTGGCATGGAAAGGCATAGCCAGCTTGGCTGTCTTCCTGACTTCCCATATAGAAGGGGGCGTAAAGAAAACAAAATTAAGAAAGAAGGAAGAAGAATAAGAGAAAAAAGAAAGAGGAAAAAATAAAAGAGTAAACAGTAAAAAGAAAGAGAAAAAAAACGCATGTGCAGCATTTTTCATTCCAGGTTTCCATTCACACCATCGTCGACAAGTCCTCACCCAAAGACCAATCAATAATTGATATATATGTGTACTGCTTGGCCGCACTTCTGCACATAAGGGTACATACGTATATACTAAAGGCCCGCTAGGACGAATATCCAGACGAAACACAGTTTGAGAGCACACCCATATAAATATGGAATGTATACTTGGGCCATCTGTCTATGTATTGAGATTGCATTACTTGACATAGTCCGGGAAATAAGGATTCGAACATGTGACGTCGTTCGAATAAAGGGAGATGAAATGAGCTGTTAACTTTTTCTTGAATTCTGTCCTAGTTGTTAGTTCACGAATGACCTTTCCTAATTCATTCCATAATTTTGGGAATGCATAGACAGGGAAGTTGTCAAGTGTTTTATTTCTAGTTCTATGGCAACGAATGAGACAGGTCTGGCGCGTATCTACAAAAGTTTCATTATTCACGGTAGAAAATAAATCTACAAAGGATACTGGGAGGTTCCCCTTGTGCCAATCAAACACAAACAAATAAGCGTGTAATTTGTATAAATCCTCTATTTTCAAACTATTGTCTTTAATGAATAAGGGGCCCGTGTGAGCATTGTATTTTTTGCTGTTTATGATTCTTATCGACCGCTTCTGTAATTTACGGAGGCGATTACGTGCTTACGATGAACCCCATATTTGAACTCCATAAATCAAGTGACTTTCTACCAATGAATAATATAGGGTTTTCATAGCTTTATCTGGCAAAGCTTTCTTAATCTTACCGAGGGCATAATTGGCAAGAGCTACTTTTGAACAAATTTGTGATATGTGTGCATTGTAAGAAAGGCTTAGGAATTTGACGTATTTTTCATTCTCATTACCGCCGACTTTACCGGTGATTTCATTGTTTATACGGATTTCTAGTGGTGTGGATATTTAATCTTTAATGCATGGGTTAAATAGTATGTATTTTGTTTTTTTAACATTCAAGGCTAAATGTTTGGCGGCACACCAATCAAATAAGTTTTGAAATTCATCATTGAAGTATAAAGTTAGCGAGCTAATGTCCGAAACCAGATTTGTTTACCGTTGTGTCGTCTGCAAATGATAGAAGATTCAATTTCGTGGACTTGTAGGTATCATTTATATACATAAAAAAGAATAGGGCCAAGAATATAACCTTGTGGGACTCCGCATGTCAGCTCAGTTAGGTTGGATTCACTCTCTCCGTGGGTGATATATTGGGTCCTATTTTGGAGATAGCTATTGAACCAGTCATTTGCCGTGCCTCATCTGCCATAACATTATATTTGTTTAATTAATACAGCATGACTTATAGTATTGTTCGATTATGTTGCAAGAACAAAAGATGTGGGGGGTAGTTTCTTCTTCTACGTTGCAAAAATTGCAAAGATGGGAATTGTTTATTATTAAATTTAGCTGTATATTTGTTTACTCCTAATATTCGATTGACAATTTTGTATTGAAAGTATTTTAATTTGTTGTCCATAATCCCATAGTAAAATGGATTTTGGTACATTGTAGTCCCATTTAGGTCTAATTCGAATTTTGAACCCTTCCATTGCTTTTCTAATTACTATTATTACGCCAGAGTAGCTTATAAAATCGGTGCAATTTCCATATCTATCTTTCAAGATTTGATAAGACATGAGACTGCCATCAGGATTAAAAATATATCTAATGCATCTTATTCCACATTTGGTCCAGGCTGGAATACTATTTATATTTTCTATGTTATTTAAGCCACTGCTAGGATCTAATAAAATATGTTGCTGTTCGTTTGAATGTTACTATATTCTGTTGCCATGATTGTAGGACTTCGAGCCAAATTGTATGACGCACACTGCGCTTTTTTAGCTTTTCAACAAATTTATTTTCCGCAAAATGTTTATCCATCTTTTTATACGTGAGTCCTTCGTAATGTTTATATGTATCTGTAGATCTATCATATTCAGGCCCCCTTCTGCATACCCTGACATGAGACGCGGCCTCTGTATTTTATCTATACTACTCCCCCCCCACCCCCCCCCCCCCAAAAAAAAATGACCAACAGGTTGTTTATTTCTTTTAAGAATTTTGGTGAGGGATTGCGGAGAAGTAAATGATTTAATTGGGGAACTAGAACATTTTTAATTACTGTTAGTTTTCCCAGTGATGTTATTCGACGTTTTTTCCAGAGATTTAGGATTGCTTTGATTTTGTCCATTTTTTTTGCTATAATTTTCTCCGACGGGTTCCTTATCTGCCATATTGAAGTCCACACCGAGAAGCCTGAATTTATAAGCGACTTCCACGTCAGGATACCCAGCGGGGGCATGGACTCTGCATTTTGTCGTTTCTATCCCTATCAATTTTGTTTTCTTATAATTAATTTTTAGCCCATAAATTGTGGCAAATGTATTTAAGACCATTAAAAGATGTTGCAGTTGGTTGCTGAGAGCCATTTACTAGTAGACACATGTCATCTGCGTACTGACTAAGTTTAAATTCTTTCCCAGATAGATAGTTTTTACCCATCTTTGGAATGATTCACCAAAATTAAAAAACGTGACTGTTTGTAGAATAACATTCCATTCAATGGTATCAAACGCCTTTTCATAATCTATTAACAGCAAACTACCGGGAAGATTTTCTGACTCAGTGTAGTCTATAACATCTTTCACTATCCTTATGTTTTCGGCAATGAATCTACCTTTAATAAATCATGTTTGGTCATCACTAATTACTTTGGGTAGGAGGGTTTTGATTCGGTTGTGGTAATTTTATATGGGATGGTCGGGGGGAGGGGGGGTGACGGGTCATTGGTTGGTTGTTATTAGGGCTTTGTCTGTGTCCTTTTTGGGGGATGCATTTTCATATGCCATGGCGCTGTGTGGCTGACAGTTTTTAGTTTAAACATATTTTTTTCTCCATAAATACAGCAGAATTGGATTGGAGTGCAAGTTATTCAACTTATTAACAACTCCTCTCCGAACATAATTATAAAACAATATTGGCAACAAGCCAGTTGTGTGAAAGGAAAACAAGAAAAAAAAATAAGAAACAAAATGAAAAAAAAAACGAAAACAAAAGAAACGACAGAAACTAGAAAATAAGAGTTACAATTCACCGAGGTTGCCTTCATGAAAGCTACTAACTTAAAGGAGACCGACAACGAGACACATTGGACAGAATGCTTATGAAAAACATTAGTCACAATTTTATGCAAACCTCCCACTGGATGTAATAAATAACTGGGTTTACGTGAAAATTAATTCGTTTTGTTGCTCAGTGAGCTCAGGTTTTCCATACAGGAGATCTTCTATAGGATCAATCTCCAGGGTGTGCAGACTGTTTAGAAACGATAGTCTCAAACTGGTATAATGGGGACAGGCAAAGAAAAAGTGGTGTGCAACCTCACATGGATGACCACAAGAACACTGAGGTGATGGGGACATAAGGTTTCTAAATTTGTCACCGTTCAAATCACTGCAGTTGTTCCGGAGTTTACAGTGGATAATGTTAATTGTTCTCTTCCCCATTAGATAGTATGATGGAGGTCTTGAGTTTGGGATTTAACAATGAATAATTATATTTGAATTCTGAAAAACTTTGAGCGTTGGTCAACTGGGAGGGGAGACCATTCCACAGTCGTGTTGTGGATGGAAAAAAGATCGTATACACCGCTCAGTTCTTGTCTTATAGAGAGTGAAGTAGGAACGAGCACGCAGGTTATAAGTGGAGACATCAGCTGTGCGAGCGGGAAGCAAGTTGCTAAGGAACGAGGGTGTTTCGTTATGAATGATTTTGAAAAGCGTAAATAGTCTATATTTTTCTCGCCCCTTTGAGAGCGATACCCACCAGAGTTCTAGAAGAAGTTTCTCATTTGAGGTAGAGCGCGTAATTCCAGTTATTATACGAGCTGCGTCATACTGCAGATTATCAAGGTCGTGGAGTAGGTAACAGGAGGAACAGTCCCGAATAATATCTCCGTAGTCCATGAGCGGAAAGATATATGCTGAGTATATATGTTCAAGGGTTTTCCTGTTTAGTTTAAATTTAAGTTTTCGCATTTGTGCTAGCCGGACATTCACTTTCTTACATATTTCGTTAATTTGAAAGTTCCAGTTTAGATTCGATTGTAATACTATACAAAGGTGTTTATGTGCGTCAACTACGCTATTGGGGTTGTTATCGAATACTAAACTACGGTTGTGGTCATCTGTGGTACTTAACGAAAATCTGATAGCTTTAGTTTTGTTCCGGTTGAAGGTTACTAACCATTGATACGACCATTTGTTTATTTTTTCAAGGTCTTCATTTAGTTGAGATACAAGATCTGTGAACATGGGTTCTGATTCTGTAAGGCATGTATCGTCAGCGTACATTCTTGTAACAGCTTCAATAATCTCTGATATGTCATTTATATATACCAGGAAAAGAAAGGAACCCACGACGGATCCTTGAGGAACACCTAATTCTAGTTTCTGATAATTAGTTCTGTTGACAAGTACCCGCTGTTCCCGATTGGACAGATAATCTGATAACCACCCAAGGAGTGGGCCAGCTATTCCGTATTGCTGGAGTTTAAAGAGGAGTCCTTTACGCCACACTCGTTCAAAAGCTTTGGATATATCACAGAAAATTGCACAAGTATTCAACAGCTTGTCCAGAGAGAGACAAAGAGAGTGGTAGAGATCAAGTAACTGGAAAGTGGTACTATGTCCGGGTAGGAAGCCAGACTGAAGCTGTAAAGAAGTTCGTGTTCGTAAAAGTGATGAAAGAGGAATTTCCATGCCACCTTTTCGAAGAGTTTTCCTAAACATGGGAGCAGGGAAACAGGTCGAAAGTTCATTCTGTTGGACGCGTCACCATTTTTGTAGATCGGGATGACATCCGCTTTTTTCCATATATCTGGAAATATTTGTGCATCGACTGACTTTCGGAAAAGTGAACTGAGGGGTAGGGCTACAGAATGTGCTGTTCCCTTAAGCATCCTTACACTGATTCCGTCGTGACCGTGAGCTTTATCGGCTTTTGATGACTTAATTGCATCTATTATCTCCTATTCACAGAAATCAGTATTATTCAGAGGGTGTTCGCATTTTAAAGTAAAGTTGGGCAGACTATGACCAACTTCATTAATGCCGCCGTTTTCTCTAAGTGTTGCGTTTAGCAATTCCGCTTTTTCAGTGTCAGTGAAACACATAGTCTGGGAACTGTCCTGGTAAATTTGAGAGAGGGGTGGGATGGTGGTAGCTTTTGGTGAAGAGATAGCATCCCTTATAAGTTGCCAAAAGTGTTTAGGGGAGGGCGCGGATGTTATTTGTTCCTGTATATGGAGTTCATACTGGGCCTTAGCAAATTTTTTCATGTTGCTGACAGTGTTTCGGGAACGTCGGTAATTATTCAGTCGTTTTCTTTTCAAGAATTTAAAGCCTTTTTCTTAAACCTATTTCTACGACGAATTTTAGTACGAAGTTCGGGAGTAAAACAACGTTTGTCTTTAGGGCGTATCAGGACATTGTAATTTGGGATGCATTGATCTTTTATACTCAGGTATATTTTTGTAATTTTTTCAGTAACAGTGTTAATACTGTTAGATGAGTTGAACAATGAATCCCAATCCACGACACTTAAAAGTTCATTAGCTTGGATAAAGTCTGCCCTTTTGTAGTTCCGCACATTACGTAGGAAAGGTTGTCTGTGCTCATTATCAAATATTACGTGTGTATAGACGGCCATGTGATCAGATACTCCCAGATCCATAGTATCTTAATTCAGAGTTTGGACAGAGAACAAGAATGGGGTCAAGTAAACTTTGGGTTAAGGGGGTTATGCGGGTTGAGGTAGTGATTACGTTACTCTTATTGTTATAATGGAGGACAGAAAGCACCTTACTATGTTCATTTTGAAGTGAATTGTCGGGCCCGGGGTTAAGTTGTATATCTCCTGCAAGAAGGATGATGAGAAGTATTATCACTTCAAGAAGTTTAGTAATTGAATAGTTCAAGCCAATGTACCTCGTTGAAGGTCGATAGAGTTTACTTGATTTCTTGTGAGTACTATCACCACAGAATACCCCTATTGCCATTATATACTGGGAAATTGTTATCGCCATCAGCAGGATATGGTGTAGGTAAGCAGGATGACAGCAGGAGCATTCCGTGGCTTTGGGTTCTCACAACTAAAGGGCAGCTAAAGTTTTGCAGGCAGTGTGTTAACGGCAGGAAAGTCTGTAAAATTGATGTGTTTGGGTTGTTTTGAAAACGTGAAAGACTGGTATCGTATGACGAAGGGAAATCAGGCACGTTTGTATGATGAAGGAAAGCTGGTAAACATATGTACATGGCTGTACAACACAAGAGGCAAGCTAGTAAACATATATACATGACTTTCCAACCCAAGTATGAGTAAGGCCTGGCAAAGAACATCTGGGTTTCTTGTTAATTTATACTTCAGAAGAACTGCTGCTTTATGCATATTTTAGGGGGAAATGTGGCAGATGTAAAATAAACCGTTCATATTTGTATATATATGTAAAATAAACCGTTCAGTTTTTGTACTGCATACGCATAGTTTATTGAATCTAGAACGTAATATTCAATGTCTAGCCAAAGGAATTTAAAGAATTCAGCAGTAAATCCATCGATCCCAGGAGCTTTGTCGTTTTTCATACTCTTTAAAGCATCAGTTAATTCTGCTGATCTCAGATAACCATCTGCGGTTAACGATTCTGTTTTGCATAGAGTCGCCACCTTTGATTTGTCAATTATCTGGTCCAGATTACAATCTTCTAGATTTGATGTCATATAGAGATTTTGGAAAAAGTTCTTCCGTTCACTTAATAGTTCCTTTTGTTCCGTTACATATGACCCGTTTGATTGTTTAATCTTAAAGATTGTGTAATTTTCATAATTGAGTTTCTCAAGTCCACAGAAATATTTAGTTGTTTTTTCCCCATCTCCCACCTACCCAGCTCTTGATCTCATTAATGTACCATTCAATCTATTTTCTTTAATTTTTTGGAGTTGACCATTAATTTCCTCTAACTTATTATTTACATTGTTGTCATTAGATCGGTAAAGAGTTTCCAATTTTTCCAATTCATCTTCAAGTTTTTTTCTTGTTTAATCTGGTTCCCTTTCATGTATGGCGCATGTGAGATAGTAAAACCACGTATCTCTAAAAGCCTAAAAAATAATTGGGGATTTATATTGATTTCATCATTTGGGGTTGAATATTGTGTTTTTACTACTTTAATTTTTCCCTTAACTTCTTGAGTACATATTCGATCCTTAAGTAATTCCTTGTTGAATTTCCAGTACCCTCACGCAACTTGTTAATTTTATTCTAATATTGATTAAGCAGTGTCAATATTCATCAAAGTTGCCGAATACGAACTCCACCTTTCACCAACAGCATTTTTCAACGGTTTCAGTGAAGTTTAGACGTGAAGAGTGTGAACAAATTCTTTGTCGTGCCTTGAAGTTCGCCATTTTCAAACCTCGATGAGAGCATGTCATTTTCTTTCTGAAAGTATTTAAACACATCCACAGTTAATTGAGTCTCGCCTGTTGAAGCCAATAGAACAGATGTGCGAGAAATGTGATTACTTACTTTGAATGTGACTTTACAAGTTTGTGAAGATGCCGTCCCGTTCATCGAAAAAATATTTATTAAAGTCATTTTTTATGATTTTTTTTGTATTTTAGGTATATGAGTTTCTCCTATGTATCATAAGTTGCACATGCATGTCAATATTTTATTATCAGACTGTGAAATTGTCCGTTGTACTGTGGAAATTTCTCTAAATACGGCTCTCAAACTTTACATTTGACAGGGGTTGATTGACAAGTTGTGCAACTTATATTGAAGCCTCTCCTTATCTGAGAAGCACATGTTTGCTGAATGACCTTAATTGGTCTCAGTTGTCAGCAGCAAATACCTTAACCCTGTAACCTGCGCACACGACAATACAATTTTAATATTGTTTTCAAAATTTTTCAAAACTTTTAACTGGAGCTCGTTTCCATAAGGGCTCACAAGATATGTTTTTTTTTTGTTGACATGGCAGTTTTAAATTATACGGGTGGATTCCCGATGTGTTAGGTAAAGGGTTATGCGTCAAACGTCAATTGTTGCTCGCATAACAAAATAGGTCGCAGAAAATTAAACTTCCCAACTAAATAATTATTGACATAATAATTATTGTCAGCTATTTAACAAATTAAAACCTGGAAACAAAGGGCAATACGTAAAACAAATTATGAGAAAATAAACTGAATATGAAAAAATGGGACACACAAAGAAGTGTTATTCACATGTGCAAATCCCCTTCTACCTTGCCATCTCCTTTTAATGTCTGTGATGCGAATATTCTTAACTTCTCTGAAAATGCACATGGATTTAATAACTTCTTTCCCATTATAGGTAAAAAAGAAACGTGACTAGGTTCACCCCACCACAACAACTCACACAAACTATGCAAGCAAATTAAGACATCAAAATTCTTCAAGGTACCTACGAGTTCGCAGGAAATTCTTATCAATAGCAAATTGTATGACACCCAAAGGAAGTAAGATTATGAAGTTACTTTTTTTATGAAATCGATAGCCCTTGGATTCTCCAAGCTACTTGTGAAGAGAGCAGTTTTCAAATACCATGAATAATCTGAAGCCAAAATTTCTCAGGCTGTTTTCGTAATGTCTAACGAGGTGCCTAAACTTTTTTATTGCAATGGGTAACCAAGCGTTTACGCTCTGGCATCATAGAGGAGAACATCGAATATTTCCAAAATTAAGTGTTTGCGCAGGACGCTGAAATTATGACGTCATAGTATTTGAGGCTCCATAAAGCTGATTTGAAATAATTTTCAATACCTGACTTCGGATACTGGAGATATCATTTCACTGAAATCAGAACGTACCCCCCAACTGTTTGTGAAGAGCAGTTCTAAAAATAATTATGGATCATCAAAAGTCGATAACGAGGGACAGAAATCAGTATGCTTGTGGAATTGCGGTATATTTTGCACGTGACTTATACTTTGTTCCAGTTCCGAATCTTCAATTTGAAGATGGTAGTCTGGAGTTGGTACTAAATCTAAATTTCTGTTTTGTGTGACGTATAGATCACCTACACTCAGCGTTGTTGATTACTGGTGTAAACTTGAAGAGTCCATTGAAAAATTAATATCCAAACACCCGACAATCTTCCTGGTTGATGATCTGAAATGTCACCTTTTTAGGTCTCATTATTATCAGTTATAAAGTTACGTCATTAAATTCGAGTAAAATTGATTTTAATCTTTCAGATCACAGAGCAACCTTTGCCAATATTTCGTCCATAAGACCTAACAAACATGCAACGAAGCGAACTGTGTATAATTATCTGAGGGCAGACTTTCATAAACTGAAGGCACTTATTGCAGAAACTAAACTTCAACCAACCATCGATTGATGTAGCGGTATCAATTTTCACATCTTCCTGGTTATTATGTTGAAATGTGTATTCCCCAACAAGAGTTTGCAGAAAGAAAATGTGACAAACCTTGGTGTGATAGCTCTTTGAGGCGTCAAATCCGTCAACGCGAACGACTTCGTAGATTTGCACTAAAGCATAATACAGCAGTATACTGGGATAAATAGAAAACTATAAGAAACCAGGTCAATAATATGAAAACAATTGCGAAAAAGAAATACAGTGATAACTGGATGAATCACTGGTTCCTAACCCAGAAACGAAACACTTTTGTCACATCGTTGAAAAGTTTCTCAATAATTTTATGAATTCGCCTGGGATCCTTCCGCTTCAGCAAATTTCCGACTCAGATGTAACGATAGTCGAAGATGATAACGAGAAAGCCGACTTGTTGAACGCAACTTCCTGTTGAATATCAAATTAAATTCCGTTAATCATTCTGTTAATATCTGTTCGTGATTCTGACATATATGATATATTGGCTGCCATGACCGTATAGAAGGCTATCAGGCCCGATGACGACATAGGCTACAGAATACTGAAAAGAAACGAAGCCAACTGTACAGATATCTCTGTTTCTTTTGTATCAAAAATCACTTGAATTATGCGTTTTTTCCAAGTCAATGAAACCTCGCCGATGTAACATCAATATCCAAGAAGAGGGCGCCAAAGATCCTACAAATATTGTTCAATATCTTTTGCCAATTATGTTGGCAAAGTAATGGAACGATTAGTGTTCAAGGCAATCCACTCCCATTTGACAATTAATACCTTGTTCTATAAATTTCAGTCGGGCTTCCCTCTTCAGCACAGTGCAGTATTTCAGCTGATAGAATTTACCAAAGTTAATGTAATGCAGCAGATCAAATTACATGCGGAGTATTCTGTGACATTTCCAAAACATTTGATAGGGTTTGGCGTGGCGGTCTTCTTTTCAAATTAAAAGTGTATAGTATATCAGACCTCTTTTCCGGTGGTTTGAGAGTTATCTCTAGAATCACAAACATAGTGTTTGTGTGAATGGGTGTTTTTGTTGTTTTTTTGGAGGGGGGGGGGGGGTATTTTTTTATTTTTGCAAAAAGATATAGTGTATATATACTTTATTTCTAAATGAAACAAAATACTGCATTTTGATTGGCTAAGAGGTACGGTGTAACCTGAAATCAACAGTTGCTTTTTTTACAGATTGGTTAACCACGGTCTAAAAACAAGAATATACAATAGCAGGATATATGGCTAAAACCATTACCCATCTTTTATTTGTTAATTCATACCTTCTGTTCGGTTATGTTAGAACAAAAATAAAGATACAGGAAGCTTACTATTTATGTGCAATAAAATATTACAGATATGGGTGTCATTGGAACTGGCTCGTTGAGCCAGTTCCAATGACATCCATATTTGTCTGGTTTTATTTATTAAGAAACTTATAAAGTACACATTTTCTGTCAGTTTGTGCCCACAATGTAGGTTAAAGTATTAAGTACACCAAAATTCTTGGAAATAAATTCATTATCCTTGTGTTTTCCAGGGTGTATGAGAATTTACACCGGTTTGGGAACTCATATACCCTTCGGCTTCGCCTCAGAGTGTATGAGTTCCCAAACCGGTGTAAATTCCTTTACACCCTGGAAAACACAAGAATAACTAATAATATACATCTGGACATACATCCCGACATAGCATATAAAACAGCTTATATTTTAACATAAGATGTAAGCAGTATTTATAAATCAAAAGAATGGGAAACCGTGAGAAAAAAGAAAGAGAGATATAGAGTAAGGGAAGGAGAGAAGGCGAGAGGAAGTAAGAGGGAAATAGAGAGGCCCAGGGTAAAATTCATAAGATGTAGTTTTAAATTGAGAGGACCCATCTCATGATGTTGCATATTGTTATGTCGAAAAACAGCCCAAATAACCATAACTGTACACACAAAAATATGCATACAGTCGTTGTTGTATCGCACGGACTGGAAGCATGAGGAACACTCGGAATGTAATTCCCAAGATTACTGTTTATTATTTTGTGGATGGTTACCGTTTTTCAAATTTGTCACTCCGAGCATTGTGATAGAATCCACCTTCTCAGTATGGAAAGAAATTCCATGTTTAAGAAATGTTATATTGGGGGGAGGGGGTGGGTCAGTTTGGCTCTGTAGATACGGAATTCGGTAAGAATTAGAAGAAAGTTTATAAGATCGTCTTTTCCCCTAGAAAGCGGGAGACCAAGAATTAAAATTTCCTTTGAGAGTTATAATGGGTAATTGAATGCTTCTAATAGTAGTTGTTTGAATTCTCCCCAGAAGGTCTAATTGAAGAACAGTCCCAAAATATATGATCTAGAGTTTCCTCATGGATATTACAAAACGAACATAACTCGGTTGTGGAAATACTTGTATAAAGTTAGGCGTACTGCTGCAGCCTGTAACTTTGAATGTGAAGGTACAGAACTGTGAATAATGTCGTCCAAACCAAGACAGAAGGTCCACGAACATGAAGATCATTTTCATCTGCCCAGGCATTATACGAAGTATAATACTGAAATAGTGAATGTTCTTGGATCATCAGACTTCTTTAAGTGACTCGCGTGTAGGCAAAAAGCAGTAGGTGTTATTTTGGGCTTATAAGGCCCAGTTCGTTAAAACCCGCCCTAAAACCTCAACAATTTCACTGTATTAAATTCTTTTTGGCTGTGGATAATCCATATCTGATGGAAAGATTGATTGAGATGGTGGGGCATGAGTGAAACAGCCCCGGTAGCTTTCCTTTGTGATTTTTTTCTCGAGGACCTATTTTGGGAGGAGTTCGAGCGTAGGTGCCCGAACGTTTCGTCGATGCATTTACCGACTTCCGTCTGTTCAAGCCTCTCAAACCTGTTGCGGGTAACAAGATCTTGAGGAGCTTTAGGAGTTCTGTCTGATAATTGTTTTAGTTTTTCTCTTTTTCTTTTTATTCTTTTCTCGATTCTTTCTCTGGCTTTGACAAAGATGTTGTGGGTCTCGATTTTGGTTCAGTTTCGTCATTTTTCTCTCCTGAGTTTGCTTCCTTCACATTTTCTCTTCTGACTTGCGTTTATCATCTTGTTCTTTCTTCTAATTTGTTTTCCGTTGTGCATCTGTAGTTGTTTGCGTCGCTGGTGCTGTTTGAGTTAACTTCTGAATCTAGTTTATTGTTACGGTCTATTGTGAAGGCCTGCAGTAAAGATGGAATTGTGCATTTGAGCCATGTATATTGTGTCTGGCATTCTACCGATTTTGTTGGTATCGTCTTATTTATTACTGTGACATATGATGGAACAGATGTATTCTTGCCAGGCATTGATGCAACAATTTTTCTGACCTTCTAAACTGACTTTTTTTCACATTTAATTTTTTGAATATTTTCTTTTCTTTTTTTGCACACAGGGCAATCCTTTGAAGATCACATATGATTGGATTGTCATGACAGTTGACTGGGTTGTTACATGCAGGCCTGCAACCACGGGTGTGGGGGGCGTGGGGGGAGGGGGTCTGCGCCCCCCTGGATTCATTTTCGCCCCCCTCCAGAAAAATTTCAGACACTATTTTTCAGTTTTCACCATTTTGATCCATTTTATCTATCAGTGAATTAACTCAGAGTTGTCAATTTACACCTGTAATTACATTGAATATAATCCCATGACTGAGTCTCTATTGTTATATTTGAGGTGTTTATTCAACACACAGATTATACACAACTATGACAATACGAAACATTAACTAATTAACAGAAGAGATTATCTGTCTTCAATAGAAGGTTAAATTTCAAGTGATGAGTGGTTACTGGTAATTGAAAGTAGGAGAAATGCACTCGCAAACAGAGACTTTACATGGGACAAAGACAGGAAATTGCTCCTTTTAATGCCACATTTTAAATTTTTTACATATCGGGTGGAACCATGGTCGACCCCGGGCACATGTGCTTGGCAAAGAGTATCCAAATTAGTGGAATTTAGTCACTTTGAGGAGGTGGAGGGGGTGGGGGGGAATAAAATGATTCTGAATGGCCCTTCAAAAGTTAGTGGACAGAAATAAAAAAATGCGAATAATGAATCTTGTTATTTGAGCAGAAAAAATAAAACTTTTTGGGGTATGTTGAAGTAGGAATTGATCCTTCAGAAGACAGAAAATTGCTCCTTTTAATGCCCAATTTCAAAATGTTTCCATGCCAGGCCGCATATGTGCTTGGCAAGATGTATCCGAATTAGTGAACTTTAGTCACTTGGGGGGGGGGGGGGGTAAATGATTCTGGATGGAAAAATGATGGGATTATGTCCAGGTTGGGGAGGTGCCCCCCACCCCCCGCCCCGATGCCCGACCCTGGTTGCAGGCCTGGTTACATGGCTGCTGGTGTTGCTGGCCGCATCTGAAGCATATCATTTGTCCTCTGCAATTGGTGTGACTGAGATCATACTTTTGACAATTGAAGCATCGAAGTAAACTTGGAATATATAAATCCACTTTAATGTTCGTATTCCAACTTCAATAGATTTAAGCGGTTGTAAAGAATCAAAAGTTACAATATATGTATTGGTTTGTATTACTGAGTCATCACTTTTAATTCGTATTCGCTTCACATCGCTGACACCTTGCGACTGCAGTTCTATCCTTATTTCAAGTACATCAATGCCAGATAACTCATGTGTTTTAACTACACCCTTGCTGTTGTTCAGTATTCTGTATAGAAATGCATTAGCATCCATATCTGTCAGTTTAGTTGTATTTAATAAATTTAGTGCATGTTAGCCTTTTTTACATGCCACTAATAAAGCGACAGACCGTAGCATTTTACCACTATGTAACAGTGCCAGCGATACCCTTGATAGCTTTCTTCAACACAAATGGTTTGATGGCGGATCCCTTTTTATTCTCGTCAGCCGCATATATTATATTATTCACAAAAAGTAGGGGATATTTGATAAAAGTGAGATATATGAAGAAATATATTTATATTTTCATCACAAATACAGTTGGTGCATTGCACTGTGACATCTGTCGAATGATTACAGCGATAGTTGGGTGTATGCAAAGCACACATTCCACGCACTGAGTTGTAGGAGACAATCAGAGAATTTATCACATTCAGTCCAACACCTCAATACCTTGTAAATCCTCCTCGGTTCGCGATACAAGCGCGGATCATACGTGGCATACTCCTCACGAAGCGTCCAATATCAACTTAACTGATGTTATTCCATTCTTCTTGCAGTGCAGCGGCTAGGTCCTGGACATTGGTAGGGGGCTGTTGGCGTCGTTGTGGGTGCCTGCCAAGCATATCCTAGACGAACTCGATTGGTGAAAAGTCTGGACTTAGTGCTGACCAAGGCAGTGTAGTGATATTCTGCTCCTAGAGGAACTCTGTAGCGACACGGACCCTGTGTGCTCTTGCACTGTCATCTTGGAAAATGAATCTACGGCCGTGACGTAGTGCATATGGGACCACATGAGCTGCTAACATGTAACGGTAGTACTGCCCTGTGGCACGCCCTAGGATGACATGTAATGCTGTTCTGCTTGTCATGGTTATGCTTCCCACACCAAAACCGATCCACCGTCAAAACGATCGTGCTGCCTAACGGTTACGTCATGGTAGTGTTCTTTCCGCCGCCGCCGCCGCCGCCGCCGCCACTCTCCGTTTCGCCTGCCATGAAAGTCGAGAGTAAACCTCGATTCATCCGAAAATATGACGTTGCTCCACCGACAATTGTTCCAGCACTGTCGTGATCCACACCAGTTGCGCCTTGTTGCGATGTGACTTTCAGTCAAACGTGGAATTATTCGAGGTGGTCGAGCGTACACATTCCAGCTGTGCATGCGATTTCGGATAGGCTGATCACCGAATCGCACATCTGTCGCTCGATGCAGCTGCTGTCCAATTTCTGAGGTACTTTGATGGAGGTTACGTAATGCTGTGGTTCGGATGAAACGATCCTGGTTAGCAATTGTGGCCCTTGCACGACCTGACCGATGTCTGTCATAAACAATACCCGTCTGACAGTAGCGTGACCACAACCTGTTAATCACCGATTGAGTAACGTTGAGAATTTAAACAACTGCAGTCTTCTGTTGCCAGCTTCCAACATGCCAACGGCACGTAAACTTTCGTCACGTGTCAGTCTTCTCATACTCAAAAGTTACGTTTCGACCAGGAACTATTGATGACAAATTTATACCAAGAAAAGAACGACGAGACCTCCGAAAAAGCCCGTCCAGTACAAATGAAAATTTCAAAACGTACCCACAGACATTAACGCGGCGCTCGTGTGAAAAACCTGAGTGAAGTTTTCGTGGGCCGGTGACATTCATGATCCACACTAAACGTGGTAACATATTGATGTGTCCAATCAAGCGTCTCTAATACCATTTTCCGAAAATATCAACATCAGTTTGGATATCCCCCACCCTTTAGATAGTATATTATGAATTTTGGCCATTTTTTAGATTTGAAGAGCATGAACTGAGTCAGAAACAGAGTCTGAAGACAATTCTAGACCTCGTTTCTCTTTTTAATTTTGGAAATTCATAGTTTAATGTTTTGTGTTTTTTCAGTTCATGCCTCCCCCCAGCCTTACTCCGAGCCCAAGCTTGGGTGTATGTCCCTACCTAATATGAGGATGAAACAAAACCGAGAGTACATGCGGGGCATACTCCCCCAGTGTTAGTGCTAATACATGTCACTGGAGGATCGATCCGTAGAGTGTAGGTCGTGACATGTCTTCAGAAGCTGTCCATCCAACCATTACTTTGCGACAGAGTACAATGCAAATTGTTCCTCGAAACTAACCCAGGCAGTGCAATAAGAAAAAACGTTTAAAAGTTCTCAGATTTGTTAAAAGTCAGTTTAATTTTTTAATTTAACAATGATAAAATATGTTAAAAGACATAACTGGTTGAATGACCCTCCAATGCCCCCCCCCCCCCCGACGTAACACCCTTTTTGGGGGGGGCTCTTTATTGGCCAGAACGGATCGGACCGACCATCCTTCCACATCCGAAGTTAGGGCCAAAGCTGTGTATTAGAGAGACATCTCCAAAATGGATACTGCCCTAACTGGGGTGTTGTTTGTCATCAACTGCCAGGATTCCTTACTTCGAAACGCACCTCATGGACGAACAAGGTGCCTGCAGGATGGAATGGGAGGAGAGTGCCATTTTGGTCCGGGACTGCGTATTTGAATAGTTTGCAGCAGACCTGCTCAATTGAGCAAACCTGCTAAATCAGATTCAGCAAACCTGCCCAATTGAGCAGGCCGTCCTCTATTCCGCCACCCGGAGACCCGTCTAGTAGGAGATAGACAAACCCCCTAGGGTGTATATATAAATGGATGCGTTTTTGCCTGTTGGGTGTATGTCTGATTTTTATACCTACGATGTTACAATTGGAATATTTTAGCAGTCAGAACATATATAACCCCGCGATTTAAAGAATCAAGGTCAGGACTAATTAACTTGGCCACCATCGCACAGTCGCAGTAGTACAGAATATGTCCTAACTCCATTTTGACAAAAGTATATCTGGAAAGAGCTCTAAGTTGTGTATAAGTAATATGTCTCGTATGTTTCACCCCTAGTTTGATAATCTCTTGGATGATCTCACACGACGTCATAGTCACGTGACCCAGTGGGGCCATGCTGTATTGCCGTGGTAACCCGTGTGAGCGGCCATCTTGAGACATCATTTCCATGGTGATAAGTGGCGTTACTGCGCATGCGCAGCGAGTGTTGTTAGGGTGATACGTGTTTCCGTCAGCCAATTTGTATACTGGAGGCCGCCATCTTGGGTTCTATGGAAGCACGTGTCTTATGTTACCCAAAGACTTACAATAGGACAGGGGTATGTTCGGAGGGTATGTTCTCTTACACAGGAGAAATTTCCCGATTCGTAGAATTACCCAAATAAACCCGAAAATCACTCCAAATCACCAAGTCACCAAAACGGTTTTTATTTGATATGAAGTCACTCAGAATCCTTTTCAGGACCGTCATGCCATGGATTTTAATAGTAGCACGTAGTGTTATAGGTCCGAAAAGGCCCCCGGGGTAAGTTCGATTGAACTAGAGTAGTTTTTCTGGCTCAAATTTCCCAGAATCCATATTTACTTCGTAGAATTACCACAACAACCCCATGATTGTTTACTTGGCGGTGATTTCCAAGTAAATTCTCGGTTTCTACCTATGTATTTACAAGCTCTCTTATGTCTTCGTTGTTCTATTTAATCCGACTTCCCTAAACATGTTTATGTTCTATTGTACACATTACAGATAGCATTTTGGCACATGTTTGATGTGCCGATATGTGCTTAAGTAAAAATGCACAATGTGACACATTGTGCACTAGCACATAGACACATGCTGGATGTGCCGATACGTGCTTATGTGAAAATGCACAATGTGACCCACTATGCACTAGCACATAGGCACGGGTATTTGAGGATACCTATGACCTGGTATTGCATTAGTTGAGGATACCATTCGAGGATATGTTATAGGATTTTTATAGGATACTTGTAATGTGCAGACATTACAGGTCGCACATAGGCACAGGCAGGATATGTCGATATGTGCTTATGTGAAAATGCACAATGTGACACATTGTGCACTAGCACATAGGCACATACGACCAAAAAGGGATTATGTAGCCACAGTCGTAGGAATTCCAAAAAGGGATTGCATGAGTGGGATTCTTATTCGACTCCAGAAAATGGGATTTCATGTAAACACTTGGGGGTATTCCCCTTCCCTATTGGAAGAATTTAATTCGAAGTGTGTTAATATTATATACCTTCATTCAGTTCAAGTCGTTCGGTCGGGAGTACCTTTCCCAATGCGGTTGAAAGATATCAGAGATTTCGAAAAACTAAATCCCACCGTGGCCATGAACGTTTTGGGATATGAGGGAAACGATAAAAAAAGGAATAGTCTATCCACTCAGACTGACTTCACACAAAGAGAGAGAAAAGATTGTTAATTTGTTATCAATTTCAGAGGGTGACAATCAACATTATTGCTGGATTAAAAGTATGCTTTCTTTACTGTCGAAGCAGGGTAGTAAACATAATGGTGGGAGATTTTTCACACTCAACTGCATGAATTCGTTCCATAGTCAAGAATCGTTGACGCGTCGTCGGGAATATTGCAGCGAAAAGTAAGGCGTTGCCGTCGAAATGCCTAAACCTAACACTTACGTGGACTTTCGTCATCACAATATAAGATTAGAACCACCATTCGTCATCTATGCCAATTTCGAATGTTTCACCACGAAAATAAATTCTTGCCAACCTGACAAGCATAGGAGTTACGTTGAAAAATATCATAAGCACGTACCTTCGGGCTATTGTTATTATGTGAAATGTTCTTTCAACGATCTGGAATCGTCGGGTCCATTCGTCTACACCAAACGTTCAGATGATGACGACGTGGCTCAAAAATTCGTAGAAGAGTTAGAATCGAAAATTCAAATATTATACGACAAATTTAAAAAACCTAAAAACATGGCCATCACGCCAGAGCAACAGCAAGAAAACAACGAAACCGCCGAATGTCACATCTGTAGACAATTATTCAACAATCAGTCTGAAAATAATAAAAAGGTTAGAGGTCATGATCACTGCGCAGGTCTGTTTCGCGATGCTGCTCACAACAAATGTAATTTAAGATTTCAAGGAGCTCAGTTCTATCCGGTGAGATTTCACAATCTCTCGGGTTATGACAGTCACTTGTTCGTGGTAAATCTGGTAAAAAACTACAAAGAACTGGAAACTACATATTATTTTCGGCTCCAGCAGCTAGTCATGTGGACGAACTACTACAGTTTCTTATAATATTTACTAAATTCGACATTTGCAAAACAAAATTCGCTGACCGTCAGCCGAATCTCACCAATGAATTGGAAAACCTCTATAACTGAATGTGAAATTTTTAAAATTTCCTTCTCGGATTAATCTCTTGTTGATTAGTCTTTTTTGACGCAATCAATATCGGGCCTATAAAACAATTTTCTGGGTAAGTCACCTCTGCTGTCTGATTTTTGTCAGATGGTGCTTTTTTCAACGACAATCGTGTTTTTTCTAATGTAAAAGTGTGTTGTGTTCAGACTTATCACACGGAAACAGCCTTAATAAGCTTTCGAGCTTGATGATGGAACCTTTTCCATCACAAATATGTTATTAACATTTATTTCAACTGTACCATTCACAATTACATGGAAATAAATACTTTTTAAACTAAACTAATTCGCCATTTGGAACAGAATTTGCTAGAATATTTGGAATGCATTCTCCCAAGTCAACTTGTTGTCTCACAATGTCGCATTTTTATTCAGATTCTAAAACAATAGGCCAAAGGGGCCTTAATACTACAGAGAAATGAAATCATGAAACTATTCATAACTCTCATGTCCATGTCAGATGATTACTATCAAAGGTCTTCCTGACTGCTTCCAATTTCTATTAGCTGTAGACAAGCACTGCCAAACTTCCAGGGGTTGGTATGACACTGCAGTCACCACCCACCACCCCAATAGAGAGCCCAATTATTAACAGAAACCCCATTTGAACAACCTTTAATCTGCCCCCCCCCTCCCCCAGAGATGTTGTATATCAAATATTAGAAGATTCTAACAGATGGTTCTGGAGAAGACGATTTTTAAAGAAATTCCCTCATATTGCACTTGATTAAAATTTGAGCTCCCATATTAACCCAAGGACTCGAATTGAAGAAACCTAATCCTGCCCTCCTAGACATGTTGTATACCAAATAGGAATGGATTCTAACTGGTGGATCTGAAGAATAGTTTTAAAGAAATTTCCTCATATTGCAGTAAGTTAAATGTCAGGCTACAACAGAGAGCCCAAATATTAGGACCGGAATCCAATTTGAAAAAAACAAACTTGAATGTGGTTCCCCTAGAGATGTTTTATACCAAATATGAAAGCGTACTGACTGGTGGATCTGAATAAGAATATTTTTAAACAGTACCCTCCTTATTGCACTAAGTTAAATTCGGGCTTCCATAGGAAGCCCAAATATTAACAGAGGCACTTGATTTGAAAAAAAAAACTTGAAAACTTGTATATCAAATATCAAAAGATTCTATCTGGTGAATCTGATGAAGAAGATGTTTAAAGAAATTTCCTCATATTGCACTATGTTAAATTCTGGGCTCCAACAGAGAGCCCAAATACTAACCCAGGGACCCGATTTTAACAAACTTGAATCTTCCCCCACCCCCACACCCCGCCATTCCCACTAGATATGTTGTATACCAAGCACACATTGAGTCCCACGATAGCTGGGATTAATTTTTTCATTTAAATCAAATATCTGTTTCCCACTTATACTGCATAACAAATTTTGTTAAAATCGGACTAAGAGTTCTGAGTAGTGAACTAGAGATGTTGTACACTAAATATGAAAGGATTCTGATTGGTTAACGGAAGAGAATTTTTAACGAAATTTCCTCATATTGCATTTAGTTAAAATTCGAGCTCCAATATGGAGCCCAAATATCAACCCAGGGACCCGATTTGAACAAACATGAATCTGACACCCCCAGAGATATTGTATACCAAATATGAAATCATTCTGACTGGTGGATCTGAACAATAAGAGTTTTTTAAGAAATTTCCTCATACTGCACTAAGTTAAAATTCGGGCTCCCACAGGGAGCCCAATTATTAACCCACTGCTTCGATTTGAACAAACTTGAATTTGGCAACATAGAGATGTTATATACCAAATATAAAAAGATTCCAGTTGATGCTTCTGGAGAAATTATTTTTGTTTTTTAATTTTGGAAAACAATTTATGGATGCTATCAGAGTAATGCCCCTTGTTGTGCCCCCTATGGGCATGGCAACTTTATTTAAACAAAGCTGAAGTGACGTATGATAGGGAACATTCGCATCAAATCTGGTTCATTTCGGCCGAGTGGTTTATAAGGAGAAGTCGATAATCCAAAGTTCACGTCGGACGTGCGACGGACGACGGACAGCGGACAAAAAGTCCAGTTCAGTCATGTGAGCTAAAAACAATATTTAGCGCCGTGACATTGGAAGTGACGATGTTGTCCGAAATGTGAGAGTTAACTTTTGGGATGGCAAAGAAACGTTTGGCTACATTAAACGTAAACACACATCCGTCTTGGTGCGAAAAATGTTGTTGGCCGTGCATCATTCAATGACCTCTCGACGATTCCCTTTGCGATCTTAAATCAATCTAGTTATTATTCTTAGTAAGTATTCTTTAGAATGATATCAGGGTGGGAGAAATAAAATTTCTGCATAGATTTTCCACTATTCCATAGTCTAAAAGTATACAAAGTGAAGGCTTTATTTATTTCTGTGGCAATAGGCAATACAGATATTCTTTGATCAATTAAAGCACACCGTTCTCTGGGCTCACAAACACTCGTACACTGTTCAGTTGATTCCTTGGTCACGTCCACGCTACACAATATGCTCACCCGAGACTTCTGGTACAAGCAGAGTTAGTATCAAAAGTAAGTCGATACCGTGTAACCCAGTTGTGTTTATAAGCATTACCCACGCGTGTGCTAAGAAGCTGACCGCTATTGAAAGGCATGTCGCTCGTTTCCATTTTTACCCTAAATTGTTCCGAAGCTGTAGACCCTCATAGTCAAGAATCGAAATTTAGATGCCCAAATGTACAGTAAAAAATTGTGTTGGCATAGAGTGGATGGGATCTGTTGATGTTGTCAGTTGTAAGAATAGAAATAAAAATAAAACCTTAAAATGTACTTATATTAAACTTAAATACACCCTTTGTCTCGATTAAGGATATAAACTACGTTTGTACGATAAACGGGTGCCAGGTAAACGATCGGATTTTATTTTTTAAAAATGTAAAAAGATCGATATATATTGTATAAGTGATAAGATGCTGCTCAGCACACATGCGTGTGATGTTTTTAACTAAGCTGGTTTACATGGGAAATTCGCGATCCTGGGTGTTAAGATGGTGGAATGCTAAAATGGACAATTCATCCTAGGGCGGGTGCGTTCTTACCGATCAATTCTTGTGCTAAGAACTCATGACCTGTTTCTATCAACCCATCAATGAACAAAGGCAGTCCATTCTCTCCAGCGAACGGTGCTACATCCAACAGTCTGTTTACCTGTTCATTGTGTACTCTGGTTGACATAATATATTGCACCTCTGAAGCACTTAAAACATTATTGTCCCTGAGATTGGAGCAGAATACTGGAACTGTGAGATCTTCTCTAAGGCGATTAGCCTTATGCTGCAGCACTTCTTTGTGTATTTCTGGCATTGGTTTATCTACAAATAAAAGCTGATTGTAACAAGTTCACAGCCCTTTATCATAATATCCCTAACAGAATTGCGCGAAAGCACATAAAGCATTTCTCGATATCCATTAACCCAAAAAATTCTCTCTGATAGAATTGCTCGAAAACACCTAAGACACTTTCCGATATTCATTGACCCGATTGATATGAAGATGTATTTCATTATTGCTTACTTGTTTTGTTCTTGGTTCTGTTGTCAAGTTCGGAACAAAAGGCACTCACCTTTGTTCACTTCAACAAATAATCCACAGATAATTCTTGGATAAGAGAAGTAAATCCAGGAATTAAACTGTGAAAACACTGAAGATTGAAAACTGAATGCCCGAGAGTAGCAGGGAACAACAAAAAAAAAACCTCTACAATTTATGTAAACCATAACTATCCAGTTCGCGAGAACCAGGAAACCGCTCCAGACAACTTTAGTTCTTTGTAGCCATAAATGTGGTAATTTGAAATTCTTGAAAAACTAGAGATACTAATCATGTACATTAAGAGTTGTCTAATTGCACCGTTGATAGAGTCAATCTTCAAATAGAGACCACACTTGCAAAACCATTTATTGCCGAACTGAAACGTTCCTGTTTTGCCCCAAAAACGTGCCAAAAATTCCTTCATTCATTTTAGATGCAAAGATTGAAAGAAATAAAAAAGATTGAATAGAACACTTTGTTTATAGTGCTGATCGAACATACCCTCAAAAAGCGCATTGTGGCATTATATGGTATTCTCTCAAACCACCGCGGTAACCCATGGTTTACTGCGGCTTATTGGGGAAGTGCTATGGTTTACTGGGGTTTACCACACTCAAGTCGTTACGTGTGGTAAAAGGGTAACGTGTCAGCTTATTTACTTGGACGTTGATGCGTACCGCTTCTATGTTAACTCTTCCATTCAATTTAACTCAGGGTAATGATGAGAAGTTTAAGAGAAACTACGGTTTTTTATCTTACAAGCCTCTATTTCTTCAATACAATTAAAAACTTCTAGACCACATACAACCCTGTTTTAAGAATAGTAACACTCCATGCAGGTGAGAATGAGAACTAAGGAGAGGAGATTTTTGAGCGGTATTCACACAAAAAACTGAATACAATTATTATTGGGCAAGAACAATAGATTCTATTTTATGGGAAGCTGATTGGAAGAGAGTTACTCCACAAGATGATTCGTCGACAAATTAACACACCTCGTAACAATATTATAACTACACTGAACATGTAATCTGAATTCTTGGAAGTAGTTTGAACGACAATTTGCCAGTTTTCAGGGAAAGTTATGTTATTGTCTCACAATGATGGATTGTTTCAAAGAATGTTGCCTGCATAATTTAAACATTACGTTAAGGCTCAACCACCACACCATTAACAAAGTGGTCTCGAGAGCTGCAAAAGAAACATTTATCGCAGCTTCGTGTGTGTGGAGTGTCCACACGAATGCAGAAAACGAGAATAGTGAAGATGTGTTCCGCAATGCACAAAGTAAACTTGGCTCTAAGAAGTGGTTAGAAAATTCTCGTCTAAGATCTTAGAGGGGAAATCACTCCGCTGCTCCCGTTTTTTGTGTGTCTTTATTCATACAAACTTAGTATCCGTTTTGGCTGGGAGTGCGGTTGATCAGTGATTACGGCGCTGTAATGCAAGCCAAAAGGTTCATGTTTCGATCCCCACCAGGAGTAACTACGTTGTGTCCGTGGCCAAGGCACTTAAATACAGATTGCCCATATTGGGGAATGGTGGGGATGTGTACTAAAGCGTTCTTCACGCCGGTGGTGCACTTGTCTTCAGCCAATACTAACTCTGCTTGTGCAGAGTTAGTACGTTGGAGAGTCTGACAGTGGCTCGACGCTGATCGGCGGTTCTCTGCGTGTACTCCGGCCTCTTCAACCCGGAAAAATGTCCGACCTGGAAAACTGTCGAAAAGTGTTGTTAAATCCCAATAAAAAATTCGTTGCGTCGTTCGTCCAGTACTGAATTAAGCTGTGGCGTTTATTTTATTTTTTTTTTTTGTAAATGACAAGCTGGTTTGAAGACAATAAGGAGATTAACTTGTAAATTGATTCGAAATCACATTTTATTTACCGGTACAGATTCTACAAGATTTTTTGCTGTTTCACAGATTGATGTTTGTGTTGTTTTCTGTGGAAGCGAGTTTAGCGGGCAAGGGTGGAAAAGTGAGCTCTTCAAATGTTTTAGTCTTAATTTCATAAGTTAAGATATTAATTTTCAAAGTCTAAAGTTTATCTTAAGAAGTCAAAATTGCAACTTCGAAAGTTTAAATTTTAGCATTCAGAGTAAAGCATTCAACTTTTAATGTTACAATTTTGACTGCAAAAATTAATATTTTAAATTTTAAAATTAACATTTTGACTTTCAAAGTTCAAAGTCAGCATTGCAAATTTCAAAGTTAAAATTTTAACTTTCAAAATTAAAAGTTTAACCTACAAAGTCAAAATTTCAACTTCAGAAGTAAAACTTTAAACGGCAGAAATTCAGATTTCAACTGCAATGAGAAGGCAAAATTCTAACCTTAAAATTCAAAATTTTAACAAGCAAAATTAGCATTTTAACTTTCAAAATTAAAATTTTGTCTTTGAAACGTAAATTTCAAAGTGAAAAGGTCAATCTTCAAAGTTGAAATTCAAAAGTTAAAATTTTAACTGTCTAAGTTGTAATTTCAACTTTCTAAGTTAACAATTTACCTTTCAGTGTTAAAATATTGACTTTGGAAGTTGAAATTTCAATTTTTAGAAGTTGCAGTTTTGACTTTGAAAGTTAACATCTTTTCTGTGAAAGCTAAAATGTTCACTTTCGTTTTCGAATTTGAACACCTGACTTTTAAATTTGAAATTGTGGCTTTCAAAGTAAACATTTTAACTTTCGAAGTTTAAATTTTGACTTTGGATGTTAAAATTTTGAGTTTGATATTTACAATTTTAAAATCGTAACATTTGAGGGGCCCATTTTTTCACCCATGTCCTTAATACCTCAATACGATTCAATAGTTTCTACCCGCTCGAAGTTGTGTTATTGTGTTGACACATTTCACCCATTCAGAATCTTAACAAGTAAAATTGACACAAGAGGGCACATCAGGTATTATATATTTTTTAGACTTCTCAGACGTGGCCTACATTTTATGACCTGCAATGAGGAAATCCAATTTCTATTCAGACTTGCAGGAATTTTGCTAATTTTCAGGAACAAGTGCACTCGGTACAGACTCAATGATGAAAGCCCCCGAAACTTCTAGCAGTTGAACATGAGAAAATCTGTGGAATGTTAAAACGCAGGAGCGTTGAGAATTATTTTGCCGGATCAACGCTTTTTCCTTTATCGTAGTGATGTATTATAGTGAAGTAAAGTTTCAGGATATTGCCTCTGGTCGCTTTAAAAAGTTTCTTTCGGAAAGGAATGCTTTCATACTGTTGAGGAACGCGTAAGATGTCAAGGTTACTTGTTACTTGTCATTGTTTTGCTTGAGTGGCAACAAGATTGGCAAAAGGACTGAAAACCACTTCACTCCAGGGACATATGAGTAGCTCTGCGTACGGACAGAAGCCTGGCGGTCAAAAGACATGCGGAACACAATTGCCCTACATTCAAAAACCCTACAAAAATTGAAAACGACGAACAAAAGCCCTTCAATAATTTTTCATTTAATATTTGACTCCTGCACATCGATGTCAAACTTCCAAAATTTAAACAGCAACTTTTTCCCATAAAGTAACACGAAATTTAACCAATTCAGTCTTGTTTACAGAGCTCAATGAGGATTAATTTCTTGCATTCTGAAGGCGAATATTCCTGCCCTACTGGATTTCTCTTGCCACAGAAATAAGCATAATTTAGGTGCATTTAATCACAATATCCCCTGTAAATTGGATTTTTCACCAATGATTTCTTGACTTAATGTTAGATGAATGATTCATCAAATCTAGTCATGGCTGCTTCAGAGCAGCCCTTACTAGACTTAATGATAAAATCCTGAAAATATTCAGCAAGTTTCGAGTTAAAGATGATTTTATAACACTATCTGACCCTTTTCCTACCGTTAAATTTATACGTTAAAAGCACTAAAGAACGGGTATCCAATAACATATTCCGGAAATATTCTCACGTGTACACAGTTATATTCTGACGTCGCCAGGTAATCGATGACAATAACTCGAAAGATGGGGAATAAAAAGAACAAAACTATTTTTAGTGACGAAAATTTTTGAGATATATATTAACCGTTGTTTGCACTAACACTTTTTCATTATGACGCGAACGTTCTGTCTAACAACTTATTTCTAAGACTTGTAGAAAATACTGTTTTTTCCAATCTATGAAAACATACAGGTTCTCTTATAAGTCACATATTGGTGAACATTTCTGAAGCGAGTTCATAAAATCGACCTGCGCAGAGATTTACCGAGGTTCAGATAGATCTTGGTGAAGATGGTTCAGAAATCGTGACAAACCTGAGATTTCTTCTTATCGCATAATTTAACCTTTTACCTAACGTAACGACTAATAGCAAGCGCTGTTCACAAAAATTTCCAAACAAATTTTGCATTCGTTTCAATTTTGCCGTGAAACCAGAGCTTTTGGCAACCTCAATGGATCGATCTCGTCACACTCGGCCCATTCAGGGGACATAACCTATGTTTTCGAGAAAACTATTTTTTTTAATAATTCAGGAATTTTTTTTTTTTCAAATGTCGTTTGCTCTTCGTATTGATTAAACAGTTAATGAAGTATAGGTCAAGATAAATTCAATTCTTCTAACGAAACAAATTCACTCACAATTTTGCGATGTCGACGTTGATTTCTGACATCACGCTTTTATAAGACGTGTTTATTAAATAAATGTTATAAGTTATTGTGATGAATTGACGGTAACATGGTCTGAGGTTTGCGGCTCGGAGCTTATGTTCAACCGAGACGCGAAGCTTCGACCATGTTACCGCCAATTCATCACAATAACGTATATGTTCCAATAGACACTACCCATTAGCCCAAAACGTACATCGTGAAACACGAGAGGCTTATTTACTAAACTTGTGATCGTTAAAAGTTGCCTTGTTCAAGGCAACTTTTAACGATCACAGGTTTAGTAAATAAACCTCTCGTGTATCCACGACGGCACTGGATAAGTAATCAATAAACCACATAAACTCAATCAATCTTAGTTCAAATCGTAAATCGTTTGTAATTTAAACAACACTTCACCCGGAGCACCGTCTGCTGCACATTTGAAACATCCAGAAAAATGAAGCGACTTGCTAGTCACTCCGTTGATGAAGCAGGTACAAAACGGACAATGTCATTGCAAATATTCCGCGTTGTGACGTCAGACGGTAACATTTGCCACTTGAGCAGTAAACATAGAATATACTAAGCGAGCTCTCGTCCAAGGAGGATGATTCTAGTCTTATTAGAACATAATCATTTCATTACCAACATTTCCAGTTTAATTGAAATGGGCGAATCTCAGCCAGTAAATTAGACCTGAACCTCGCCAAACTTTCGTTAATTCTCGTGTTGACAACGGTTTGCATGATTTCCACCAGAAAGTCCTTTTCGAAACCGGTTTTGAGCTTCATTACTAGTTATCGGTGGCTGTGTACAAAAGAACGGAAAATACGTCGACGGCATAGCCTGTAGTTGCTATAATTATTAGTTATTGCATTTCGGAATATTTAAAGTTCTAACATAAACCACCATGTCGACCCGAATTTGACGCATTCAACCTTATGATACGGGGCACCTCTGTCCGAAGAATGTGGGCATCTGCATTCTGCGCTTGCAGGGAGGTTCAGCAAACGTCGGGCGAATCTCCCTCGTTCTATGGTAGGTCGTAAAATAGGTTTTTAAGGCAGAACGCGAAAACACAAAATATAAAGTTTAAAGATGACTTTTGTGAATAAAGCTGGCTGGTTGGTGTCTGACATTACATTAGGTAAGGGATTAAAACAGATAGCAATAATGAAGCAAACGGATAAAGTCACTTAAAAAGTAATTTGTGCTGAATAATTTGTCAATGAACTGTCGTGCAAAAACCAGATAAAAACACCAATATAGCGAAAACCTGGTGGTTAACTGGAACAAAATGCCTAATCTATCCCTTCATCACCCGAACGATGGAGTAAATTCAAATGATAAAAATGAGCATAGTGATCTGTGAAACTAAAATATGAGTCAGTACTCACACGGAAGAGAGAAAGAAATTGTTACAAATGGTGGACACGGCGTTAGTTTGCCTAACCCATTAAACCCTCGTTTCCTGGATGGTATCGCCTTTATGGATCAGTCCAATATTAATATACAGGGAAGATAAAATAATAACTGCAGTCTCGCCAATTCCTTGTGTATATGCCTCTTATCATAAGACAAAAATGAGACGACATTATACCTTGGGTCGAAATATCGGTCTTGCGTGTTTAAAGGGTTAATGTATTATAACATTTCTTTATCGAGGCAGTGCTATTTAATCACTACTGCTGGGGGCTTATGTTACAAATGGTGGTCATGACGTTAGTTTGCTAATGTATTACAGAATTCTATTATGGAGGCCATGCTGCTGAATGTACAATGTAATGTAATCACCACTGTCGGGGTCTTTGTGTTCAACAAAAGCGTCCTGTGACTCTTACGCATGCCACAAACTGCATCGTTATTGTTCATGAATAGCGTTTTGAAGAAATTATTCACTCAGCACATTCTTCAGACGTGGTCAATGTGGCTGTCACCTGTTGAACTATAATAAACACGTTCTTAACGCCAGTGTTTATTACCTAGTTTGAGAACTAATGGAAAGGAACGACAAAAGTTTTTTTCCAGGAAGAATAGCATGTGGAAATGGGAATACCGCCAACGATTAGTCATTGCAAGGTGTAAATATTCTGGCAGAATTTATTTTATTACAAAACAATGAAATAATTGAGATAAGCTTAATGATATGCGATTGATTCAGCGATTTGTAAAATTAGAAACGTGAAGGTGGACCTAGTGTAAAGAAAGGGAAAGGTTTACACCTTGAAGCTGAAAACATAACTAATGTGTGCAATGGCATAACAGGGGATCTAACCACGCCGAGAAAGTTTCTTTCGTTACCAACCGCCTAGGGGAACTATACTAAATCACGCACACCTAACTATTGAGTATTTTTCCACTGTCTATGTATTCAATATTCCGGTTACAAATATTTTCTGAACGACATAGCTTTTCCACTACATTGCTGAGTGTTGTAGTTAAGTACGCGGGGTGTTCCGACCCAAATAAAACCAATCTAACAACCACATTTAACAGTTTCAAGACCATACAGATGTTTCTGAACAGTACTGACTTGTACACCGTTTTGATAATGCTGGATACACTGCACAACTAGGCTTTCCATGGGGCTGTCTAGAACCTTGTGGTTCTAACAATGGCTCCACCGGTATGTAGTGCTGTGACCGCGAGTCAGGGTATTATTCAGCAAACATTAAATTCATGTAAAAAAATAGTTTATGAAGTCTGTCGGGAAAACTATTAAAACTGTGAACACTTGTGTCCCGCTGTTCCAGTCAATAAAAGTCAGACCCTTGTGCGGGTAGCAATGGGTCAAGAGTAGTCCGACTACTGCTCGACAAGAGAAATAGTTTTTTGCGCTAAATTAAACTTTCTCCCATGATTTAATAGGATGTGAAGAATTTGATGCATTGGTTTCCAACTATACCATATTCGATGGCGTCTTTAACTCACCATGTAACGGATCTATACCAATATCCTCGCATGCTTTCAGAAGACCAGTAGCAGATACGCCGACGCAAGTTTTCCATTCTCGAATTATTTTGAAAAAGATGTCACCCAATTCTACTCTTCCACCATGATGCCCCTGGATTCTAGCAATCGATGGGTATGGAAGCTTCAATGCAACGGCAAATTCCCGCCATTTACCACCTGAAGAAACAGACAAAAAACAAGACGTCAATAAAAACATAAACGGGTCTTTGACGAAACAAACCGCCATTTTGTGTTGAAAATAAAGAGTGTTGTCAGGATTGGGAAGAGCAATAGCTGCATAGTTCGTATAAAATGGTGACTGTTTCCATTATTCTTATCTAATCCAATGCTTATTATGCTTTAGTTGTGTCACACCAGTCGAGAGTGGTTTATCTCTTTGTACGCTGGAAGTATATTACATGTGAGTTCAGTGTCATCAATTGGATTGGTCCATATTTATTATTTGGGGGTATATCTATTAATATTTCTAACGTGCAGCCGAAGAATACACTTTGAAAGTATTGATTTGTCTACCATACAAATCTCGAAGAAACCATCTGCTTTATGATTTCAAGTCGCATCAATTTCATGGACCAGAGAGGCGCTGACTCGGGTCCAAATGGTAAATTCATCGCCTTCTGAAAGACCATAGTACTATCGTTTTGACAGAAAACACGGACATTAACGGAACGTTCTTCCTTCCATTGAGAAGTGAGCACAATTAAACTGTAAGCGCCACTGCTATTGATCAGTATAAATAATGCACGCATTAGGTGGAATTATCAGCTAGCGACTCAACGACCATTCATTCATTCAGTCTTCTGAGATGAAACTTGGAAGGCATAGATACGGCTGAGAACGGAATGCATTTATTTTTTTACATCAACTGCAGTGTCAATTCATCAGGAGATACCAGCAACGCAGTATTTCGATTAAAATGTATTTTCAACTCTAACAACATATAAGGGAAACAAAAATAACTTCACTGAGAAATATATAAATGACGTACACTGTGGTACTTTGATACGGAGGTTATTAATATTAAAGATAAGTTAGGTCCTTAAGGCTATAACCAGATAATACAGAGCAAAGATGCCGTTAAAGTTGAACTAGAACCGAAAAGGACCGAAGCACGTTAAGTACTGCTTTGAGTTTCACATTTAACTGTCTGAGTGCTAGAAGCCACTATCAGGGGTTTCAAATCAATGAAGGTACAAGAGCAACATTTTCCTTACTCATGTTTTATCTTCGCCCAAAAGCAAATACTATTTTGTTTAGATAAAACAAATTCTGGTGTACAAATACAGACTACCAAAAACAACATAGCCCTCAACCAGTTAAAGATAAATCGTCACGGAACATAAGTGAGTGTCTTAGCGAAATTTTAAATCATTTTTTATATTCTGGAGACTTCCCCAAAACACATTTCTGCCGATTTGAGAACGATATTAACCACTGCTAAAAGTTTCTTAGTACGTCTTTTGACTCAAAAGAAAATAGCAAACACACAAAAGCCAATGTATTGGACAATGTATTTGACAAGTTTGAAATGGCTATCGCACTTCTTTTATGAACACGATTGTCATCTTAAACATGAACCATGGGATGTCACATGATCTGTGTAAAACAAGACGAAATCGTGTTCTTGATGTACATTTCATCCTTAACAAAGACGTGAAGTTTTAATTGGGACAACATGTACCTCGTATCTTCGTAGCTCATTAGCTGGCAGTGCACGAGGCGAGTCGGCTCGCGAGGTTTTACTTGACCGCTTGACAAACAAACTTACTGATGTGCACAATTTATTTTTATTATAAAAATATAATACCCTCGACTTCAACAATGATCAAGTCTGCAGAAAGTCCGAATGTTTTCACCAAAACTGACCTCGAAAAAAGTATTCTCATGTATCTTAATGCGGTGTATTCCTTATTGGATGCAAATATCACTTCTTAATTAAATGGGAGGTGGGAAGATTGACGAAATAAAACACTCGTAAAAATATGTCCATCTGATCGTTACCATTGTAGCACCCTAAATCCCCAAAATACAGGAATCAAGGGTCCGATTCAGAGGTTAGAACACAATAACTGGCTTAATAATTGCTAGTCGTATTTGGTAATGAGGTGACCCCCCATCCAAACGTAAATATAAACCAGGACAAAAATGAGGATGCTTGGCAAAACAAATCGCAGTTTAGGAAACGTTCCTCGATGTGCGGCTATTGCTGCCAGCTCAAACTGATTTGATGCCCAAGCTTTGTTCTCGGATATTTGAGTCGAAGATTAGTCGATATTCAGAAATCAAGGACTTTTGCAAAGAAAAGGCTAGCGTTATCTGGATTTTGCCTAAATGGGTTCTTTTGGCTTCATTCCATAAATCTGTGTATGCTAGTTGGCCACGAAAATGAACTTAATTTATCATATTAAATTAAATTCCGTTTAAACTGTTCATATTTCAACATCGATACACAACCCACAGGAATTCCAATAGCTTCGCAATAATATTCTGCGATCTCTTACGATACTTTATGTGTATTAGGTGATCGAGGAAGTACGTCCCCCTATCGCTTTCGTTCTGAATAACGCTTCCCAAATGATTTTTCGGCATCTTGCTGCTTTGTTATTGGTTACAGTCCGGACTGCCTGTTATATTTTAACCGACTACACTGCACGGCAGACAATATTCAGATTTTCTTCGGCATCATAAAACAGGTAGAGAACGTTTCTTTTGATGTTCTGTCGATATTTGACCACTTCGCTGATGCGCAATTTTGGTAATATCCTGTGGTGAACAATATTTGGCGTTAAAACAAAAAAAAACTGAAAACGCCTGTACACTAATCTTAGATGTGACTTTAAAATTGCACATTTTTTTACATTATGCAGCAATCGCATAAGTAACACAGCGTTGAAAGGATTAAGTGGTGCCGTTACTTGTTTACATATATACCCCCACCCCCACCCAGAGCCTCCACTTCCAATAAGGTATTAGAAAGACGTTTGCATGACTCGGAAAAAGTCAGTCTACCAGGAGCTAAGTTCAGGTGGTAAGACACCTGTACAAAGTCCCTTACCACTTGACGTTAACTCCTATTCGACAGACTTTTTTTCAAGTCATACAAACATTTGGAGAGCATCACAACCAAGTCTCTTACCACTTGAAGTTAGCCCCTAAACGGCAGTGAAATAGGAGCGAACTTCAGGAGGTAAGAGACGTGGACAAACTCTCTTACCGCCAGACGGTAGCTCCTATTGGACTGACTATTTTTGAGTAATACAAACGTTTGGAGAACATCTCGAAAGTTAGCTCAAATTGTTTTAGTCATATTTGCTTTTCCAAAGATCAAGATTCCTGGTGGAATTCCTGCTTGACACAGGCGATACAAAATTAAATTCAAACAGCTGCATCTTCTTGGATCTTCCATTAATTGTGATTTCTGTGTTTAAAACCTGGGACCATAGACTATTATAACAGTAATCTGTTCCAGTTGCATTGGATGCTAAGGCATACGATCCACGAGAAAATCTCACAATAAAATACAGGCTACTTGTAGACAATTACGAATCGACGCAGAAAACAATTCCAACAATTCAGTAATTGTAACTGAGTCAATTACAACCTTTTTGAGGGGAGGGGGGTGCCGTTTGTTTGCTCAGTTGGTATGGTGGCAGAGCATTTATGGCAAGGTGATTGGGTGCTGTAGTTCCGGGCTCGACTTACGTCGATGCCACCTTCCGAAAAACTTTACAGTTTTTCTATCCAGTGCCAGGACTGTGCCTGGTGGCATTCCTATTTGACGTAGGCGATATAAATTAAATTCAAGCAGTTGCATATGCACCTATCTTCCATTAATTGTGAGTTATTTCAAATAAATGCAACAAAAACAAAAATTCTGTAATTGGATTTATTAAAGCCGCAGCAATACAATAAAATAAGTCTGTAGGCCCCAAGACTGCATCGAAGATGGTAACACAATTGAAGTAAAGAAAAATGGGAACATCATCTCCCCAGGATAACCAAACCATGGCTGAGATAACGGTTTACGGGGTTAACTCATAGCTAACCAACAACCCAACGAGTACTCCCTAGGATAAACCATAGCAGAGCACAGCAAAATTACAAACCCTATAGGTCAAAGTGATTAACAGAAGGGTTAACTGCTTGCTAGGATAAGCCATAGCTAAGCCACAGACTAAACGATTGCTCCCTAGATTAACTCCATAGCACAACACAACAGAATAAAGAATGAACGAGTGCTCTCTATGAACCATAGAAGAGCACAACTTTACATCTACTTCCCAAAGTTACCACCCCCGAAGCTCTCAGTTTGGGCCACCCAGTGTTGTCTATACAACACTGACACCCCATCACATTGGAGAAATTGTGTGTTTAAGGACAGAAAAAAAAACTTGTCGAGAAAAACTGGGATGATATAATCTGAAATATGCATACAACGGAAAATGTGCGTTTAAAGGTCAGGAATGGCGTAGCGAGATTGCAACTCATGTAGGTCTTACTGCAAGATAACATCAGAGCCCTTTAAAAAAAGGTTCGTTGGCTCCCTGAAAGGTGTTCAGTAAAATGTCGTTTCCTATATCGGAAAAATGGACCCCGTCGTCCCTAAAATGTCATGTCTGATAACATGACATTGATGCTGAATACAGGGGCGGCGTCCACAACGGTTAACACGATTGCGTTTCCAGTCCAGCGCAGAAATGTTAATGCTGGCGGCCGAGTGGATGCGAGGTAAAATGTCTGACCAAACTAATGTTTAATTCGGTAATGGAGCCTGCAGCTGAGCAATGTCTGTTCGCATCTGTGCGAGAAGTTCCCTGGTATCGGCGAAGGGAATGTCATTACCAGTCACATGTACAACAAGAAAATGAGGAACACCAAGTCATCTTCAGACTCTGAACCTTCTTTAGTAGCTGATTCCATCGCATGCCCCTGTGACTATTTGATGTTGACACCCATGCGCTCTGATTTCAAATTTGGACGCGGTCTTTGAGTGGCTCGGCGAGAAGCTCAGTATAAGATAGGGGAGCTATCAGACCAAATATCTGAAACTAAATAATGTATTTAATAAGTAATCATTAGAATATTTTGTGGTTGCACATAACGCATGTATGCATCAGATTTCCAACAGCCCATTTGTTTGATGATGTAGTCGGAAAATTTATTCATTGCCAAATGACTCACTCCCTCCAAAACGAAACGAATGGGACTTGAATTGCCACGCAGGCAAACCTGAATGGGCAATGCATTTGGAAAGAACTGCAGTAAATTGAAATCTCGTTAAGGGGGTACTGTCGGCATTTCACGCACAAATCGCCGTTAATGCCGAAGGAAGGTAAAATGTCGAAGTTAATGGAACACTGCTTATCTCGAATTGGTCTGGCCCTCTGGCAACCTAGTATCATCTTTTGAACTAGAAAGGAACCATCGGGATCCTCCCATTGGTTTATTTTATGAATAAAACTCAAATCTGCGTTGTAGACTTGTACTGAAGAGATTGACATGCCCTGATTAAAAGAAATGCCGTGTATAGTGTGAGCTCCGGGATGGATACAGGTCGTGTTGGCTGTTGTCTACAAAACTTACGAACAATTGAAAAGGATTTTAAACCTGCGTAAAATAGTGACAAGATCATCAAGTCCCTATTTATTCAAGCCGTTAACAGATTTTATAAATAGACGCAACATTGCTTACAAGTTGCATGGAAAATCCCGTTTAGAAAGACCATTTCAAATTCTGTACATTTCTTAACTGCACTGGATCTCGCACTTCGAAGTTGAATTCCGCAATTAAAACAAAATGACGTGTGAGAATATACCTGCCAATAATTCATAAGAATCACCGAGAACACTGTGAATGAGTAAATTCCTTGTTTTATCACGGTAAAGCATTGCATATATTCGATTCTATATACGGCATTTCTTTCCAATCTGTCTTGAAGTTTGCGCAGTGCAACATTCTCCTTGACCCGTTTTTGAAACAGCACAAGCAAAGTGTATCACTGTATTATCATTCAAAATGCACAAAGTATATTCTTCCTAAATATTCATCAAAATCGTCTTTAAAATGCATACTTTAGTGCGTTGCTAAACGCTATGTATTTCGGGAAGAATGTGTTCCCTCGAAAAGTCGGGTTGGAGATTAAGTAACCTAATCCAACAAAATTTCCAACAAAAATTGTTGGAAAATCCCAGCTCTAAAAATCCCACGCACTCGACGTTCGATGTTTTTCATTCCAGGTTATTCCTAGCGCAAACAACCTAAAAACAACCGCAGAACATTTCATTATGGAATCGACAGTAGCAAATTCAAAGCTGCTTATAAATGCCTTTGTATAATATGGGTTATTCCCAGTAACCGTGTATAATTCATACCTCAGTCCAGTCAGTTGGATCGACGGAAACTGAAAGGAACAATGTTTGATAGAGTCAGACTGAAACAAGTCAAGGCCGCCTGTGTTCTTCCGGATCTCAGAATATAAACATTTCATCTTGGTATCCGAATCAATATATATACGATGAGTCAATTCTAAATTTTAAATAATTATCTCTCAGTAATTTAGTGGATTATTAAATATCGGTACATTCCAATTTTAACCCTCTCAGTTTTTCTGTCCTTTAACAGGTCATAAATTGTGTGACGTTGACAGTAGCTGCAATTTAGCTTTGCTGAATGATTGAAAGGTGTCATGGTTGCTTGGAGCTGGCTCTTTTGTTTAATTTAACATCAAGACAGTTAAATTTTGATGTTAACCCCACAATCCCGCTACCTATTTAACTCGATCATAAGCTGTTCAATCCAGTGAGTTCGACTGAGGTCATTGTATTACGTAATTAATTTTAAGATAGAAGATAAATGTCATGTAGTCAGGTGAAATTGTCACGGATATTGAATCTCAATTAATTGTGTGCATTTTAACCCTTTTCTGGTATACTGTAGTCTATTTCAGTGTGGTTTAAATTATAGTTTGGCACTGAATACCAGTAGTAACTAAACAGCAATTTGTAAAATGGGTCTAAATTAAATAATTTATTTTGCTGGGTATTAATCCTTCTCAAACCCAAGTACGAAAACGATTAATCGTGTTTGGTAAAATAGTTTGAATTACAGTCTATTAAATTACTAAACATATTCATTATTGACAATCAGAGTTGGTCAACCTAAACAGTTAATTGGGATTATTGTGAAACTGGTCATTCTAGTATAGAAATAGTGAACATAAAACTGTTAGGCCTGCTAGTAAAGAAAGATTATTATACTGGTGTGGTCAGTCCTGCTAAAGTATGAAGGTGTAAACTAGCAAATTCCAGTCAATAAATCATTTCCTCATGATGCTGTTAATTCCAGTATTTGTAAATAATAACTGTGCTGGTGATTCCAGCGAAGAATATTAAAATATATTTAAATCCAATAATTGAGCTGGTGACTCCAGCAACTTAATTGGAATAATAATTTAAACTGGTTAGTCCAGTTGAGGTATTTGTATGTTGCTGTCAACAACTTATTAAGGTTAAATCCAACTTGAAATTACTGTACATACATGAAAGGGAAAAACATTTATTAGCCCAAGAACATTAGGTTTCACTAGGGAAAAAAATCGGAGAAAGCTGATTTTTTCAGGGAATGTCGAGTACATGTCACTGAACGATTAGACAAAAGTCCCCTAAAATCCCAGTTGAGCTTTTTTTTTCTACAGCCTTTTTTCGAAAACGCGTTTGAAAAAAATAAAAAAAAATCGCACGAACTTTGTAACCTCGAATTGATCCAACTGTATTTTTTGTTTACGCGTATTTCGAGCTACATAATGTCTAATATACATTTACCTAGAGGAAAATGTGCATTCTGTGACAATTTCTGCGAAAAATTATTGAAAATTCACAAAAAAGTATCGGATTTACGCAAAAAATGACGATTTTCCTAACGGATTTGCCCAAAGGGTCGTAGTACAGAACGGGATGTTAGTTGGACAGACGATAAAAAATCCACCACCATTTTATGACTTTTATCATTGCTTACAAAATAGACATTATGGAAGGCCCCCTCTGCTTCTGGCCGAGTTCCCCTTTTGGCATAAAATTCGTCAGCATGAGAACTCAACTATTTTCGGGCTTGGGACCGAACAGACACGTCTGTGTCTGGCAGCATTAGATCAATAAATAATATTTACAGAATGTACAAATCAATCAACATGGATTAAGTTACATTGACTATTATCAACGCTATATACAGAAATGACATGACCTATATACATATTATTCATCGAACTCAGAAATTTCCGACAGGACAGTGTTTCTGTGGTTGTTACAAGAATCCGAACTGCAATTACACAAACCTGAGCAAGAGAGTCCTGCCTTCTTACACCCACACCTTTTTGTACAAGCACTCTTGCAACCACAACTGATCAGATTCAGTAGGTTATCGGGGGCACATGGCTTTGTGGCTGCAGTCGGTACAAGAAGTCCATTGTCTAGCGACCACCCCCAATCCGTCGGAGGAAGCGAAGTGCCCAGCCATTGTTGGACCTGGAGATAACATCTGTAGACATGTTGTTGTGCAGCATCGCTGCTTGGTGGGAGTGAGGCTAGGTCGATGGGTTTATTCAGTTTAGATTTTGCTACATAACGCTTGTAAGTGACATATCTATATTGGTCGAGAGAGGAAATAGTTTTACTCCCGTATAAGATCAGGAGAAGTTGTTCCCCGGCAACGGCTACTGCACTTGGTGTACTGTCATCCGCCAAAATTGTGTTGACATACTGTTGTGAGTCGCTAGTAACATCGGAGACAATTGTACTGAATACTTTCTTCTTACCAACTCGAAAGAGTGCAGAAGTAGTGTCACAACCACTTATAGAATGTGCTACAAGGAGGTTGCGTCTATGGTCACCCATTTTGGTTGCTATTTCACTAACTGAAACTAGTAAGTTTGGGGTAATGGAATACATCATGTGAATATTACATCCCGGTTGAACTCGAGAGGTAAGAATGACTAACAAGTCTGTGTCTGTTCCCACAACGACAACATTGTTGTCATCTTGAGCGATGTCAAGTGCAGTTTCGGCTATCAGTACATCAGCATCAGCCTCGGCCTGCTTGGACTGAATATTGATAGCAGATAGCTCCTGCATTAGAAGATCGATCAGTTGGGTTTTGTTCTTGGCATTTGCAAGGAAATCGGATTGGGGTGTGGTGGCTGGTAACTCGGGTGAGATATTGATATCAATGGAATACCTGTCTTTAGATCTACGGGCTTGTTCCATGCCCTTTGTCGACATTGTACAAGCATAACCATCAAAAACAACCACGACGTTCGCCCCAAAATGTCTCACTAGATAATTGGAATATGATGTACATATGTCCTTGCATGACGACTGTTTAGGCCATACAACTGCCCTCAATAAAAATCCACCATCTACAACAAACAGAGAATGTTCTGGGATTTTAGTTTGCTCGGAACCGTATGTTTTGAGGATCTTACCGAGCGTGCTTTTCTGTGTCTTCCTCATTCCAGCAGAATCAAACAATGCTGGTGGTTTCGGGGCGAGTTCATATTTGAGATACTCTTCCATCTCTGCTTGTGACTGAATAACACATGTGATGCGGTTGAACAGAATTGTGGGGTCAATCACTACCTTACTTCCACGGACTTTGATGCTATTTGCCATCGATGCGAATGACTTCACAGTGTCAACACGTCGTAGTTTGATGCTGTTGAACGTTTTGCTTACAACATTCGATACGCAACATTCACCAATTTTGCGAACTTGGTCACAGTTCACAGTTTCGTCGGCCACAAGCCCGGTCGCTATAGAGACTAATTGTAGTGGATCTCTATTCTGAAAGGGGGGATGCAGTCTGAGCCAGTTCAATAATTTGGTGATATCATTGGCAT
This sequence comes from Pictodentalium vernedei, assembly GCA_031216915.1. Lineage (NCBI taxonomy): Eukaryota > Metazoa > Mollusca > Scaphopoda > Dentaliida > Dentaliidae > Pictodentalium > Pictodentalium vernedei. Next base: position 525,182,160 of record CM062297.1, on the reverse strand, counting down.
CAGTCAATTGTGAACTTTGACGGAGATCCCGATGTTGTTCGCCATGACCAGTGTGAACATGAACAAAATTTTCGAGAGCATTACATATCGGAAGGCAAAGAGGTAGTCCATGTACCCATTTCGCAACAGTGCTATCGGTTATTCCCCTGCCATGTGTGAGACCACCAGGGAGCTTGAACATTCTCATTAAACACTGCTCTATGGTCTGATCAGAATATATCCCGTCCCAGAATTTATCTGAGCGCCTTATGGTAAAGTAACCTTTCTCAGTGAACAACTTCAAATCATCCTGTTGCATTATCTCTGTTAGCTCATTCATCTGCTGCAAATAGAGATGAGAACTTTTTGCGTATGCAAAATGACCACCTGCGTGAAATACTGGAATCATATTGCGAACACAATATGTGTGGAGTTCACAGTCGCCTGTGCGCTCTACTCTCAAGAACAACTGGAGAAGACCTATTTGCTCGTAGTATTGTACCCAAAGCTTTCCTGTGCGTCCTACGGACGCATTCTGGAGCAGTTCGTGTAATTTTGACAGTAGATGGTTGACACTTTCTTGATTGACAGTGTCAGCTGTTGTACAGTCACCTCTGGCAAGTCCACAGAATATTTCATTGACTTCTGTGCAGTCTATGTTATCTACTGTTCGGCTTTCTTCAAACACAAGTTTTGTAATGGCAATTTGTGTTAGCAAATGGGCACGAACTGCTCTTGAATATGCATGACCTCTGATCAAATGATGGATTGACCCACCAGCATAAACAGTCCCCCAAAGTTCATCCAAGCCGCTACCAGCCATGATCGAACCAATTGCCCCTAAATATGACATAATCATATGGAAGCCGCCGAGTCTAATGAAAACTTTTGTCAACTTATCTGACGAAGACACAATCTCCACTGCTTTGATATAAAGTGGTTGGTCAAACGTCACTGGACAAACGTTCAGTCCCTGTTTCTCACATTCAGTTTGTGCAAATATGAGAGCAGTGTAAATTGTGCTCGGGTTGGATGGATCAAAATTAATAAAGGGAAGTATCTCGACATCACTTGTTTCATAATCATCTGATGATGTGACAATGTGCATATATCCAGCCCAAGATGGGCAAGGATCTCTCAGTACATGCGTCAAAGACCAAAGACTGTCGACTGTTTTTGCGAGTTTCAAATTTTTCGGATCAGATTCACCCAAAGTTTAGGGGGTATGGTTAATATTTCACACGTTTCACCAGTTCATTATGGAATAAATGACTATTGTTATATATCATTATAAAGCCACTGCTTTTCTGAAATTTTTGATATTTAATTTAACTCCCAAAGTAGTCGTAAGATTTGATTTAATGGACGTTGTGTACCGTTGAGTGTATGAAAACAATAAAAAAATTTTCGTAATTTTATACATTTTCGTGAATATTTCACCATTGAGTGTGAGGATTGGTACAAAGTTGGCATTTTCTGTTGGGGATATGTATTCTCAATATAATTCAGCACGATATTTATGATTCTCACCCTACTAAGGCGAATAAGAATGAGAAATATGGAGCTGGGTCGAATTTTTTTTTTAAATTTTTTTTTCATCATAAAAACGCTATAACTAAAAAAGCTCAACTCGGATTCGCGGGGATTTTTCACACTTTATCCGCAATGTGTGTCCCGGAAACATATAAAAAAATCAGCTTTCTCCGATTTTTTTCCTTACTTTCTCATTTTTATGTCTAATGTGCCTGGACTATATGGATGAAAATAAAAATTAATTTTTGCTTCAAACAGCGTCATTCCAATTCCTTTCAAATTTAATCATCCTGTACGGGAAATTGAATAAGAACAGCTGGGCTTAAATGAAAACCTGAAAAGTGTCACCTTATGCAAACAGAAGTAACTTTTCTTGGACATGTCGTGTCCAGCTTCAGCAAAGGTATGAAACCAAATCCGGATAATGTACAAAATTAATGGTTTCGCCTACGCCTAAAAATGGGTTCCTACTATAGAAGATTCATCAAAGACTTTGCAATTATCTCCCGTCACTTGTGGATTTAACAAATAGAATAGAAAATTTAAATGGACTGATGACTGCCAAAAGTCTTTTGACAAACTAAAGCAATTGCTAAGTAGTCGCTCCATTATGGCATGCCCGGGGGTGAAGGGGAGTACACCCTAGACACCGATGCTTCAGATATCAGCATTGGATCTGTTCAGAGACAAGACGGTCGAGAACGTTGCCCTTGGAAGAGCTCTAAATAAAACAGAAAAGAATTACTCTATTACAGATAAAAAATTATTAGCGTTCCAGTATTTTATAGAATACTACAGACAATATTTGTTGGGGAGACGCTTCTTTATAAGGACAGACCATCAGGCAATTATTAGGCTCTTCAGCTTAGTAGGCAATAATTGCGATTCTAGACCACTTTTTCCAAAAAACTGTACACGTACATGTACGTGTACCGCCATAGGGATTCAGTGTTAAATCGTGTAAAGAGTGTAAAAAATGTCGGTTTTGCATGGTGGTCCAGAATCGGCAATTGTTTTTGAGGCTCTCGGATCGCACTTTTGTCCGTTCAAACATCCGTTGGCGAACGAGTACAATCGACACATCGCTCAGAAGTGAAAAAATGTATGAAATTTGAAGAAAATGTAAATTTAAAAAATTTTCTTGACGTTCCCATCGCGGATCAGACCTTCGATCTATCGTTGGTGAATGCAAGCAAAAAAAGTTTTGCCGATTCTAGACCAGCATCAAAAAAGCGGTTTGCCGATTCTGGACTACGTACGTTCGCCAACGGCTCTTTGAACGGTCTAGGATGCGATCCGATCGGTGAAACCGATTTACCGATTCTAGACCAGGAAAAATCGACCTCAAAACCTTTTCTGGACGTTTGCCAATGGCGAAAAGTGAGTGTAAAGTGTAGTTACTCATCGAGGATTTTTTTTTTTACAAATTTTCCAAACCGATTTCGGCTTCCGGTACAACGAAAAAATGCGGTTTGCCGGTTCCGGACCACCACCACGTTCGCGATCGCGTTCCGGACGGTCGAGGGTGCGATCCGATTGGTGAAAACGATTTTGTCGATTCACTTCATGAGTTTTGAGGTGAATCGTAATAGAATCGGTTTTGTCGAGAGGAAGTAAAAAAGTGATTGATATATATATAGGAGAGAAAAAAATATATTAATAGTTATTTAAAAAAAAAAAAAAATCAAAATAGATAATAAAATATACGTAAATCATGAACAATTCCCAGATTTTGAGAGCAAGGTTTCTTTTAAAAATGCTGATGAGAGCCTACGCTTTCTGTGTGAACGAAGAACTAGGTTGCCTCTTGTTAGAACGATGCGTTGGGTGTCGGGATCATCTAGACTTCGATCACGAGGATCATTCATGTCTGACGATGGAAAGGGAAGATATGGTCGTCAAGTATTTCAAACTGGCATTCGAATGTGTTCGAATCGACAACGTGATCAAGTTTTGGAAGAGATTAGTCTTCTGTAGCAGGCGAGATAAGCCCACCAATTTGGAAGAAATGAAATTGGCACGTAGAAGTCTGACTTTAGAAGACAAGGGATGCATCATGAAATTATTGCTGATGGAAGCATACGTCTAAGTTTTCTCGTTGATAAAAATTAGGGAGAATAGAAAATAAAAATAAATAAATATTTTATCTAATATTAGAAAGAAAAAAACATAAAAAATGAGAACCAGAAATAAATTATATCCGACGTTAGATGACGACGAGTATGAGAAGCCGAACGGCGTTTTGCCAACGGCGCCGTCGCCAGAAGAAAAAGAAAAAGGAGAGAGGTATCGCATCGATCAAATCAGTAGAATCCAATTGTATCTAACTCTAAAGAGAGATTCTTGATGTTCTCTCAAGAAAAAGTATTCACGTCTCCTGAAATTCGTCAATGCGGTCGACACGACACTCATCACGATTTCCATGGGTTTACACGTGGCCGGCATCGCATTGTTGTCGACTGCGGTTGGTATTCCAATCGTGTTGACCATAGAAGGAGTGGCTCTCGTCGCCGGATTGTTTAGCACGCTCGGAAACTTTTTGAGTAGGAAACTATATCTGAAAGCAAGGAAACATGAAAGGCATTGAAAGACGGTAGGATATCGGATGAAGAATACTTCACGATATTGGGCGAGAAAACGAAAAACAATGCTATGAAAGAAGCCGTGAGAATCAAAACTTGCCAGATCATCAAGGAAGAGATGAAGGATTCTCTCGTGGAAAAGGGGAGGGAAGAGGCCGGGGAGGAATTCGGTAAGTTGATAGAACTCAAGAGCAGCAATTGAAAAAAAAAATATATATATATATAATAAGAACAGAATTTTTAAAAAAGAAAATATTAAATTTATATATAAAATAAAGAATAAATACGAAATTAATTTAAATAACTCTCAAAAATGTATTGCATAAAGTGGAAGAGAGTTACCGAGACAGGTAATTCTCCAGAAGTACGAACTAAAAACGACAGACAGATGCTTCGCGGAATTTGCAACGTGTGTGGTTCGATCAAGACTCGATTCGTCAAAAAAAAACACGAGCAAAGGTAAAGGCGTAGTGAATAAAATGATCAATAATCTACCTTTCGAAATGCATCTGCCGGGTCACAGTTTCACTGGACCCAGAACGAAATTGAACAAGAGACTCAACGCCGATCTGACTCCTAAATCTTGGAGCAAACCCATGAATAGTGTGGACATGGCTGCGTATGATCTGTGCTACGCCGACACCAAGACTAGCAACGGCATCTGTGATAAAAACATGTTGGCGAAATTGAGAGGTATATCGAATCCGACCAGGAGAGAGAAGACAGAACGTTCGCTGGTCGGCAATCTGATCGGGGCGAAACGTCGATTCGGATGGGGCATTAAAAAAAGCGCATTGGAAAAGAAGAAGAAACGATTATTAATGAGCGAATTGGCTGAGGAGTTACACAAACCCAGCGTGCATAAATTTCAAAAGAGAAGGGTGTTCGTGAAGGGTCTGGGTGACATTTGGTCCGCCGACTTAGTCGACATAAGATCGTTTTTGAGGTGGAACGAAGGCGTCAAATATCTATTCACGGTCATCGACGTATTTTCCAAATACGGTTGGATCAGAGCTTTGAAGAATAAATTGTGACCTTGCGTCGCCGAGTCTCTGAAGAGCGTGTTCGACTCGTCTTCTCGAAAACCGAATAAATTATGGGTGGACAAGGGAAAGGAATTCTACACCTAGCACGTTCATCGATTAGTCGACCTCTACTCGATCAAAAACGAAGAGAAAGCTAGCGTAGTGGAACGTTGGAATCGAACGATGAAGGAAAAGATGTACAGATACTTCACGGCGAATTCGACTAAGAAATACATATACGCTCTGAACGGTCTGGTCAAAGATTACAACAACACGTGACATAGATCGATCAAGGTGACTCCCGCGGAAGCTAGCGATCCTCGAAACGAAAAACGGGTCTACGCGAATCTATATCCTGAAAGATCTAAGATCAGGAAGAAGTCTAGAACGTCGAAATTTGCAGTCGGCGATCGAGTGAGAATCTACGCTTATAAGAAGCACTTTGAAAAGGGTTACACTCCTCGATGGACCTCGGAAATCTTCGTGATAATCAGAATATTTCACACCGATCTGGTGACTTGCGAAATCGAAGCTTTAGATGGCGAAAAGATCATCAGAAAGTTTTATGAACAACAATTGCAGAGGACGAAGTTTTAATAAACAAAACAAAATTTTTTATTTACTCTCTTTAACATTTTCTTGTTTACATATATATAAAGGAGAGAAAAGATAATAATAATAAAAAATAATTAAAACTATTTTTAGATAAAAAAGCAAGCTAATTAATAAACAAAAAACAAAAAACCTTCAAAAAATGGCAAATATACTAGATATCGCACAAAGCATTGTGAAAGATGAAAGTATTCAAGAATACGAGGTTCAGGAATACGAACCGATAACCGGAACGAGTTTGAACAATGCAGGGGAGATAAGAATCAATGTTGAAACCCAAGATCTATTCGTTCATCCTAGTGAGAGTTACATAGTGGTGCAGGGACGTCTCACCAAGGAAGATGGGACCGACTACGCCGACGACGACACGGTTACTCTAGCCAATAATGGTATCATGCATCTATTCAGTAATATAAAATACTTGCTATCCGGACAAGAGATAGAATCTTGTTTCATCCCGGACAGGCCACCACGATGTTCGGACTCTTGACGTACCCGGATTATTTTTCGAAATCCAGAGGACTTAATCAGTTGTGGATGAAAGACACCGTCGGCCCTGATAGCGCCGGCACCACCGCGATATTCGACTACGTCGTCAAGACGTCCAGACCTAAAGGAACGTTTTCATTCAGGATACCTTTGAAACACATCTTCGGATTCGTGGACGATTACAACAAGATCATGTATGGATTCAAACACAATCTGACGTTGATTCAAAAGGGAAACGACGATGCGATAGTGAGACTCCCCGCGACCGATGCGGGTAAGTTAACTCTACACAGGATATCGTGGTTCGTTCCACACGTGCAGCCTTTGATCGTGGAAAAAACGCGTCTCTGAAAGATCATAGAATCCAAGAGTAAATTACCCGTGGGATTTAGAATGAGACAGTGTGACACAGCTAGCGTTCCACTCTCCTCGAATTACTTCGATTGGAGAGATTGACCGTGAGGCAGCATTTCATCGTGACCGATAGGGACGGGTCTCAAGAAAAGAATGCGTCTCTGTTCGATCACTGCAATTTGAGGAACATGCAAGTGTTTATGAACGCCACGAGATACCCAGCAATCGATTACAATGCATCATTCAACAAGAACGATTTCTGCAGACTGTACGGCAATGCAGCGAATTTTAGAAAGAAGTATCATGGTCTAGACGAATTGATGAGCAACCCTAATATATCTCCCAGTGAATACAAGTCGATGTATCCCATGTCCATATTCGATGTTAGTAAACAGAGCGAACGACTCAAGTGTAGCATCTTAGACATTCAGATGAAGATGCAATTCGATAGGAACGTGCCAAGAAAAACCGAAGCCTTCGCCTGGTCCTGTCGGATAGAGAATTACAATTTGAATCAGATAGAAATAAGATGTCGATCATTCGATGAGAGGCGTGTGTGAAAAACAAAAATTTTTAAAAAATAAAAAGTAATGAGTAATTATTAAAAACAAAAAAAACAAAAAAAAATAAAAAGTAATGAGATCTAGAAAGAGTGAACATCTTTCTAAATCTCATTACTTTTTTTTTTGTTTTAATAATCACTCATTATTTTTTAATTAATTATTTCCACGCATTCACTGTTTGTTCAGAGAATCTAGTTCGATCAGTATGCTCACCATGGAAGTGGCGGCTTCGGGATTATTGGTTTTCATAACAAAATTAATCCTGTCTCCAGCATTCACTTTGAGAGGTGTGCCAAACTTGCTATCATTCGAGTGTTGATTCTCGGTCTTTTCGATGCTGTATCTCTTATCGCTCTCTACTCCGTTCACCGCGAGATTGACAACCACTCTGTTATTCAAATCTGTGGAAGTCAGACTCATTTGAATGATTTCACCTCCCATTGGCATGGGATATCCCACCTGACCATGTTGCGATCCGCTACCTCCGTTTCCGAAAGACCACTCGGCTTTTCTCTCCTCTAATGCATTGCTCTCCTCAGCCCACACGGTGATCAATTGCCTAGCGTATTTGATTTTCTCCACCACCGAAATCAGGGTGCAGGCGTCCGTCATGTTCACAGGGTCCGGTAGATTCGTGGGCACGTGTTCGCCCATGTCTAGTTTACCTTCCCTGATGTCGCCCTTTCTCCAGACTGAGTTGTCATCCACATACTTCCTGCTGACCACACAGGAATTGAATCCAGGATCGTGATCAAGACTGAATAAATTGTGACCGTGCATGTTGATGGCACCCTGCATGGTTCCTCCAGATTGTTTGTTCAGGTAGAGATTATCTACTTGCGATTCTATGTATTCGTGAGATCGTATCACGGCGGAATCCACGTAGCCCTTGTTGACCATGGTGCAGTCCGCATCCGTGTCGTTGACCTTCGACAGATTCAATATCTTGTTGAATCCCAGATTCAGATCCGATTTCATTTCTCGTCTGTCAGACTTTCTCTGTTCCAGATCTACGTAGCGTTTGGTCGCCGCGTCCTTGGGATTTGTGGGAGTGGCCACGTTCGTTATCTTGTTAGAATTGGAGTTCAATTCCGAGTACATCGTTTTCTGAACGTATCTACTTCTCAGATGTTCGCTGAATCAAGCGTGAGAGTCATCCACGTATTTCTTGGTCACGGCACCAGTGGAATCTATGGGATTCGTGACGTTCACCAAACGTTTGGATTTCAGATCAAGATCATCGGTCATGGCTTTATCCGCGTAATTATCTAGCATGATTCGTTCGAAATCTGCATTCCCCCTGTCGACGTATTTTTTATTTGCCGCATCTGCGAGATCTATCTGCTCGGGAAGATTGTAGAGCTTCTTATCGTTCATCTTCAAAGGCTCCTCTCAAGGTTCATATCTCCGAACGTAACGGTCGTCCAAGTTGGCAACGTCATAACCATCGCTGACTTCGAGCGTCTTCCTCTTCTTTTTGGGTTGACTTTCGTCGCCACTTCTACCACATTTAACGACTGGCATGTTCTTTTGAGGTTTTTTGTTTTAAAAAATATATTTCAAACGCAGTTTATTAAAAATGAATTATTTCATTTATATTTTAATTTTTTTACCTTTATATATACTATAAAAAAATCTCTCTCTAATGTAAATCATTGAGAATGTCTTGAAACCGATCTCCTTCAAACCATCTCTTGAGAACGTAGAGACACAGGTGACCGCAAAACACTTGATCTGGCAATTGCACTCATTCCGTGTTGTAACGAACCATCGATTCGTCGAAGTGGTTCTTTATTTCTTTCGGCAGCGAAATTCTGTAGCTGTCGAAATAATAATTCTTCTTCTTCCCGTTCTTGAACCACGCCACCCAGTGAGTGCCTTCACCCGATAAGTCATCCAGATTTAAAATTCCGCATTCCGATTGTTGAGGTCTTCTCTTCGGCAAGGCATCTCTGGAAAACACACCTAGAAAATCTTTGATTTTCAAATCCTTCACTGCATTTGACAGATCGTTGTTGGATAGGGGTTCGTTAGGTAAGACGACACCTTCTACGGATATCTCTATTTTCTTATTCATAAATGTGTATATTTTTTTTTATTTATTTATTTTATTATAATTCACTAAAATTACGTTATTTTGTATATTTTTTTCTTTTTCTTTTTTAAATTAACTCTCTCGATGTCTCTATTGACTTCCATAATCTTGAATCCGTCTAATTCCTCTTGATTTTCTAGAATCCTATCATCCTTAATCATATCCAAAGCCCAATGTACGAGTGCCAAAGTGCTTATTTTATCATCTAACACGAATCTCTTATCGTCGTCGGCCGTCAGCGAAATCTTGTTGACTATTTCGGTATACAAGTCGTGATTTTTGCTTCGAATCGAATTCACAGTCTTATACACTGGACCACTTCCGAACAGACAATCTTTATACTCTCGAAAAGAGATGTTTTTCTTCACCATGCACGTTTTAACCCCTTTGCACTTCTTGATCTCTTCACCTTCTAGACGATAAGCATACAGTGTGGGTCTCAAACCCACGAATTCGATGATTTGTTTACCGCCGCTCTCATCCTTAAATTTACCCAACACCTTCTTGTTGTTGTTCGATTGAATGTTGGATGGGTGATCAACGGGATAAATGGTTGTGTCGAACCACGCAGCCACATCCGGAGATATATCTCGGTAGACGTCTTTCGTCTCCATCTTGTAAACTAAACTGTCCGTGTCGGTGAACAGTAGTTTGGCTTTCTCACCAAATTTCCATTTGACGTAATCATAGTGAAACTTGTACATCAATCGCTTGCTGATATCTAAGATGATTGGTCCGAGATAATAGGGTTTGTCGAACTTCAGGTGCGTCTTTTGCATGTGAATGGCCACTAGATTTTCGTCGAATATGGTTCGGAGTCTGTAATTCGGTTTCGCCACTAAGTTTTTAGCTCTTTTCTCAGACGTGACGAGTCGAACTTCGGTTCTCTTCCTGATGTTTTCCATTGATTTACCGTACATACAGTTGTTCATGAATTTGAAGAAATCTTTTCGAAATCATTCTCGGCTCGAATTCTGAGATTCGTGTTGAGATCGATGTATTTTTTCATCCAAGGCTCTTCGTCGAATCGAATGACACGATGTATGTCGACTAATTTCATCCCGTAATCAATGTATTGTTTCAAATTCTCACTGTAGATGACGTACTTACGTTTGTTAAATAAACTGGGAATGAGTTTTTCCTCGTCTCCTTCAATCGGTTCCATTCATTCGGGAGCCAATGGATAATCGTTGTGTAGATCGTGTAATTCTTCCGAATAGTTCAAATAGACTTCTAAAATGCAAGGATAGTCTCTCCATTTATGCATCTCTTCCGGTTCCGTCACCCATTCGAAATTTCCAATCTGTAAATGATGACTCATAGCCCAACCGTACAGATTATTAGCATCCCAATACTGTATGTATTTATTCAATCATTTCGAATTGAAACCTTCTTTCATGTAGGGATTGTTAGCTTCAGAATATCTGTGGGAGATCATCGAGACGCCACCTCTCACAGCCCTTTCGAACATGAGCAACATGTCCACATCAGATAATAATTCCAATTGGACTTCGGTGGTCTTCAACAGAGCGTCCCACGCCAGACCAGGTGCGGTGAAATACCAAGCCAGATCCAGATCATAATTTCGATGACAGACGTCTCGAAAATTTTCGAACACGTCTGCCAAGAGCAGAACGTCGGTCTTCAGATAGAGATCGCGATAATCTCTCATGGTTTTCATATCGAATGATTTCCACACGTTTTTGGCATGTTCGTAATTCTCATCGGAAATGTCTTATTCATATAATTTCGAATAAAAATCTTCTTTCAAAGGTAGTGTGGTGTCATCGAATCTCTTTAGATCATTCATGTAATCGTAAGGATAGACTCCTTTCCTCAACATGACATCTACTCATTCTCCAAAATGTTCGCTCGTGATTTTAAATTTATCCTTGCTCATGTTATTGACTAATTTTTCCAGAGCTGTCGACATGAATTTAAAACTGTCGATGAAAGGTATGCCTCTACGAATGGATTTTGTTTTTTCTTCCAACGTCTCTCCATTGATTACTCTTTTCTTCTCCATGAGCTTCCATTTTGTGATGGAAATGTATCTTTCTTCACTGTTCGCGATGCAATTTAATTCTTCGTGGGAGGTGCCAAGATTTTTCATGAACAAATGACTGTCATAACCTGAGAGATTGTGAAATATCACTGGATAGAAAATGGCATCTCGATATTTTAAATTACACTTGCTGTGAGTCGGACCACGATACAGACCTGTGTAATGATCATGGTCTCTAACCTTCTTATTTTCCTTCAAATTCTCCTCGAACGATTGTCTGCATATGTGACAATCAGTGGCTCTGTTATTTTCGTCCTGCTTCTCTCCCGTGATGATCATTTTTGCCGGAGTTTTGAATTTATCGTATAACATTTGAATTTTTGATTCTAACTCTTCCACGAATCTTTGAGCCACGTCATCATCTTCACACCATTTCATGTAGGTGAAAGGACCCATGTCGTGTTGTGAGTCGAAAGCACATTTCACGTAAATACAAAAGCCGAAAGGCATGTGTTTTTGATAGCTTTTCACGTAACTTTGAAGAGCGTCAGGTTGGCAGGAACTCATTTTCATGGTGAAGCATTCGAAATCGGCGTACACGACAAATGGTACTTTTAACCTTCTATTGTGATTTTCAAAGTTCACGATGGTGTTGGGTTTAGGCATTTCGACGGTGACACCTTGATTTTCGTTGCAATATTCCTGATGTTTCACTAACGATTTTTCTCTGTGAAACGCATTCATGCAGTTGCAACATAAACATGTCTTATGTTCATGTTTATTATTTTGTCTCGATAGTAATCGGCTCGGATGTTTAACCCAACAATAATGACGATTGTCACCATTCGAAATCAATAATAAAATAATCGTATTTTCTCTTTCAAGATACGAAGTCTGTCTGAGAGGATAGATCATTCATTTTTCATCATTATATCACAAGACGTTCACCGCTACGGTGGGATTTTTGAGCCTCGAAACGTTTGATGTGTTTTAACTGCATTGGAAAAGTCAATCCGGTCCAATCAAGATTTTTAGAAGTCTCCTCGTAACAAGAAACTCTATTGGAGTGCATTTTCACAGGGATAAAGCATAGGTGACTGCCCATTTAAAACACTGATCATCTTTATTTCTCACGTTCATCACAACTTTTTTTTAGCTAAGAAATATGGTAATTCCACATAGGAAGATGCTTTCAACGAATCGTTTTTAGTTATATGAATTTCGAGTTTCAACACCTCATCGAACATCCAATTACTACCTTCATGTTGATAATTCGCGAAAGACATCAACATCTTGTCTTTCATCGTTTCGAAAACGTCTGATAAATCTGAACCTTGAAATACGGGTTCGACGTTAGATCTGAAATATGCATTTTTCACGATGCTCTCGCCGGAATTCACGTCGATTTTATTCATCACACAATGGAGTATCATCTTAATTTTTTGTCCCACGTTCATGTGTTTGCGAAACAAATCCAATACTTTTTTCTTCACCCGTTCCATGAACAATTTCGGATCAACTTTCTTGAACGAGGGAACCACGTCGGAAGTTTTAAAAACGCCTTTGATCGCACTCTCCCGTTCTACAGGATTCAATTGGAATGCTTCCATGATGACTCGTGCTACATATTCTTCTCCTTTCTCTTCATGGATTGCTCATCGAATTTCGTTCGATATATCTCGTTTGTCTAGATTCTGAACTGCGTCACTCGTTTTCGTTTTAGTTTTTTTTTTCTTTTGAAACTTGAAGTTCTTCGACGGCTTTTCGTTTAGTTGTCTTCTTATTTTTCACAACCGAAACGTTTTTTTTTGTCGATGTCGGCATTTTGATTCCTTTTACTATCTTTTTCTTCTTCTCATTTTTCACAACCAAAGCATTTTTTGACGTCGTTGCTATTGACATTTAGTTTACCTTTTCATCGATCCATGTTTTGTTTTCTATTGTCAGGCGTTACTGTTATCAGCGTATTTCTTTTTGCAATTCGAGTCTGTTTAAGTTTGTCCACTTTCGATCTTTCAATTTTTTTCTTTCCATCATTTATGACTTCAATTTTTTTTTATTTGGTTCTATGATTTCTGAAATGTGGAATGTTTAATTCTCTACACATCTTGTTTAACTGAGGTACGGTTTTCTCATTAAAATTTTCCATTTTTTTATTTGTTTGCTTCATTTGTAAGATAATTTTTTTTTTGAATTTTGTATTTAAATAATAATTTGTTAAAAAGTTTTAAAATAGTTTTTATATATTTATGTTTTAATTCCTTCCAAAAAATTTTTTGGATGAAATTAATCAATTTTTTTTTATGTTCCTTAACGTGAAAAAAATTGAATTAATACAAGAAAAAAAAGGATGTTAAATTTAAACTTTTTATTTATATATAAAGAGAAAAAATTTTTACAAAAACAAAATTTTTCACATTAAAGAAAATTAAAAATTGAAAACTTCTTTATATATATATAGAGAGTAAAAAAAAAACTTTTTTAACAAATTATTATTTAAATACAAAATTCAAAAATATATATTATTTGCAATAATTCATAAAATAAAAAAAAACAAATAATCGATCATTACAACAACACCTATAAGATGCGAATTGAAATTGAAATGAGTCGGAACATGTAAGAAATTTGGTTATAAAATCTATAGATTACAATGACACGACGCCATCGAATTGAATGAGGTCGAGACAAAGGGCTTAGAGCACAAACACGACAAATATAGCATGCCTTTCAAACTGGACGAAGCCGCGCTTGATTTGTTTTACAAGTACCAAAGCGATCTACAGAAAATCATCATCACCAAAGATAGAGAATTCGACAAGGACGATTTGTCGTTGCCCTACGGAAGTTACATATATCCAAAAATATCTCTCGAACTCATGAACAAATCGGGTGGTGAGAGCGCATTCACCGATGCAAAAAAAACTCAAAAAAGTAAAGATAAACATTCAACACATTTTCGAAAAAGGAGAAGACACGACAACACGACCGTCACATGGTAATAACGGACTTGGAAATCTAAACAATAGAGAGAACGTTTCCTGTTTTCTCAAATTTCGACGTTGATTCTTCTTTTCTTTTTTTTTGTGATATATTACGTTTTTATAAGAACATATTTGTTTATCTGTATCATAATTAGGAACAAATGTGGTGCATCTCTTGATAACACTCACATCATTACCATTCTCTTCAGAAGGCAGTGGTGGTGGTGGAAAATGTCTCATTCTTTTAAATTTCAACCATCTATCCCGATCTTTTTTTAACTCTTTTTTCAGTTCTTTCCTCAGATATCCATCATTAGCGTCTAATTGTTTTTCCATATCTTTTTCCCACATTACCCAGCAATATTCATCATTAGCGTCTAATCATTTTTCCACATCTTTTTCGCACTCTATCTCGCGATTTTCATCATTATCGTCTAATTGTTTTTCCACCTTTTTATCCAGTTTATATTATTTTTTATATTTTCTATGATTTATATTTTTATATTTTATATAAGTAAAAAAAATTTTACATTATAAAAACATACTCAAAATCGGGATATTCTTAAACGGCAAATTCTCACCAAACAACAAACCCTTACCGAGTCGCTCAATGTTCTGTCCACTCTTCAGATAGAGACCGTTTCCACTCAAAGAGTTGCCACATCTAACGGGTTCTAGATACAATCCTTCACCGTTGTCATCTACGTGGACGCGACACACGGCTCCTCCCTTCTTCAAAAACAGTCCGCTGCCACCCATTAATTTCTGAACTGCCAAACTCGCGAGTCCCGAGAGAGCTCCCACGCCGAGAGTATTTCCGAGAAAGGGTAATGCTTTTGCGGCAAAAGGTAATGCTTTTGCGAGAATTCCTGCCAATAGCGGTAGGAAACTGCCTTTCATTCTCAAATTGTAGTTCAATCTCACTGTCAACACTCTTCCATCACGAATCGCTTTCTCCATCCTTTTGATTTGACTTCTGGTCCAGGCGATCAAATCCTGACTGCCACTCTCCAGATCTTCGTGAGTGAATTTGAATCTCACCTCCTCGCCTCGAGTTGTTAACGCTCTCTTAAGTTTCTTCCTCTGTCCTGCGGATATGTTCACGTATTGTGTCATAATTCTTTTTTCTTTTAAAATATATTTTGTTCAATTGTTTTTTTTGTTTAATGATAATTATATATTAAATAATTTTTGTAAATTAATATTGCGTTTATTTTATTTTCTTATTTATATATATATACACAATATTTTTTTTTTTTTGCTTTTTTATATTTCTCTTATGTGAAATCGTATTGTCACCCTCTCTCCATGAAGATCTAACAGTTCACCATTTTGATCCGTCTACGTGGTTTTGAGACTATACAACGTGCCAAAAATCACTGGTAGATAAAATAAATTTCGAGGTCGTTCCACGATCTTATAACCCGGTGACACATTTGGAAAGAAGGAATAGATCATCGGTTGAGTGCTACCATTCACGTAGCTTCCAGCAATCACGTCCACATTCACCAGAATGCTATTGACTGTGAGAATGTCAACCGTATTTTCAGATGCTGCATGGCCTCGATACATCTTTCGATCAAATCCCAGCATCTTGCCTATAGAATCGTCCATGTTGAAATCCACTTTAAAATTATCTTCCAAATCCAACATTGTCTGTAGGGTATTAGGGTTAGGAGCGAGTCTGATCTTGTTGCTTCCCTTTCCATCCGTCTTCATTTGCGTCTGAATGTAATTGTTCAAATCGTCTATGTCGTAACTTCCTTTGGGAATTCGAATCTCCAACCAATCCACTCCGTCGGAATACTTGAACAAGTTATTCTTTTCGGTGACGTTGGGAAAGGAATAATAAGTCTCAAAATTCACCAACGCCATCTCGTATCTTTTCTCTCTATTCATTTTGATGGAATGTTCGAATTTCGTCGCGAATCGAGTCGAATCGCCACTCACCACGATTTGAATGGATTGTTTTGCAGCCATATTCTTGGCTATCCGTTCTAACAATTCTCCTAGTTCGAACATTATATATTTAATTTTTCAAAACTAAATTATTTGATGATTTATTATTTTCTAATTTTTGTTTTCGCTCTCTATCTTACTATCATCAGAAACATAAAACTTGTCGAATCAGCTCTGATATTTTCCGCGGTTAAATGCGCTAGTCAAATCGATCACGACGAAAATGTAATGTCCTCCATCCCAAACCCTCTTGCAGAATCTCATGAATTCCGCTACGCTCATGTCATTTGCGACGTGGTCACCGTAGATGTAATTGAGATTCTTGCGAAAGAGACACAGTAAATTAGCGTTCTCCCTTGTCGTCTGTCTGGGCAAACGAAAATAATTCTGTGACAGATAGAAACAGTCCACGTTGCTGTGACGACTCCTAATGTAATACGTATTCTGTCGGTTCTGTCTCTCCAAAAGCAGATCGTCGAAAATCATGAGATTCTTATCTTCCGATTTCAGTTCTCTAGGATCCGGAACGTCGCTAGCGTTCTCATAAAATCGAACCAGAATGTCGCCGTAATTGTCAAAATCCCGATCCGTGTAATCTCCAGGCTTGTCGAAAAGGAGCAATTTGCGCAGTCCAGGAGTTAATTCGTACCTATTCGAACCGACGATTAAATTATCATCATCCTCTTGCACTTCGGTGTCGCCCACAAAAGTTCTACCATCAGAATCCTTATAAATTCCATACAACATATCTCGCTTACCACCATACTCGGACGACGCGACGCTATCAGTGGTGATAGTCGAAGCCGCATCGTCGCTTTCGCTCACGTCGGTTTCGATTCTCATGGGAACGTAATTCGGCGATGATCTTTGAAATGAAAACCCTCTCGTAAAACTGCCAGGCAACGAACCCGTTCTCAAAGAACTTTCTTTTATGAGCTTCAATTCATCAACGATCTCTTTCTTACTTCGTTCCTGAACCTCCGTCACGGGTTTAAATAATTTTCCATTTCTCCAAGTCGCCTGCTTCTGTCAGAGGATTGGATGCTTTTCTTGCGTTGTTGATATTCATTGAGAAGCTGATCTCTCCGCTTGAAATCTGTGATGTGTAAAAACATTTTTTCGGTTTCTAAAATTATTAACATTTCCTTTAGAGTATGCTAACGTGAGTTATTTATTATTCTCAAAATTAAATGTATAATTATTTTTATGTTTTATGTTTTAAGTAAATAAAAATCTTCAGTCTTTAATATAATAACTAAAACCAGTTGAGAAAAACATTTTACAAAATGAAACCTCGATAAATGCGTTTTTGCCCTCGAACATGTTAAAGATCGCATCACCGATTATTCACTCCGTGATGAACAGAAGGACTTTGAAAAAGTTTGAAAGTTTAGCGCATAAGAAACCAATTTCTGATTTAACACGTTTGAGAATAATTATATCCGTTAAAAGGGTTCATTCATATCTCCGAAACATTATCACAAGTCGATTAAAATTCAGTTTACCTCTTAAAACCTGACTGAGTGGAAACGCGATTTTATTGTCCATTATTAAAACGAAATACCTTTCATTCACACCGGAACAAAGCATGAAAAGGATTTTGCAAAGATTTCATAGTGTCAATTTATAACACAAATTTTTATCTCTTAAAACCCATCTAAGTGAAACGCTTTATAGCTGAATTTTTATTTGAATGAAAAAAACAATTTTATTTAGGTCGATTGCAATATTTGAAAAACTCTACAAAACTGTTTTATTATGATTTACCTAAAATCTCGCTATGACAAAACGTGAATGGACGGTTGCCATCGGTTCTAATTTTCCAAACTCAAGTTTTTCAATGTCATCCATTGAAGGAAAACCTTTCATTTATACAAGAACAAAAAATGAAAGGATTTTGCAAAGATTTCATAATGTTAGTTAAACACAAATTTTCTCGCTTAAAACCCATCTAAATGGAATGCAGTTTTATAGTCGACTCTATTGAATGAAAAAAAAGCTATTTTATTTACACTAAGTACAAAAATTGAAAACTCCTCAAAACCGATTCTATTACGATTCACCTCACAAAACTCACGAGGTGAATCGACAAATCGTTTTCGCCGATCGGATCGCACCCTCGACCGTCCGGAACGCGATCGTGAACGTGGTGGTGGTCCAGAACCGGCAAACCGCATTTTTTCGATGTACCGGAGGCCGAAATCAGTTTAAAAAAAAAAAAAAATCCTCGATAAGTAACTACACTTTACACTCACTTTTCGCCATTGGCGAACGTCGAGAAAAGGTTTTGAGGTCGATTTTTCCTGGTCTAGACTCGGCAAATCGGCTTCACCGATCGGATCGCACCCTAGACCGTTCAAACAGCCGTTGGCGAACGTAGGTGGTCCAGAATCGGCAAACCGCTTTTTTGATGCTGGTTTAGAATCGGCAAAACGTTTTTTGCTTGCGTTCACCAACGATAGATCAAAGGTCTGATCCGCGATGGGAACGTCAAGAAAAAATTTTATATTTACATTTTCTTCAAATTTCATACATTTTTTCACTTCTGAGCGATGTGTCGAATGTACTCGTTCGCCAACGTATGTTTGAACGGACAAAAGTGCGATCTGAGAGCCTCAAAAACAATTGCCGATTCTGGACCACCATGCAAAAACGACATTTTTTACACTCTGTACACGATTTAACACTGAATTCCTATGGCGGTACACGTACATGTACGTGTACAGTTTTTTGGAAAAGTGTCTAGAATCGGCAATTATAACCTACTCAGCTTTAAGGAACCTAAAAGTAGGATAGCGCGATGGATAGAAATACTGTCGGGTTACAACTTTAGGCTCGAGCGCAGATCAGGAAGACGGCATTTAAATGACGACATGATCACTATATGTAGATGTGGTTGCCCCCTTACTCTACATTCAGACCAGGGTCATAATTACGAAAGTGAAAGTTTTACTGAACTGTGCAAATTGCTAGAAATTAGAAAATTAGAAAAACGAGAACGACTCCGTACAACCCAAAATGTAATAGACAAGTCGAGAGATTCAATCGTACCCTATTAAGGATGATTAAGGCATATCTTTTAAATGACGACATGATCTCTATATGTGAAAATCCCAGGGATTACAAATGTCATGTAAAAGATGATTTGGAACCCCTCAAGTGTGGTCCCTGCAATAAATGTAGAAGAAGATCTGTAGAAATGATGAACTCTTGCCAACAGCTCATGGACAAAGAGACCATGACAGCAAGCTAGGCAGATGGTGAGCTACAAGAGAAATCCACCTTAAGAAAGGTTGAGACCCGATCCTCCTCAAATCCGGATAAACCACAACTAGACACTCAATCAGGTGCCTATCTTACACGTAGGTCAGGTAGTTACCCAAATCAGAGATTACAAAAACTCCAAAAAGAAGACCCAGATATTGGGGCAGTTTTAGTCTGGATAGAAAGTAACAAACGACCTGAATGGAATGAAATTATTGGGTCAAGTGCTGCTATCAAATACTATTGGCATATCTGGTCAACATTAATTATGGACGAGGGGCTACTGTGCAAACAATTTCACCGTAAAGATAATACTGGTACTAACTTACAATTGCTAGTACCCAAAATACTGCAGAAAGAAGTATTGTCCTATATGCACAATAACATAATCTCTAGACATCTGGGTTGCAAGACAACCTGCGAGAAGACTTTCCAGGGATATTGCTGGTATGGGGTTCATGATGATGTTCAAATCTGGACAGCTAAATGTACAGAATGTAGCAGCAGTAAACCACTCAGTAAAGGACTTAAAGCACCACTGGGAACAATTCAGGTTGGGTCACCACTAGATCGCTTGGCAACTGACTTAACAGGTCCACTATCACTATCACTTACCCCCCTCCCCCCCCCCCCCCCCCCATCCGGGGAAACAGATACACCTTGCTGGTTTCCAACTACTTCACGAAATGGGTTGAAATAATACCTGTTCCCAACCAAACCACTGAAGTATGCGCCGACAGAATACTGAATAAGTCATAAGTAGATGTGGTTGCCTCCTTACTCTCCATTCAGACCAGGGCCATAATTACGAAAGTGAAATTTTTACTGAACTGTGCAGATTACTAGAAATTAGAAAAACGAGAACGACTCCGTACAACCCAAAATGAAATAGACAAGTCGAGAGATTCAATCGTACCCTATTAAGGATGATTAAGGCATATCGGAAAGGCCAACAAACAAATTGGGACCTCAACCTTGGCTGTTTAGCAGCAGCATATTGTGCTACCCCACACGAGTCCACTGGATTAACCCCTCATCTTCTCATGCTGGGACAGGAAGTAAGACTTTCATCAGAAATTGTGTTTGGCAGCAGATGTGTGGAGGATGATGAGATAACTAGCTATGACGAGTATGTAGATATGTTGAGGGGGAGAATGCAGAATGCTCATGTTGTTGCAAGAAACCATCTGAACCTAAAGTCTCTCTGAACCACTACAAAACTGGTGATCCGGTTGGGAATCTTAATGCAGGTAGGAAATCAGACATATGTTCCAAATTAGAACCCCTGTATGAAGGTCCATACCTAATTTTGGAGAAATTAAATGAATTAGTTAATAGAATTCAGCTTTATGCCAAAGGTAAGAAAAGGATTGTGCATCATAACAAGCTCAAACCATATGAAGGTAATGAGAAACTGAAGTGGAAGACTCGGGCAATGAAGAAATTCAAGACAAGAAATTGGAGATTAAATAATATATGGTAGGAAAGGTTGAAGAACTGATTATAAAACTGAAAAACTCAAAAATTGCTCATTTCTTCTCTTTCAGAAATGGAATTATCTACTACTCCAAGTGATAGTAGGACTGTACTGTTAGAGAAACGAGGGAGAGCATACCGTTGCAACCACTGCAGATATAAGGCAGAAAGAAACCGTGTGATGGCCCATGTAAATATAACCACACCCGACCAGAAAGAGTGTCAATTTATTGTTCTCTGTGTCTTTTAAGACAGACAAGGAAAGAGATCTGTTGAAACACGTCGCAGGATATGCTCCACATCGACAGAAAATACAAGAAATCGATCTCAAGGGTGAAGACGTTGACAACATGGTATTTCTGAAGAATGGGAATAACCCTATCAAAATAGTAGAGCATATGACTCAGTTCGGCAAGGCAACCTCGGTGAGATATGGAAAGAGAGGTCCCAGAGGGCGGTCTCAATCAGACAAAGGACATTGTGGAGGACGCTATGCGGGCCAGCAACATAATGGAGAATATCTTGCCTCAACTTCTATGAATCATTAAATCCACCTATCCTACATGTACACCCTCTCTTTACAACACGATTCCAACGGATAGGGCACCAACATATACACCATCAACAGTTACTGCCATAACATCTATGCAATCTGCTTCAATTTCAGAAGATACCATTTCACTTCTGTCAGTCACACAAGCAAGCAATCCAATTACATTAGCCTCAGATATCACCAGTAAAACATCAGCACCTGTCAACCAAGGCACAACACCAAACGTAGAGACTCTCAGATCAACCCCATTGACCATAGGTCAACAACCAGCTCCTCTAACAACAACAGCAACACATAAACCACCTCTCTTGATGCCTTTGGTCCTATCCAGCTAAAAAACATCCTGTACGCGAGAGGGCAGAGCAAGATGAACCCAGAGATCTCTGCGTGATTAAACTTGTCAACAAACAGTCTGAGTGTGAAATGCCTTTGTTACCTTGCACTGATAATGATGATACCAGATCTGAAATGGGTACTTTTTCATACGTCAGTGCCACCAGCCATGACAGTCTTGAATCTTTCGACACAAGCATCCATTACTACTTCCAATGCATTGCCACCTATAACTAAAGTCCATTCTTCTGGAGATATATGTGATGTGCATCCAGCTCTTTCAGAGACAATGAGTGACTTTGTTTCTTCAGTAGGCATGGTGTCCCAAGCACTTAGACTCAACGCTAATCAGTTTACTGCCTTTAGGGCCAGTACGGCAGAGATGAAGGAAACAGTCGCCAAAGATGCTCGAGTTCGTCAAGGAGATGAAAATGTTGAGTGAAAAACTATCTGAAAACTCAAAAGCTATCAGAGGCTTTGAGAAGGTATTGCTGCAGAATAGAAGTAGAGAACATCGTACGTCTCACTTTCAGACAACCCAACAAAACCTGCACAAAGTCGACAAAGAAAACGATCCTGTCAGAGCACCTCTCCTAAATGTCTGCTAGAACCACAGCGAAAGGAGCGAACATCACAGACACAGAAGCAAGAGAACAGAGAAACCCTTCAGTCAGAAAAAACACTCCCACCACTAAATCTCAGTTAAATTCATCTATTTCTTCCATTAATGGTGCTGTGTAAACGCCTCATTTGTTCTTATTCAAAAGCAGTACAGATCTGTTACTATCTATTTTACGCTTCTCTTTAATTAGTGTGTTCGTGAGGACACAGAACCCGCTCGACAGAGGGTTATGTAAAATAGGGGCAAGATCATCAAGTCCATTTTTATTTAAGCTGTTTACAGATTTTATAAATAGACGCAACATTGCTTACAACTTGCATGGAAAATCCCGTGTATGAAGACCATTTCAAATTATGTACATTTCTAAACTGCACAAGATCTCGCACGCCATGCTCACTTCGAAGTTGAATTACGCAAATAAAACAAAATGACTTGTGAGAATATACCTGCCAATAATTCATAAGAATCACTCCAAACACATGTTGATATATCTCCATCCCCGAAAACACTGTTAGTGAGTAGATTCCTTGTTTTATCACGGGACAACATTGAATATATTCAATTCTACATTCAGCATTTCTTTTCAATTTGTATTGGACTTTGCGCAGTGCAACGTTCTCCTTGACCCGTTTTTGAAACAGCAAAGTGTATCACCTTATTATCATTCAAAATGCACCAAGTGTGGTATATTCTTCCTAAATATTTATCAAAATCGTCTTTAAAATGCATTTGTGTGCAAATACATACTTTAGTGCCTTGCCAATTGCTATGTATTTTTGGAACTCTTGTGTCCCGTCGAAAAGTCGGGATGGAGACGAAGTGACCTAATCCAACAAATTTTCCAACAAAAAATGTTGGAAAATACCAGCTATAAAAAGCCCACGCAATCGACGTTCGACGCTTTTCATGCCAAGTCATTCCTAGAGCAAGCAACCTAAAGCAGCCGTAGAACGTTTCATCATAGAATCGACACTGGCAAATTCAAAGGTGCTTATAAATGCATTTGCATAGTATGGGTTATTCCCAGTAACTGCGTATAATTCACACCTCAATTCAGTCAGTTGGATCGACGGAAAGTGATAGGAACAATGTTTGATAGAGTCAGACTGAAACAAATCAAGGCCGCCTGTGTTCTACCGGATCTCAGAATATAAACATTTTACCTTGGTATCCGAATCAATAAATATACGATGAGTCAATTCTAAATTTTAAATAATTATCTTTCAGTAATTTAGTGAATTATTAAATACGGGCACATTCCAATTTTAACTCTCTCATTTTTTCTGTCGTTTAACGAGGTATAAATTGTATGGCATTGACAGTAGCTGCAGTTTAGCTTTGCTAAGTGATTGCAAGGTGTTATGGTTGTTTGGAGCCGGCTCTTCTGTTTAACTTCAAGACAGTTAAATTTTGACGTTAACCCCACATTCCTACTAGCTTTTAACTCGGTCATAAACTTACGGAATCGTTGAGGCGCCAGTTGATTACTATTTCTATCTTGCACGTGCAAGTTGGCTATCTTGCACCTGCAAGTCTATACTATATTTTAGAATGTCTGTCTGTCTCTCTGTCTGTCTTTCTGTCGGTCTGCCTGTCTGCTATAGAAATGAATATGGGGCCATTCAGAGTGCCCAAAATGGGTCTACTAGGGGTACTTTTTATGGAGGAGATCCTCGTCAGGTTTAAAAAAGTGTGCGGGGTGGGGGTGGGGGCAAGGAAGGGCACCGAAAGTTAAGATAGCTAACCTGCACGTGCAAGATAGTAACTTGCAGGTGCCAGATAGCTAACCTGCACGTGCAAGATTGCTAACTTGCAGGTGCAAGATAGCTATCTTGCACGTGCAAGAGAGCTAACCTGCACGTGCAAGATAGCTAACCTGCACGTGCAAGATAGTAACTTGCAGGTGCAAGATAGCTAACCTGCACGTGCAAGATAGTAACTTGCAGGTGCAAGATAGCTAACCTGCGCGTGGAAGATAGTAACTTGCAGGTGCAAGATAGCTAACTTGCACGTGCAAGATAGAAGTAATACTCAACTGGCGCCTCAACGCTTCCGTTTAAACTGGTCTTTTCAGTGAGTTCGATTGAGGTCATTGTACTATGTAATCAATTTTAAGATCGGAGATAGATGTCATGTAGTCAAGTGAAATTGTCACGAGTATTGAATCTCATTTAACTGGGTGCATTTTAACCTCTTTCTGGTATACTGTAGTCTATTTCAATGTGGTTTAAAATATAGTTTGGCACTGAATACCAGTAGTATCAAAACAGTAATTTATAATATGGGTCTAAAATAAATAATTTATTTTGCTGGGTGTTAACCATTCTCAAACCCAAGTACAAAAACGGTTAATCCGGTTTGGTAATATAGTTGAATTACAGTCTAATAAATTACTAAACATATTTATTATTGACGATCAGAGTTGGTCAACCTAAACAGTTAATTCAGATTCCTGTGAAACTGGTCATTCCGGTATAGAAATAATGAACATAAAACTGGTAGGTTCTTTTAGTAAAGAAATATTATTATACTGATGTGGTCAGTACTGCTAAAAGTATGAAGGTGTATGCTGGTCATTATTATATACTACTCAAAGTTTGCTAAGAACCAAGTACATCCAACAACCTGTTTTACGTTTTAGTTGAAATATTGTAATGAAAAGTGTATATATTTTTTATTTAATTATATGTTTAATAATTTAAGTACAGAAATTAAGATTTTATTTGTGTTTAACATTATTTTTTAGCTTTTGAATACGATAACCATGGAAAATGGCTATTATTGGTAAAAGAGGGAATTTTTCAATATGCCAGAAAGTAACGGAGCGAACTGGTATTTACCTTTACCTAACGTAACGGCCAAAAACAGCCAGCGCAATTCTCAAAACTAGCCAATTAGTTCTCATTATTTTTTCATTTTTGTCTCTAAAACATAGGTTATGACCCCTCATTGGAACGAGAGTAGGTGTAAAGTGCAGATTAAAGGACAGATGTACAAAAAAAATGTACACGTATACGTACATGTACGTGTACCGCCATAGCGATTCAGTGTTAAATCGTGTACAGAGTGTAAAAAATGTTGTTTTTACATGGTGTCCTAGAAGCCGCAATCGTTTTTTGACCTGATCTGATCGCATCTTAGACCGTTCAAACAGCCGTTGGCGAACGAGTGCGAATTCGACACATCGCTCGGAAGGGAAAATGTACAAAATTTGAAGAAAACGTCAACTTAAACATATTTCTCAACGTTCTCACCGCGGATCAGACCTTCGATCTATCGTTGGCGAACGCCGGCAAAAAGCGCTTTGCGGCTTCTAGGACAGCATCAAAAATACGTTTTGCGGCTTCTAGGACACCGACGTTCGCGATCGCGTTCCAGACGGTCGAGGGTGCGATCCGATCGGTGAAAACGATTTGCGGATACAGGAAAAAATTTCAAAACGTTTTCTCGACGTTCGCCAACGGCGCGAAGTGGGTGTAAAGTGAAGTTACCCATCGTAGGATTTTCCAAACCAAACGGAGAAAACTCGAGTTTGGAAATTAGAACCGATGGAAATCGTCCGTCCACGTTTGCAAGCGCTGTTAGCGATCAAAACTGTAGAAATCATTGGAGGGAACTGACGAAAACGTCAAATCCTCGCGAGTTTTGTGAGGTGAATCGTAATAGAATCGGTTTTGTCGAGAGGAAATAAAAAGTGATTGCTATATATATAGGAGAGAAAAAAAATATATAAATAAATAGTTATTTAAAAAAAATAAATATCGAATCGAATAGATAATAAAAATATACGTAAATCATGAACGATTCCCACCTTATGAGAGCAAGGATTCTTTTAAAAATGCTGATGAGAGCCTACGCATTCTGCGTGAACGATCAACTAAGTGGCCTCTTGTTAGAACGATGCGTCGGGTGTCGGGATCATCTAGACTTCGATCATGAGGATCATTCGTGTCTGGCGATGGAAAGGGAAGATATGGTCCTCAAGTATTTCGAACCGGCGTTCGAATCGACGACGTGATTAAGTTTTGGAGGAGATTAGTCTTCTGTAAGGGACGAGACAAGCCCACAGGTTCGGAAGAAATGAAATTGGTGCGTAGAAGTCTGACTTTAGAAGACAGGGGATGCGTCTTGAAATTATTGCTGGAGGAAGCATACGTCTAAGTTTTCTCGTTGATATAAATAAGGAGAATAGAAAATAAATACACACATAAATTTTTATCTAATATTAGAAAGAAAAAAAACAAAAAAAATGAGAACCAGAAATAAATTGTATCCGACGCTAGATGATGACGAGGATGAGAAGCCGAACGGCGTTTTGCCAACGGCGCCGTCGCCAGAAGAAAAAGAAAGAGGAGAGAGGTATCCCATCGATCAAAACAGTAGAATCCAATTGTATCTGATTCTAGAGAGAGATTCTCGTCGTTCTCTCAAGAAGAAGTATTTGCGTCTCGTGAAATTCGTCAACGCGGTCGACATGACACTCATCACGATTTCCATGGGTTTACACACAGCCGGCATCGGATTGTTGTCGATCACGGTCGGCGTTCCGATCGTGTTGACCATAGAAGGAGTGGCTCTCGCCGCCGGATTGTTTAGCATGCTCGGAAACTTTTTGAGTAGGAAATTTTTTCTGAAGGCTAGGAAACACGAAAAGATTTGCGTCTCGGTCGACTCCAAGATCGACACGATATCCAAAATGATCTTGATGGCATTGAAAGACGGTAGGATATCGGATGGAGAATACTTCACGATATTGAGCGAGAAAACGAAATACGATGCTATGAAAGAGGCCGTGAGAATCAAGACTCGTCAGATCATCAAGGAAGAGATGGAAGATTCTCTCGTGGAAAGGGGGAGGAAAGAGGCCAGAGAGGAATTCGGTAAGTTGATAGAACTCAAGAGCAGTGATTGAAAAAAATATATATAATAAGAACAGAATTTTAAAAAAAAAAATATTAAATTTATATATAAAATAAAAAATAAATACGAAATTAATTTAAATAACCTTCAAAAAATGTATCGTGTAAAGTGTAAGAGAGTTACCGAGACGGGTAATGCTCGAGAAGTACGAACTAAAAACGCAAGACAGATGCTTCGCGGAATTTGCAATGTGTGTGGTTCGATCAAGACTTGATTCGTCAAAAAAGACGAGCAGAGGCAAAGGCGTCGTGAATAAAATGATCAATAATCTACCTTTCGAAATGCATCTGCCGGGTCACAGTTTCACGGGACCAAGAACGAAATTGAACAAGAGACTCAACGCCGATCTGACTCCTAAATCTTGAAGCAAACCCGTGAATAGGGTGGACGCGACCGCGTATGATCACGATCTGTGCTACGCCGAACATCCTGACACTAAGACTCGCAACGACGTCTGAGATAAAAACATGTTGGCGAAATTGAGAGGTATATCGAATCCGACCAGGAGAGAGAAGATAGAACGTTCGCTGGTCGGCATTCTGACCGGTGCGAAACGTCGATTCGCATGGGGCGTTCAAAAAAAAGCTCTTCGGAAAAGAAGAAGAAACGATTATTGATGAGCGAATTGGCTGAGGAGTTACACAAACCCATCGTGCATAAATTTCGAAAGAGGAGGGTGTTCGTGAAGGGTCTGGATGACATTTGGTCTGCCGACTTGGTCGACATGAGATCGTTTTCGAGGTGGAACGAGGATGTCAAATATCTATTGACGGTCATCGACGTGTTTTCCAAATACGGTTGGATCAGAGCTTTGAAGAATAAATCAGGACCTTGCATCGCCGAGGCTCTGAGGAGCGTGTTCGACTCGTCTTCTCGAAAACCGAATAAATTGTGGGTGGACAAGGGAAAGGAATTCTACAACAAGGACGTTCGTCGATTAGTCGACCTCTACTCGATTGAAAATGAAGAGAAAGCCAGCGTCGTGGAACGTTGGAATCGAACGATGAAGGAAAAGATGCACAGATACTTAACGGCGAATTTGACCAAGAAATACATATACGCTCTGAACGGTCTGGTTGAAGATTACAACAACATGCGACACAGATCGATCAAGATGACTCCCGAAGAAGCTAGCGATCCTCGAAACGAAAAACGGGTCTACGAGAATCTATATCCCGAGAGATCTAGGATTAGGAAGAATTCTAGAACGCCGAAATTTGCGGTCGGCGATCGAGTGAGAATCTACGCTTTTAAGAAGCACTTCAAAAAGGGTTACACTCCTCGATGGACCTTAGAAATCTTTGTGATAATCAGAATATTTCACACCGATCCAGTGACTTACGAAATCGAAGCTTTGGATGGTGAAGAGACCATCGGAATGTTTTACGAACAACAATTGCTGAAGACGAAGTTTTAATAAAGAAAAACAAAATTATTTACTCTCTTTAACATTTTCTTGTTTACACATATATATATATATATATAAAGGAGAGAAAAAATAATAATAATAAAAAATAATTAAAACTATTTTTTAGATAAAAAAAAGCAAGCTAATTAATAAACAAAAAAACAAAAAAAGACTTCAAAAATGGCAAATATACTAGATATCGCACAAAACATAGTGAAAGATGAAAGTATTCAAGAATACGAGGTTCACGAATACGAACCGATAACCGGAACGAGTTTGAACAATGTGGGAGAGATAAGAATCAACGTCGAAACCAAAGTTCTATTCCTTCATCCTAGCAAGAGTTACATAGTGGTGCAGGGACGTCTCACCAAGGAAGATGGGACCGAATACGCCGACGACGACACGGTTACTTTAGCCAATAATGGCATCATGCATCTATTCAGTAATATAAAATACTTGCTATCCAGACAAGAGATAGAATCTGTGTTTCATCCCTGTCAGGCCACCACGATGTTCGGACTCTTGACGTATCCGGATGATTTTTTCGAAATCCAGAGGACTTAATCAGTTGTGGGTGAAAGACACCATCAGCCCTGCTAGCGCCGGCACCGCCGCGATATTCGACTACGTCGTCAAGACGTCCAGACCCAAAGGAACGTTTTTATTCAGGATACCTTTGAAACACATCTACGGATTCGCAGACAATTACAACAAGATCATGTACGGATTCAAACACAATCTGACGTTGATTCGAAAGGAAAACGACAACGCGATAGTGAGACTCTCCGCGACCGATGCAGGTAAGTTAACTCTACACAAGATATCGTGGTTCGTTCCGCACGTGCATCCTTCGATCGTGGAAACAATGCATCTCTATAAGATCATAGAATCCAAGAGTAAATTACCCATGGGATTTAGAATGAGACAGTGCGACACGGCTAGCATTCCACTCTCCAAAATCACTTCGATTGGAGATTGACCATGAAATCTGCTTCCGAGAGACTGCATTTCATCGTGGTCGCGTTTCAGACCGATAGGGATGAGTTTCAGGAAAAGAATGCGTCGCTATTTGATCACTGCAATTTGAGAAACATGCAAGTGTTTCTGAACGCCACGAGATATCCAGCAATCAATTACAATATGTCGTTCGACAAGAACAATTTCCGCAGACTGTACGGCGACGCCGTGGATTTTAGGAATAAGTATCATGGTCTGGACGAATTGATGAGCAACCCTAATATATCTCCCGGCGAATACAAGTCAATGTATCCCATGTTCGTATTCGATGTCAGTAAACAAAACAAACGACTCAAGAGTAGCATCTTAGACATTCAGATCAAGATGCAATTTAATAGGAATGTGCCGAGAAAAACCAAAGCCTTCTCCCTGGTCCTGTCGGATAGAGAATTACAATTCGAATTGGATGGAAATAAGATGTCGATCATTCGATGAGTGACGTGTGTGTGAAGAAAAAAAGAAAGAAAGAAAAAAATATGTAAATAAAAATTAAAAAAATAATTACAAAAATGAATGATAAAGAAAGAGAATACTTGAGAAGAAACAGACGTGGTTTGATTAAACATATTTCACAAGATTCGCTAGCAATAATTCTAGACACTTTCGTCGAAACAGAACCTTTGATATTGACCGATTATATGAGACGCAAAATCGAAAGTAAAATCTTGATAGAAGATAAGACCAGAAAACTTTTAGACACGTTGACGTATAGTGGACCAACTGCTTTTCAAGAATTTATAAAAGCTCTTCAAAATGCTAAAATACATGTCGACGCGTGTTTGGAGACAGGTGATCCAATTTCACAAGATGAAACATTATGAGAAATAACGTATTAAAACAATACAAAAAAAATAAAAAGTAATGAGATCTAGAGAGATTGAACATCTTTCGAAATCTCATTACTTTTTTTTTGTTTTTTTTTTTTTGTTTTTAATAACCACTCATTATTTTTAATTAATTATTTCCACGCGTTCACTGTTTGTTCAGAGAATCTAGTTCGATCAGTTGGCTCACCACAGAAGTGACGGCTTCGGGATTATTGGTTTTCGTAATGAAATTAATCCTGTCTCCGGCGTTCACATTCAAGTGTTGATTCTCGATCTTTTCGACACTGTATCTCTTATCGCTCTCTACTCCGTTCACCATGAGATTGACGACCGCTCTGTTATTCAAATCCGTGGAAGCCAGACCCATTCGAATGATTTCACCTCCCAACGGCATGGGATATCCCACCTGACCATGTTGTGATCCACTACTTCCGTTTCTGAAAGACCACTCGGCTTTTCCCTCCTCTAACGTGCCGGTCTCCTCGGACCACACGGTGACCAATTGCCTGGGGTATTTGACTTTCTCCACCACCGAAATCAGGGTGCAGGCATCCGACATGTGCACTGAACCCGGTAGATTCGTGAGCGCGTGTCCGCCCATGTCTAGTTTACCTTCCATGATGTCGCCCTTCCTCCAGACTGAGTTGTTGTCCACGTACTTCCTGCTGACTGCGCTGGAATCGAATTCAGGATCGTGATCAAGACCAAATAAATTCTATGTATTCTTGAGATCGTATCACGGCAGAATCCACGTAGCCCTTGTTGACTGCAGTGGAGTCTGCATCCGTGTCATCGACCTTCGACAGATTCAAGATCTTGTTGAATCCCACATTCAGATCTGATTTCATTTCCCATCTGTCAGACTTTCTCTGTTCCAGATCTACGTAGTGTTTGGTCGCCACGTCCTTGGGATTCGTGGGAGTGGCCACGCTCATTATCTTGTTAGAAATGGCGTTCAATTCCGATTGCATCGTTTTCTGAATGTATCAATGTCTCAGATGTTCGCTGATTCACGCGTGAGAGTCGTTCGCGTATTTCTTAGTCCTGGCATCGGTGGAATCTATGGGATTTGTGACATTCACCAAACATTTAGATTTTAGATCGAGATCATCGGTCATGGATTTATCCACGTAATTATCTAGCATGATTTGTTAGAAATCTGCGTTCCCCCTGTCAACGTATTTTCTAGTCACCGCATCTGTGAGATCTATCAGCTTGGGACGATTGTAGAGCTTCTTATCGTTCATGTTCAAAGGTTCCTCTCAAGGTTCGTATCTCTGAATGTAACATTCATCCAAGTTGGCAACGTCGTAACCATCGCCAACTTCGAGAATCTTCCTCTTCTTCTTGGGTCGATTTTCATCGTCACTTCTACCAAATTTATCAACTGGCATGTGGTTTTGAGGGTTTTTTTTGTTTTAAAAAATATATTTCAAACACAGTTTATTAAAAATGAATTATTTCACTTATTTTTTATTTTTTTGTTTTTATTCGATTAAATTTTTTTAAATAATTTTTTTACCTTTATATATATACTATAAAAAAATCTCTCTCTCTAATGTAAGTCATTGAGAATGTCTTGAAACCAATCTCCTTCCGACCATCTCTTGAGAACATAGAGACACAGGTGACCACAAAACACTTGATCTGGCGATTGCACTCGTTCTGTGTTGTAACGAACCATCGATTCATTAAAATAGTTCTTTATTTCTTTCGGCGGCGAGATTCTGTAGCTGTTGAAATAATAATTCTTCTTCTTCCTGTTCTTGAACCACGCCACCCAGTGAGTGCCTTCACCCGATAAATCGACCAGATTTAAAATTCCACATTCCGATTGTCGAGGTCTTCTCATCGGCAAGGCATCTCTGGAAAACACGCCTAGAAAATCTTTGATTTTCAAATTCTTCGCCGCATTCGACAGATCGATGTTGGATAGGGGTTCATTAGGTAAGACGACACCTTCTATGGATATCTCTATTTTCTTATTCATATATGTGTATATTTTTTTTTATTTATTAATTTTATTATAATTCACTAAAATGACGTTATTTTTTTTTATATTTTTTTCTTTTTTTTTTAAACTAACTCTCTCAATATATCTATCGACTTCCATAATCTTGAATCCGTCTAATTCTTCTTAATTTTCTGGAATCCTATCATTCTTAATCATATCTGGAATCCTATCATCCTTAACCATATCTGGAATCCTATCTGGAATTCTATCATCCATAATCATATCCAAAGTCCAATGTCTGAGTGCTAAAGTGCTTATTTTATCATCTAACATGAATCTCTTATCGTCGTCAGCCATCAGCGAAATCTTGTTGACGATTTAAGTATACAAGTCGTGATTGTCGCTTCGAATCGATTTCATAGTCATATACACTGGACCACTTCCGAACAGACAATCTTTATACTCTCGAAAAGAGATGTTTTTCTTCACCATGCACGTTTTAACCCCTTTGCACTTCTTGATCTCTTCACCTTCTAGACAATAAGCATACAGTTTGTGTCTCAAACCCACGAATTCGACGATTTGTTTACCGCCGCTCTCATACTTAAATTTGCCCAACACCTTCTTGTTGTCATTCGATTGAATGTTGGATGGGTGATCGACGGGATAATTGCTCGTGTCGAACCACGCGCCACGTCCAAAGATATATCTCGGTAGATGTCTTTCATCTCTATCTCGTAAACTAAACTGTCCATGTCGGTGAACAGTAGTTTGGCTTTCTCGCCAAATTTCCGTTTGACGTAATCATAGTGAAACTCATACATCAATCGCTTGCTGATATCTAAGATGATCGGTCCAAGATAATAGGGTTTGTCGAACTTCAGGGGCGTCTTTTGCATGTCAATGGCCACTAGATTTTCATCGAATATGGTTCGGTGTCTGTAATTGGGTTTCACCACTAATTTTTTAGCTCTTTTCTCAGACGTGATGAGTCAAATGTCGGTTCTCTTCCTGATGTTTCCATCGATTTACCATACATGCAGTTGTTCATGAGTTTGAAGAAATCTTTTTCGAAATCATTCTCGGCTCGAATTCTGAGATTCGTGTTGGGATCGATGTATTTTTTCATCCAAGGCTTTTTGTTGAATCGAATGCAGCGATGTATGTTGACTAATTTCATCCCGTAATCGATGTATTGTTTCAAATTCTCGCTGTAGACAACGTACTTACGTTTGTTAAATAAATTGGGAATGAGTTTTTCGTTGTCTGCTTTGATCGGTTCCATTCGTCCAGGAGCGAGTGGATAATCGTTGTGTAGATCGTGTAACTCTTCGGGTAGTTCAAATTGACTTCTAAAATGGAAGGATAGTCTCTCCATTTTTGCATCTCTTCCATCGCCCATTTGAAATTTCCAATCGGTAAAGGACGACACATAGCCCAACCATACAGATTATCAGCATCCCAATACTATATGTATTTATTCGATCGTTCTGAATCGAAACCTTCTTTCATGTAGGGACTGTTGGCTTCAGAATATCTGTGAGAGATCATCGAGACACCACCTCTTGCTGCCTTTTCGAACATGAGCAACATGTCCACGTTGGATAATAATTTAAATTGGACGTTGGTGGTCTTCAACAGAGCATCCTATGCCAGACCGGGTGCAGTGAAATACCAAGCCAGATCCAGATCGTAATTTCGATGACAGACGTTTCGAAAATTTTCGAACATGTCTTCCAGGAGCAGAACGTCGGTCTTCAGATAGAGATCGTGATAATCTCTCATGGTTTTCATATGGAACGATTTCCACACGTTTTCGGCGTGTTCATAATCCTCGTCGGAAATGTCGGATTCATATAATTTCGAATAAAAATCTTCTTTCGAAGGTAGTGCAGTGTTGTCAAATCTCTTTAGATCGTTCAGGTAATCATAAGGATAGCCTCCTTTCCTCAACATGACGTCTACTCATTCTCTGAAGTGTTCGCTCGTGATTTTAAATTTATCCTCGCTCATGTTATTG
Source organism: Pictodentalium vernedei (assembly GCA_031216915.1). Classification (NCBI taxonomy): domain Eukaryota; kingdom Metazoa; phylum Mollusca; class Scaphopoda; order Dentaliida; family Dentaliidae; genus Pictodentalium; species Pictodentalium vernedei. The sequence goes on along the minus strand of CM062297.1, from coordinate 525,147,583 downwards.
ACTAATTTTTCCAGAGCGGTTGACATGAATTTAAAACTGTCGATGAAACGTATGGCTCTATGAATGGATTTCGTTTTTTTCTTTCAATGTCTCTCCGTCGATTACTCTTTTCTTCTCCATGACCTTCCATTTTGTGAAGGAAATGTATCTTTCTTCGCTGTTCGTGATGCAGTTTAATTCTTCATGGGAGGTGCCGAGATTTTTCACGAACAGATGACTGTCATAACCTGAGAGGTTGTGAAATATCACCGGATAAAAAACGGCGTCTCGATATTTTAAATTACACTTGCTGTGAGCTAGACCGCGAAAAAGACCTGTGTAATGATCATGGTCTCTGACCATCTTATTTTCCTCTGAATTCTCATCGAACGATTGTCTGCATATGCGACATTCGGTGGCTCTGTTATTTACGTCCTGTTGCTCTCGCGTGATGATCATTTTTGCCGGTGTTTTGAATTTGTCATATATAAAATTTGAATTTTCGATTCTAACTCTTCCATGAACCTTTGAGCCACGTCGTCGTCTTCGCACCGTTTTGTGTAGGTGAAGGGACCCATGTCGTGCTGCGAGTCGAAAGTGCATTTCACATAAATGCAATAGCCCGAAGGCATGTGTTTTTGATATCTTTTGACATAACTTTGAAGAGCATCGGGTTGGTAGGAACTCATTTTCACGGTGAAGCATTCGAAAACGGCGTACACGACGAATGGTACTTTTAACCTTCTATTGTGATTTTGAAAGTTCACGATGGTGTTGGGTTTGGGCATTTTGATTTTCATTGCAATATTCCTGATGTTTCGCTACCGATTTTTCACTGAAACGTGTTCATGCAGTTGCAACATAAACATATCTTTCGTTTATGTTTATTATTTTGTCTCGACAGTAATTGACTCGGATGTTTAACCCAACAATAATGACGATTGTCACCATTCGAAATCAATATTAAAATAGTCGTCTTTTCCCTTTCGAGATACGAAGTCTGTCTGAGAGGATAGGTTGTTTGTTTTTCCTTGACATATGCCAAAACATTCACTGCTACAGTGGGATTTTGAACCTCGAAACGTTTGATGTGTTTTAACAATGTTGGAAAAGTCACTCTGGTCCAATCGAGATTTTTAGAAGTCTCCTTGTAACAAGAAACTCTCTCGGGATGGATTTTGACAGGGTATAAAGTGGAGGTGACTGCCCATTTAAAACACTGATCATGTTTATTTCTCACGTTGACCTCGGAGTGTTTTTTAACTAAGAAATACGGTAATTCCACATAGGAAGACGCTTTCAACGAATCGTTTTTAGTTAGATGAATTTCGAGTTTCAACACCTCATCGAACGTCCAATTATTACCTTCATGTTGATAATTCGCGAGAGACATCAACATCTTGTCTTTCATCATTTCGAAAACGTCTGATAAATCTGAACCTCGAAATACGGGTTCGACATTAGATCTGAAATATGCATTTTTCACGATGCTCTCGTCGGAATTCACATCGATTTTATTCATCACGAAATGGAGTATCATCTTAATTTTTTGTCCCATGTTCATGTGTTCGCGAAACAAATCCAATACTTTTTCCTTCACCCGTTCCATGAACAATTTTGGATTGACTTTCTTGAACGAGGGAACCACGTCGAAAGTTTTAAAAATGCCTTTGATCACACTCTCCCATTCTATGGGATTCGATTGGAATGCTTCCATGATGACTCATGCTACATATTCTTCTCCTTTTCCTTCATCGATTGCTCGTCGAATTTTGTTCGATATATCTCGGTTGTCTAGATTCTGAACTGCATCACTCGTTTTCGTTTTCGTTTTTTTTTCTTTTGAAACTTGAAGTTCTTCAACGGTTTTTCATTTAGTCGTCTTATTTTTCACAACTGAAACGTTTTTTTTTTTCGACGTCAGCATTTCGATTCCTTTTACTACCTTTTTCTTCTTATTTTTCACAACCGAAGTGTTTTTTGACATCGTTGCTATCGACATTTCGTTTGCCTTTTCATCAAACCAACTACGGAACTCCTCGTGCATGATCTTTCTAATTTCATCATGCTCCACGTTTCATTTTCCATTGTCACCGGCTTACTGTCACCGGCTTATTTTTTTTTGCAATTCGAGTCTGTTTAAGTTTGTTCACTTTCAATCTTTCAATTTTTTTCTTTCCATCGTCTCGCAAATGATACTCCTGTATGACTTAATTTTTTTTTGATTTGGTTCTATGATTTCTGAAATTTGGAATTTTTAATTTTTTACAAATCTCGTTTGGTACGGTTTTCTCAACTAAATTTTCCATTTTTTTATTTGTTTGCTTCATTTGTAAGAATATATTTTTTTTTTGAATTTTGTATTTAAATGATAATTGGTTAAAACGTTTTAAAATAGTCTTTATATATATGTTTTAATTCCCTCAAAAAATTTTTTGGGGATGAAATTAATCAATTTTTTTATGTTCCTTAACGTGAAAAAAATAGAATTAATATGAGAAAAAAAGGACGTTAAAATTTAAACTTTTTATTTATATAAAGAGAAAAAAACACTTTTACAAAAAAAAAAATTCACATTAATGAAAATTAAAAATTAAAATTTTTTTATATATATATAGAGAGTAAAAAAAAAAAACTTTTTTAACAAATAATGATTTAGACACAAAATTCAAAAATATATATTATTTGCAATAATTCATAGAACAAAAAAACAAATAATCAATCATGACAACAACACCTAAAAGATGCGAATTAAAACTGAAACGAGTCAAAATGTGTAAGAAATTTGGTTGTAAAACATTAAAGAAAATTAAAAATTAAAATCTTTTTTATATATATATAGAGAATAAAAAAACAAACTTTTTTAACAAATTATGATTTAAACACAAAATTCAAAAATATATATTATTTGCAATAACTCATAGAACAAAAAAAACAAATAATCAATCATGACAACAACACCTAAAAGATGTGAATTAAAACTGAAACGAGTCAAAATGTGTAAGAAATTTGGTTGTAAAATCTATAGATTACAACGACACGACGCCATCGAATTGAACGAGATCGAGACGAAGGGCTTAGAGCACAAATATGACAAATATAGCATGCCTTTGAAATTGGATGAAGCCACGCTTGATTTGTTTTACGAGTACCAAAGCGATCTACAGAATATCGTCATCGCCGAAGACAGAGAATTTGACAAGGATGATTTGTTGTTGCCCTATGGAAGTTACATATATCCAAAAATCTCTCGTGAACAAATTGGGTGATGAGAGCACGTTCACCGAAGTAAAATAACTTGCAAAAGTAAAGATAAACATTCAACACATTTTCGAAAAAGTAGAAGACACGACCGTCAACATGCTAATAATGGACTTGGAAATATAAAACAATAGAGAGACTTATTTTTAGTGAAGAAGAAGGAAAAAAAAGTAATGAGATCTAGAGAGGTTGAACATCTCAAGATCTCATTACTTTTTTTTTGTTTTGTTTTTTTTGTTTTCCTTCTTCTTCTTCTTCTTCTTCTTCTTCAATATCGCCCATATATATTATAATAACGTCTCCTTTTTTCTCAAATTTCACCGTCGATTCTTCTTTTCTTTTTTTGTGATATATTACGTTTTTTATAGCAACACATTTGTTTCTCTATATCATAATTATGAACGAATGTGGTGCATCTCTTGGTAACACTCACATCATTACTATTCTCTTCAGAAGGTAGTGGTGGCGGTGGAAAACAACTCATTCTTTTAAATTTCCACCATCTATCCCAATCTTTTTTAACTCTTTTTTCAGTTCTTTCCTAAGATATTCATCATTAGCATATAATTGTTTTTCCACATATTTTTCCCATACTATCCCACAATATTCATCATTAGCGTCTAATAGTTTTTCCACATCTTTTTCCCACTCTATCCCGTGACATTCATCATTATCGTTCAAAAAAGTCTATCTTTTATATTATTTTTTTTATACTTTCTATAATTTATATTTTTATATTTTATATAATTATATAATTTTTTTACATTATAATAACATACTCAAAATTGGTATATTCTTAAATGGTGAATTCTCACCAAACAGCAAACCCTTACCGAATACCTTCTTTCCTTCCTTCAGATAGAGACCATTTCCACTGCAAAGGTGGTCGACACCTGTCACGGGGTGACTTAGATGCAATGCTTCACTGTTGTCATCTATGTCCACGCAACACACGACTCCTCCCTTCTTCAAAAACAATCTGCTGCCACCCATTAATTTCTCAACTGGCGAACTCGCGAGTCCCGAGCTCCCACACCGAGAGTCTGTCCGAGAAAGGGCAATGCTTTTGCAGCAAAGGGTAATGCTTTTGCAGCGATTCCTGCCAAAAGCGGTATGAAACTGCCTTTCAAATTGTATTTCAATTGAGCGGGACTCAATCTCACCTTCAACCCTCTTCTTTCACCAATCGCTTTCTCCATCCTTTTGATTTGAGTTCTGGTCCGGGAGATTCGATCGTCACTCATCAGATCTTTGTAAGTGAATTTGAATCTCACCGGCTCGTCTCGAATTAATGCTCTCTTAAGTTTCTCCCTCTGTCCTTTGGATATGTTCACGTTTCTAACCACGTATTCAGTCATATTTCTTTTTTTTTAAATATATTTTGTTCAATTGTTTTTTGTTTTAATGATAATTATATATAGTAAATAATTTTTGTAAAAGTAATATTGCGTTTATTTTATTTTCTTATTTATATATATACACAATATTCTTTTTTTTTGTTTGCTTTTTTATATTTCTCTTATGTGAAATCGTATCGTCACCCTCTCTCCACGAAGATCTAACAGTTCACCATTTTGATCCGTCAACATGGTTTTGAGACTATACAACGTGTCTAAAATCACGGGTAAATAAACTAAATTTCGAGGTCGTTCCACGATTTTATAACCCTGCGACACGCTTGGAAAGAAGGAATAGATCGTCGGTTGAGTGCTACCATTCACGTAGCTTCCAGCAATCACGTCCACGTTCACCAGAATGCTATTGACTGCGAGAATGTCAACCATATTTTCAGATGCTGCGTGGCCTCGATACATCTTTCGATCAAATCCTAGCATCTTGCCTTGTCCGTGTTGAAATCCACTTTAAAATTATCTTCCAAATCCAACATCGTCTGTAGGGTATTAGGGTTGGGAGCGAGTCTGATCTTGTTGCTTCCCTTTCCATCTGCCTTCATTCGCGTCTGAATGTGATTGTTCAAATCATCTATGTCGTAACTTCCTGTGGGAATTCGAATCTCCAACCAATCCACTCCGTCAGAATACTTGAACGTGTTATTCTTTTCGGTGACCTTGGGAAAGGAATAATAAGTCTCCAGACTCACCAACGCCATCTCGTATCTTTTCTCTCTATTCAATTCGATGGAAGGTTCGAATTTCGTCGCGAATCGAGTCGAATCGCCACTCACCACGATTTGAATGGATTGTTTTGCAGCCGTATTCTCGGCTATCCGTTCTAACAATTCTCCTTGTTCGAACATTATATTTTTAATTTTTATTTTATTTTTTCAAAACTAAATTATTGATGATTTATTATTTTCTAATTTTTGTTTTCGCTCTCTGTTTTATTATCATCAGAAACATAAAACTTGTCGAATCCGCTCCGATATTTTCTGCGATTAAATTCGCTAGTCAAATCGATCACGACGAAATTGTAAAGTCCTCCATCCCAAACCCTCTTGCAGAATCTCCTGCATTCTGCCATGCTCATGTCGTTTGTGACGTGATCACCGTAGATGTGATTGAGATTTTTGAGATCCTGGCGAAAGAGACACATTAAATTAGCGTTCTCCCTTATCGTCTGTCTGGGCAATCGAAAATAATTCTGTGACAGGTAGAAACAATCCACGTTGCTGTGACGACATCTAACGTAATACGACTATCATCGGTTCTGTCTCTCCAAAAGCAGATCGTCGAAAATCATGAGATTCTCATCTTCCGATTTCAATTCTCTAGGATCCGGAACTTCGCAAGCGTTCTCATAAAATCGACACTCAACGTTCGAAGATGCATTTCTCTTTATCAATTCCATCGCCGCACCATCCAAAATGGTATTGGGTTGAAACAAACTCTTACCAAACACGAATAATCTGTCGTAATCCAACCAGTCGGGTTGTGACAACAGATTCATCAAGAGATTGGTCTTTCCACAATTCGATTTTCCCACTATCAAGTCTCTTATGCTTTTGGGAAGGAACTCGTTATTCGACCTCTTGGTCGCGACGTCATTCCAAGACATATCTTTAATGTTCATCCTTTTTTATTTTTTTTGTTATTTTTAGATTTTCAAACACAATTTTTATGTTTTTCAAACTCAGTTTTTTATAATATTATTATTTATTTGTATTACACCGTCGCGAGTTCTCTTCAATCCAGATCGTATTAGTCATTTTAGCTAAATCTTGTATGGGTACCACAGCATCCTTAAAATCTTTCCAACTTTTCGGCGATTGCTCTAACGTAGCTCGCTTCGCCGGCGGACTGATCAACTTGTTGATCAACGCGTCGGCTGCCCTCTTGCCAGCCACAGAAGCGATCCTACCACTAGCTTCGGAAGCGGCTTTCTTACCAGCATCCAAAGCCGTCTTCTTACCGACCTCAAACGCGGTTGATGCGAGTTTTCTACCTGCATTGCTCGTGAACGCTCGCATTATAGAATCAACGATGCCAGAACCGCCTTGAACGTAAGTTCTAACGTATCCCCTGTTCTTTATCACCAACATATTTTTATTTTATAATATATATTTTTGTTTTTTCGCTCGTAAATCGTTTGTTGTTTAAATACTTTTTATTATTTTCTAGTGTAAAATTTACTGTTTTTTTATTTTATCTATTTTTTGTTTGTTCTCTCTACTTATTATATATATATCAATCCTTCAATCCGTTCATCAGCCTTTTATTATCTTGTTTATTCAAGACCTTCTCCCTCAACAATTCGTCGCATATGCTCACTATCTCATTATCTGATCCAGTATTACCAGCGCATCGACTTGCCATCAACAATCTCAATCTCTGAGACAGAGCTTCAGAATCGTTTGGAAGAAAAGTGGTTCTCACTCCTTTTCCAGTCACCGATTCGACGAATTTCTTATTCATATCCCATATGGGTTTCACCACCTTCGTCCACTTGTAACCTCTATTAGCTTTGGGTCTCGTTTCTCTGACATCGTTATTTCTCTTCATGGCGTGGGTCTGAACCAGAATGTCGCCGTAAATGTCGAAATCCCGATCCGTGTAATCTCCAGGCTTGTCGGAAAGGAGCAATTTGCGCAGTCCAGGAGTTAATTCATACCTATTCGAACCGACGATTAAATTATCATCATCCTCTAGCACTTCAGTGTCGCCTATGAAAGTCCTACCGCTGGGATCTCTGTAAATTCCATACAACAGATCTCTCTTACCACCACCCTCGGACGACGCGACGCTATCAGTGGTGATAGTCGAAGCTGCATCATCGCTTTCGCTCACATCGGTTTCGATTCTCATGGGAACGTAATCCGGCAATGATCTTTGAAAGGAAAACCCCCTTGTAAAACTACCAGGCAACGAACCCGTTCTCAAAGAACTTTCTTTTATAGGCCTCAATACGTCAACGATCTTCTTCTTACTTCGTTCCTGAACCTCCGTCACGGGTTTAAATAATTTTGTGGTTTCTCGTCTTAATTCCATCTCTCCCAATCGCCTGCTTCTGTTGGCGGATCGAATGCTTTTCTTGACTCGTTTAGTATTCGTTGAGAAGTTCATCTCTCCGCTTGGAATCTGTGCTGTGTAAAAACATTTTTTTTGTTCTCTAAAATTATTAATATTTCCTTTAGAGTATGGTAACGTGAGTTATTTTATTATTCTCAAAAATTTAATGTATAGTTAGTTTTATGTTTTAAGTAAATAAAATCTTCTGTCTTTAATATATAATAACTAAAACCAGTTGAGAATGACTTTTTAAAAATGTGAAGTTAAGCACATAAAAACGGAAAAATTATATTGTTACCCTCTTTTTAGATAACGTGAAAATTCTGTTTTAAAACCATTTTACGAATGAAAAATGAAAACCGGTTTTCAAAAAATGATTAAGTAATTCTTTCTAATTCTTTCTAAATTTAAGAAGAATTGTATCCATCAAAAGGGTTTATTCATATCTCCGAAACATTATCATGAGTCAATAAAAACTCAATTTACCTCTTAAAAACCTAACTAAGTGGAACGCAATTTTATCGTTTGATTTATTGAATGAAAAACCGTTCATTTACATCGGAACAAAAATGAAACGATTTTGCGAAGATTTCATAGAGTCAATTAAAACTCAAATTTTGTCCACTTAAAACTATCTAAGTGGAACGCAATTTTTATCGTTTTGATTTATTGAATGAAAAAAACTTTCATTTACATCAAGAACAAGAATAAACGATTTAGCGAAGATTTAAACATTTTCATCAGTTCTCGATCGCTAACGGCGATGACAAACGTGGACGGACGATTTCCATCGGTTCTAATTTTCCAAACTCGAGTTTTTTTCCGTTTTGTTTGGAAAAAAATCCTCGACGAGTAACTTCACTTTACACCCACTTTGCACCATTGGCGAACGTAGAGAAAACGTTTTGAGATCGATTTCCTGTCCTAGAATCCGCAAATCGTTTTCACCGATCGGATCGCACCCTCGACCGTCTGGAACGCGATCGCGAACGTCGGTGTCCTAGAAGCCGCAAAACGCATTTTTGAAGCTATCCTAGAAGCCGCAATGAGTTTGGAAAAAATCCTCGACGAGTAACCTCACTTTACACCCACTTCGCGCCGTTGGCGAACGTAGAGAAAACGTTTTGAGATCGATTTTTCCTGTCCTAGAATCCGCAAATCGTTTTCACCGATCGGATCGCACCCTCCACCGTCAGGAACGCGATCGCGAACGTCGGTTTCCTAGAAGCCGCAAAACGCATTTTTGATGCTGTCCTAGTAGCCGCAAAGCGTTTTTTGCCGGCGTTCGCCAACGATAGATCGAAGGCCTGATCCGCGATGAGAACGTTGAGAAAAAATTTTAAGTTGACGTTTTCTTCAAATTTTGTACATTTTTCCTTCCGTGCGGTGTGTTGAATTCGCACTCGTTCGCGAACGGCTGTTTGAACGGTCTAACATGCGATCCGATCAGGTCAAAAAACGATTGCGGCTTCTAGGACACCATGTAAAAACAACATTTTTTACACTCTGTACACGATTTAACACTGAATCCCTATGGCGGTACACGTACATGTACGTGTACATGTACATTTTTTTGTACATCTGTCCTTAAATCCGCACTTTACACCTACTAACGAGCTTGGGTCAAAACCTATATTTTTCAGACAAAAAATGAAAATAATATTTAAGAATTTTTTTTTTTTTTTGCAAGTGCCGTCTGCTTTTCATGTTAGGTAAAGGGTTAAAAAAGGAAAAATGCAATGAAGTCCCCATTGCATCCATGACAAAGCGTCTTCGTTTGCGCGCACGGATACATGACACAATTGTTGATTGCATAATTCACCTGTGAAGTTATCTTTTATAATCAAACCCGAGAATCCCAGTAAATCACATTTGGGAAAGTAATAAAATTCAATAATTAAGCTGGTGACTCCAGTAACTTAATTGGAATAATAATTGAAACTGGTTAGTCCAATCGAGGTATTTGTATGTTGTTGTCAACAACGTATTAAGGTTAGATCAAATTACTGTACATACATGAAAGGGAAAAGAATGGATAAAAATAAAAATTAATTTCCTGCTTCAAACAGTGTCATTCCTATCCCTTTTAGATTCATTCATCCTGTACGATAAAAATGAATCTCTTGCTGCTACCCATGCAAACCCAGGTCAGATACCCCATTATAGTTTCGGTTTAGAGGGTTACCCCAAACAACACCTCCATACCGTTACATCCGATTGGTATCCTTCTCGTGTGCTTGGTTTGGTGCAAGACTTGCGCGTAATATCTACTGAGCTATTTGTTGCAAAAGTTGAACAGTTTGGCCAGCACTTGAGACGGATCGGTTTCTGCTTCTGGTGCCAGTGAATGAAACTTGGCAAGCTGTAAACGGGAAAGATTATCTATTAAGATATTAGTTTTTCCTGGAATATGGTCTGCTTTGAAAATATGATTAATTCGTAAGCACTGCAAGATAAAAGCCCTTACTAATGGTATGGTGTCATTGGATTTCGATTTTCGATGTTAAGCTACTGCTAACGCCCACGACAGCCTGGTTATCCATCTGAACATTATTTCTTTGTTCCTAAGCAGGTCGCCACAAATATACTCTGCTAAAAGAATAGGAGACAATTCCGAAAATCGAATGTTATCGGTCAAACCAGTCTGCAGACAAAATTCAGGCTCTGTACGGTAAGCCCACTTACAACTGAATGCAGCCCAAAACCCCTGCCTGTACCACCAGCGCTATTGATAAATAACTGGAGCTGAAAATTCTTCTTCCAAAATTGATTGGAAAAAACCGAAACTCCATTGAATGCAGACAGAAATGAAAGCCACGTTAGTAAATCATCTGTCATTCCTCTATAGACCCGCACATGATGATAAGGCTGTATCAGACCAATTATGGCATTGATTAGGCGCCTGGTAAAGGAGGGACCTTCAAAATCGCCCGGCACGACAAATTCAAACTACCAGTAATGACTGTTACTGATTGAGAGTGTTTTTTTTATTTCTCAAGAATTGCATTGATTTTTTCCTTGGCCTCTTTGATTTTGTCTGGAGGAACACGAACAACCCTTTCGATCGTATCTATTTCCACCCCCAAACACAGATGGCAGTGCGTGGGCCTTCTGTTTTTTGTTTTTTTTCTAAGTGGAACCCAAGACGATTGCACTCCTGTAAGAAAGCATCAAGCATGATTTTTCATTCTTCAGCGTCAGCGCGACCTCCAAACAAAAAATCATTTAGACAATGCAATCGGTCACCCCATGAGAAGATCGACGTACATGTCATTCCAGAAAAGAAGAGAATTTCTCAAAAATTGCGTACGCGATTGAACAGCCCATAGGAAGGCACTTGTTGAAAAGATAGTAGTCAGCAAATTTAAAACCCAGTTGGTCGAAATCCGCTTGCGAAATTGGTAGTATTCGGAAAGCACTCTTAATATCTGCCTTTGCTAAAAGAAGCCAGCACCCCTCCCCTTTCCTAAATTTTTTGCCATATAAACAGCGGTTTCAAAGCGTGTGCACGAGACAGAACAGAGTTCATAGTCGAGAAACGAGTTGACAGCAGAGTCATTTGGATAAGACATGTGATGAATTAAACGATACGCTCCTGGTGTTTCCTTTGGAACTAAGGGCATCGGTGATATGCGAAGGATTGGTATCGGTCGGTCTTTGAATGAGACCGCTAATCGTCCCTCTTTCAATTCCGCCAGTATTTTCTGATGAACAACGTCCCTGTTGAGAGATACTGATGTCAGATTTGGGGACTCAGTGGGCTGATGTGCGCCATTGTATTCAAATGGAAAACCAGACTGAAAACCATTCTCTAAATATGGTGCCGTAGCACTATCAGGATAATCGCGTAGGGCTTCTTTTGAAACTTCAATGTTGATGGGAGTTTTCCCATCAGTACTTTGCAAGAAATTGCCACCTTTTCGTCAGCTTTAAGCGAAAATCCGTAGGAGCGAAACTTGTGGCACCAGGTCTGTTGGGCACCCACACAATCTTGTCAGCTGTGTGAGAAATCACATTTGTTTCTCTTGCACACACCCTTGTTGTATGCAAAATAAACACCTTGGCGCTTGACAGACAGCAATTGCAAATTTAGCGTGCTTCCCCCATGTGAGTCATCAATCGAAGCAGAGATTAGAACTGATTGAAGCCCATGACTGAACCGCTATCGCTTGCCGGAATCGAAACTGCCCGTCGTAGGTTCTCCGCTCAAAAGAACCGATTAGAGCCGCAGCGTCCCTAATAATGCGCATGCATTGTAACATTCCAAAAATGTTGGATGGATGTTTTTGAATAAATATGTATATATAAATGAGGGCGTCAGTCCTTTGTTCGATTGACGACACATTATCTTTAACTTTGACTTTGTTTCTAGAGTTCCATGTCCAGGGAGGCCAATTGCTTACCCGAAGTCAACTCACTCAACTTAGGTGAACTCTTCAACAGAATAGCTATGTTGATATACTGATTCATTCGACCCAATTTTTTGCTGAATAGCCAGAGGGTCATAAACTGCCATGTCGTCGTCAGATAACTGGACCAATTTTGAGGCAGCCGGTGCCCATTGATCAATTATAGGCACGGGGAGCTGGGAAATAAGATACAGAGCCAGCAGTGTGTACATTGGTAGCCTTACAAAATATCGAAATCCGTTAACAATCAGCTCATTCTGCGGAACATCTGGATCCTGCTCCCCCTTCGTAGCTGCTGGCGGGCGATCACCCGCTTGCGTCTGAGCTGGTACCTGAGCTGCATACCTTGGCTGGGCACTGGCAGATGTGTTTTGTAAATTCTGACAGGCGGAAGCAATGGCTAACTGAGTCGAAGAAGTCTGGGTCTGTGAATCATGCTGCTGCGAGCCTTGAAGCTGATATGGTGAGTAACGGCTGGTAGATTGCCGAACCGACGTTCGCAGCTTTATTTGCTTTTTCTGAATCCCAGAAACATTTGCTGGCCGTTTCTTTCGTGGGGGAAAGATGCTGTTTGTTTATTTCAGACCAAACGTTTTGAATTGTGTTCTTTTTCCTCGGGTAAAATTCCCGAACTGACCACGATGTTCCGCAAAACAGTTCGCAACCGTACTAGAATGCATAAACGGCTATAAATAGACGGACTCACAATGCAACGGTTCAGGGCAGAGAACTCTTAAAAAATTATCTAGGAACAATATCGTTGAAGCATTACATAATAAATTCATTTATGCGCAAGGCATAAATCTTCATATAGTATACTATCCTTGGATGTGGTATATCTGTACGGACTTACAGCACAGAGCATTAACACTGTGTATTTGTACGGAGCTATAGCAGCCAACGGGTTGACATCTGAATGTTTTGTGATTTTTGTTTCAAATCTGAAGTAATGAAACAGCTGAACGTTTTATACATAAATCACAAAAATTGGGTACTACACGCCGATGCAACATCACAAGAAACGTACTAATATTATTTTCGATACAGCCCCAGTCCTCTACTTTTTTTAATTATTTTTTATGTCAATGATATCCAAGAGGTGGCTGAAAATCATGTCAAAATTTTGTAGCTCGCAGACGATAAATGACTCTACACCACAGGTAGGTGCAGTAATATCGTCGACAATCGACTACAGGACGCTCTTTGGTATTAAGAAGACTCATGCACGAAATGCCGCATTAAGCTTAACCCAAACAAAACTAAAAAAACTAATCATAACAAAGAAAATGTCGAGTGCCCCTTGTCGATCTATACCTGTACAACATCAAACTTGAAACCCGCGAGGAGTCTGAATTCCGACGAATGACAATCAACAGACATTTAACCTTAAACATCCACGTCTCCCTCGCCATAAACAGAGCTAACAAACGAATAAATCTCCTAAACATTAAAGTTAAAAATCGGTTTCTCAGGCCCTCCCGCATGGCCCTTTTGGTTGTTACATGCCCTCTTTTTATAACCAATGCAAACTTAAAAAAATAAAAATTAAACGGTTTATGTCTGATATTTTACCCAAGTTAATAAAATTGATCAATTTATTACTTGAGTGCAACAAGGCATTGCAATGTTTTAGCACTGCAAAGCCTTTTTGCACTCAAGGGACGAAATATACCACCACTCATGATTTTCTGTAGTTAAAAGTATTTAGTGTACACGCCCACACCATCGACTCCAGAACAGCTACAAGCACACACATACACACCCATGCCAGAGTAAGTGGCATAAACTCTGTTCACTACCTCCCACCTCCCTTAGATCAGATGCCTGCATCCATGGCTGCTGGGCGCTGCTCGCGGGTAGTCCCTGTCCCTACTAAATCATACAGAAAACGCACATCACATTCGCGTACACACTGACAAGATCAACTCCAGAACAGCAACAAGCACATAGAACAAATGCTACTCGTAACTTAACCTTGCCCTGACCGACTCATAAGAATCAAACAGCAAAATCACACTACATTCGCGCACACTCCGAAAACATCAATAGCTACAAGCACTCACACGCAGCAACGCTAAAGTGTACACGGATAGGCGATAACGAGGAGCTACAAAAATATCTGTTCACAGCGCCACCAAAAACAGATATCAACATGGCTGCTAGGAGCTTCTCGTGGCTTGGCCTTGTCTCGACCAGCTCATAACAATCACACTCGCGTACAAACCGAAAACATCGATTCCATTACAGCTGCAAACATACACATGCATTCATGTCAGATCCCCGACGGATTAGTGGATGATTCCGGCCTTCTAAAATAATAACCGTTATGGATTATAATGACCGGCTACTCCCTGGCAGGTGTTGCTGCTGGGATACCTTCTCTCTGGCCCGAACGCGCTGCCCTATTTGATTTCTCCCATCCTGACAAAAATCAGATTTCCCAATGACGAATACCAATTGTAGCTCAGCTAATGATCTGGAGGCCCCGACCGATGTAGGTGGGAGTCAAACTGTGAGTCATTGTCCAAGGATAGGAATACCGTAATTAGGGGTGCATACTGACTAAAATGAAATATAGTGGAATTTCGGGGAAGTGTGACAAAACGTCGAGTGTAATTTTTTTCAGGTCTGTGGGTGGTGGTTTCCAATATGGATGATTGTAAAGCAGCGACATACCTTTCTGCTAATTTGTTACCGCAACCGCCACTCCCCGTTACAATTCCAACGTGTTGGGGAAAATTACCTCCAGCTCCGCTCTTATTCGCGCCTCCATTGATGCCATGAAAATCAGTTATATCGAAGAGGAGCTCCCTTCAATGCGCATCACATCCTAAATTATCTCAAACCCCTTTTTTTGTTTCACGAAGCCCACAAAAGTCCAATAGTAACAATACATGGGTGTGGAATGAATGTTACTATTTTTCTGTTTCTCAAATGTCACTATGAACTTTTCAGTTTCCCTTTCTCGTCGACGCTGTGAGAATTTACAAGAGGAATTCCAACAGCACTGGTTCAGTACCCATATCTGCTCAGTACTATATCGAGCGTTCTTGTCTTAACATATGGAGGATGAACACAGAAACTGACCAGTAGACCAGTTCACAAGGTTTTCCCATAGGTTCACGCTTATCTTGACTCTAAACTACTGTCTTTGATTCCTACGCCCGCCCATAGAATTAACATTGATACTGACGTCTACATTTTGAATCCATAGACCCTACTTTCACTCGATGAATTAGATCATGAAACTGTGCAGCGTATATCGGAAAGCGAGTTGTGTTTCTTGGACTAACTTCTGCTGGTTGAGATGTGTGGTATTGCAACCATTATGGATCATATTTTTTCAAGCGGAGAAAAGCCTGGGGCCGCTCTGGGTTAGTTTGTGAACGGGGAGTAAGGCGGGGGGAGGTGTCATAGCCCAGAAAAAAATGTGCATGACAATAAAGGAAGGCGTGTACATTTACACATCACTCAAAGCGACGATTTGGCCGTTGACAGAGTTGGCGGTGTAATTGCGACACTCGAGACACCGTAGTAGAGCTTTTCATTTACCACCATTATTATGATAAGCGTAAAAGAGTTCAAGAACTCGAGTGTCGAATATCGATAGAGCTATTAATCACGAGCCTCTCTGACATTCTTTCCTTGGCGAAAGATAGGCTTGTTCACATTCGGTCAGCATATTACAGGCTGCATCGATCGAGTTTTTTTGTTATTTCGTAGCGTGCATTAAACAAAGGCTGCTGTGTTCAACTTTGTTCAAAACTACTATCTTCTATATTGATGAATCATGGTATGCCAAAGGGTCGCGGCATCAGAAAAATATATAACGGCCTCGCTGGCATGGGTATTTCAAATTCAGAATGGTCGTACAGAAAGAGTGGCTATCAACATTGTTCGTGTTTTCAGATGCCTGCATATTGTTCGATCACACGGCTGAAAAGAGTAAACAAAAGTACAAAGTATGAAAACAATTACTGTTTAACTGACGATAAACAATAAAATAACGATTTCAGAACGACATATTCTGTACGAATGTGAGATCTTCTATCGGAGGAAGTCGGTAAGAAGAATACACGTTTGATATATTCTCCTATTTCCTGGTTGGATCGTGGCCAAATTCCCTATATTAAAGTTCCAGATTTTCCACCATTATGTTTGAATGGATGGAATCTAAACGTACCACGACATCCAAACTGCTTGACTACAGTACGGACACCGTGGGCGGGTCACTTTCCACGGGTGGGCAACATTTCTCCGGACGCAATAATATTAGATTCCAAACACTAATTATAGGGATAATCATCAAAAATTTAATTAAACTTTTGATGATAATGATTTTTATTATCTGGTAAACGCATGGGTTGACATCACTGCCAACGAATGGATTACGGCCACTCCACAGCGACTGTATTGTAGCAGCTTTGGCAGACACGAAACTTTTAACCTTCTCCATCGTTTTCCATTGACATGTCACGCGATTACACGAAGGAATGCGTGTTCGCAAATATGTCAATATACAGATATTCTTACAGTATATTATCTCCAAGTGTCAACAGATTTAGTTACATTCGGTAAAATTTCTTCTACTTCAACCACCCTCGAACCAAACGGCTAACACGTCGGGCTGGAAGATTGATGGAGTAGCAAAAATACACTGAACCGTGACTGCACACCTAAAATGATATCATATACTGCTATACGATCATACAATGAAGTGTGAGACACAAGAACGTCGCTAGCTTTTTTAAAGGTATGGTATGTGCTTGCGCATCATCTACGCATGACAGAGATGCTGCAACTCTTCTTTCTAGTAACAGGTTGTAAATCGGCTGTTCACAGCAGACAAGAACCTAGCACAAAAGTGCACGAATACAAAGTCAGACTAGAGGATGTATGAGATGGCGCAGCAAATAGCAAGATGCCATTCTACAAAGCCTGGTCAACGCTGATTCGCCAAACAGGTCAAAGTTGCACATTGATTTACTTGCAGTTCTTGTACACGGGTCTTTAAAATGGGCATGGATAAACGCTGATCGTATTTACGTCATATCCCCAGTATTTGGAGACGGGAGTGGGAGGAGGGGGCGTCGAGCAATGCCTTTTCCAGTCAAGGTTCATTTGTTGAAATTATGATTAATGTTTCACGGCAACCAACTTTTGCAGCCCAATCGCATACCTGGGTTGTTGTCGGTGCTGGAACGTAAATGTACACGCCTTCCTTTATTGTCATGCACATTTTTTTCTGGGCTATGACACCTCCCCCCGCCTTACTCCCCGTTCACAAACTAACCCAGAGCGGCCCCAGGCTTTTCTCCGCTTGTGCGTTTTCTGTATGATTTAGTAGGGACAGGGACTACCCGCGAGCAGCGCCCAGCAGCCATGGATGCAGGCATCTGATCTAAGGGAGGTGGGAGGTAGTGAACAGAGTTTATGCCACTTACTCTGGCATGGGTGTGTATGTGTGTGCTTGTAGCTGTTCTGGAGTCGATGGTGTGGGCGTGTACACTAAATACTTTTAACTACAGAAAATCATGAGTGGTGGTATATTTCGTCCCTTGAGTGCAAAAAGGCTTTGCAGTGCTAAAACATTGCAATGCCTTGTTGCACTCAAGTAATAAATTGATCAATTTTATTAACTTGGGTAAAATATCAGACATAAACCGTTTAATTTTTATTTTTTTAAGTTTGCATTGGTTATAAAAAGAGGGCATGTAACAACCAAAAGGGCCATGCGGGAGGGCCTGAGAAACCGATTTTTAACTTTAATGTTTAGGAGATTTATTCGTTTGTTAGCTCTGTTTATGGCGAGGGAGACGTGGATGTTTAAGGTTAAATGTCTGTTGATTGTCATTCGTCGGAATTCAGACTCCTCGCGGGTTTCAAGTTTGATGTTGTACAGGTATAGATCGACAAGGGGCACTCGACATTTTCTTTGTTATGATTAGTTTTTTTAGTTTTGTTTGGGTTAAGCTTAATGCGGCATTTCGTGCATGAGTCTTCTTAATACCAAAGAGCGTCCTGTAGTCGATTGTCGACGATATTACTGCACCTACCTGTGGTGTAGAGTCATTTATCGTCTGCGAGCTACAAAATTTTGACATGATTTTCAGCCACCTCTTGGATATCATTGACATAAAAAATAATTAAAAAAAGTAGAGGACTGGGGCTGTATCGAAAATAATATTAGTACGTTTCTTGTGATGTTGCATCGGCGTGTAGTACCCAATTTTTGTGATTTATGTATAAAACGTTCAGCTGTTTCATTACTTCAGATTTGAAACAAAAATCACAAAACATTCAGATGTCAACCCGTTGGCTGCTATAGCTCCGTACAAATACACAGTGTTAATGCTCTGTGCTGTAAGTCCGTACAGATATACCACATCCAAGGATAGTATACTATATGAAGATTTATGCCTTGCGCATAAATGAATTTATTATGTAATGCTTCAACGATATTGTTCCTAGATAATTTTTTAAGAGTTCTCTGCCCTGAACCGTTGCATTGTGAGTCCGTCTATTTATAGCCGTTTATGCATTCTAGTACGGTTGCGAACTGTTTTGCGGAACATCGTGGTCAGTTCGGGAATTTTACCCGAGGAAAAAGAACACAATTCAAAACGTTTGGTCTGAAATAAACAAACAGCATCTTTCCCCCACGAAAGAAACGGCCAGCAAATGTTTCTGGGATTCAGAAAAAGCAAATAAAGCTGCGAACGTCGGTTCGGCAATCTACCAGCCGTTACTCACCATATCAGCTTCAAGGCTCGCAGCAGCATGATTCACAGACCCAGACTTCTTCGACTCAGTTAGCCATTGCTTCCGCCTGTCAGAATTTACAAAACACATCTGCCAGTGCCCAGCCAAGGTATGCAGCTCAGGTACCAGCTCAGACGCAAGCGGGTGATCGCCCGCCAGCAGCTACGAAGGGGGAGCAGGATCCAGATGTTCCGCAGAATGAGCTGATTGTTAACGGATTTCGATATTTTGTAAGGCTACCAATGTACACACTGCTGGCTCTGTATCTTATTTCCCAGCTCCCCGTGCCTATAATTGATCAATGGGCACCGGCTGCCTCAAAATTGGTCCAGTTATCTGACGACGACATGGCAGTTTATGACCCTCTGGCTATTCAGCAAAAAATTGGGTCGAATGAATCAGTATATCAACATAGCTATTCTGTTGAAGAGTTCACCTAAGTTGAGTGAGTTGACTTCGGGTAAGCAATTGGCCTCCCTGGACATGGAACTCTAGAAACAAAGTCAAAGTTAAAGATAATGTGTCGTCAATCGAACAAAGGACTGACGCCCTCATTTATATATACATATTTATTCAAAAACATCCATCCAACATTTTTGGAATGTTACAATGCATGCGCATTATTAGGGACGCTGCGGCTCTAATCGGTTCTTTTGAGCGGAGAACCTACGACGGGCAGTTTCGATTCCGGCAAGCGATAGCGGTTCAGTCATGGGCTTCAATCAGTTCTAATCTCTGCTTCGATTGATGACTCACATGGGGGAAGCACGCTAAATTTGCAATTGCTGTCTGTCAAGCGCCAAGGTGTTTATTTTGCATACAACAAGGGTGTGTGCAAGAGAAACAAATGTGATTTCTCACACAGCTGACAAGATTGTGTGGGTGCCCAACAGACCTGGTGCCACAAGTTTCGCTCCTACGGATTTTCGCTTAAAGCTGACGAAAAGGTGGCAATTTCTTGCAAAGTACTGATGGGAAAACTCCCATCAACATTGAAGTTTCAAAAGAAGCCCTACGCGATTATCCTGATAGTGCTACGGCACCATATTTAGAGAATGGTTTTCAGTCTGGTTTTCCATTTGAATACAATGGCGCACATCAGCCCACTGAGTCCCCAAATCTGACATCAGTATCTCTCAACAGGGACGTTGTTCATCAGAAAATACTGGCGGAATTGAAAGAGGGACGATTAGCGGTCTCATTCAAAGACCGACCGATACCAATCCTTCGCATATCACCGATGCCCTTAGTTCCAAAGGAAACAC
This sequence comes from Pictodentalium vernedei, assembly GCA_031216915.1. Taxonomy (NCBI): domain Eukaryota; kingdom Metazoa; phylum Mollusca; class Scaphopoda; order Dentaliida; family Dentaliidae; genus Pictodentalium; species Pictodentalium vernedei. The sequence goes on along the minus strand of CM062297.1, from coordinate 525,127,441 downwards.
CAGGAGCGTATCGTTTAATTCATCACATGTCTTATCCAAATGACTCTGCTGTCAACTCGTTTCTCGACTATGAACTCTGTTCTGTCTCGTGCACACGCTTTGAAACCGCTGTTTATATGGCAAAAAATTTAGGAAAGGGGAGGGGTGCTGGCTTCTTTTAGCAAAGGCAGATATTAAGAGTGCTTTCCGAATACTACCAATTTCGCAAGCGGATTTCGACCAACTGGGTTTTAAATTTGCTGACTACTATCTTTTCAACAAGTGCCTTCCTATGGGCTGTTCAATCGCGTACGCAATTTTTGAGAAATTCTCTTCTTTTCTGGAATGACATGTACGTCGATCTTCTCATGGGGTGACCGATTGCATTGTCTAAATGATTTTTTGTTTGGAGGTCGCGCTGACGCTGAAGAATGAAAAATCATGCTTGATGCTTTCTTACAGGAGTGCAATCGTCTTGGGTTCCACTTAGAAAAAAAACAAAAAACAGAAGGCCCACGCACTGCCATCTGTGTTTGGGGGTGGAAATAGATACGATCGAAAGGGTTGTTCGTGTTCCTCCAGACAAAATCAAAGAGGCCAAGGAAAAAATCAATGCAATTCTTGAGAAATAAAAAAAACACTCTCAATCAGTAACAGTCATTACTGGTAGTTTGAATTTGTCGTGCCGGGCGATTTTGAAGGTCCCTCCTTTACCAGGCGCCTAATCAATGCCATAATTGGTCTGATACAGCCTTATCATCATGTGCGGGTCTATAGAGGAATGACAGATGATTTACTAACGTGGCTTTCATTTCTGTCTGCATTCAATGGAGTTTCGGTTTTTTCCAATCAATTTTGGAAGAAGAATTTTCAGCTCCAGTTATTTATCAATAGCGCTGGTGGTACAGGCAGGGGTTTTGGGCTGCATTCAGTTGTAAGTGGGCTTACCGTACAGAGCCTGAATTTTGTCTGCAGACTGGTTTGACCGATAACATTCGATTTTCGGAATTGTCTCCTATTCTTTTAGCAGAGTATATTTGTGGCGACCTGCTTAGGAACAAAGAAATAATGTTCAGATGGATAACCAGGCTGTCGTGGGCGTTAGCAGTAGCTTAACATCGAAAATCGAAATCCAATGACACCATACCATTAGTAAGGGCTTTTATCTTGCAGTGCTTACGAATTAATCATATTTTCAAAGCAGACCATATTCCAGGAAAAACTAATATCTTAATAGATAATCTTTCCCGTTTACAGCTTGCCAAGTTTCATTCACTGGCACCAGAAGCAGAAACCGATCCGTCTCAAGTGCTGGCCAAACTGTTCAACTTTTGCAACAAATAGCTCAGTAGATATTACGCGCAAGTCTTGCACCAAACCAAGCACACGAGAAGGATACCAATCGGATGTAACGGTATGGAGGTGTTGTTTGGGGTAACCCTCTAAACCGAAACTATAATGGGGTATCTGACCTGGGTTTGCATGGGTAGCAGCAAGAGATTCATTTTTATCGTACAGGATGAATGAATCTAAAAGGGATAGGAATGACACTGTTTGAAGCAGGAAATTAATTTTTATTTTTATCCATTCTTTTCCCTTTCATGTATGTACAGTAATTTGATCTAACCTTAATACGTTGTTGACAACAACATACAAATACCTCGATTGGACTAACCAGTTTCAATTATTATTCCAATTAAGTTACTGGAGTCACCAGCTTAATTATTGAATTTTATTACTTTCCCAAATGTGATTTACTGGGATTCTCGGGTTTGATTATAAAAGATAACTTCACAGGTGAATTATGCAATCAACAATTGTGTCATGTATCCGTGCGCGCAAACGAAGACGCTTTGTCATGGATGCAATGGGGACTTCATTGCATTTTTCCTTTTTTAACCCTTTACCTAACATGAAAAGCAGACGGCACTTGCAAAAAAAAAAAAAAATTCTTAAATATTATTTTCATTTTTTGTCTGAAAAATATAGGTTTTGACCCAAGCTCGTTAGTAGGTGTAAAGTGCGGATTTAAGGACAGATGTACAAAAAAATGTACATGTACACGTACATGTACGTGTACCGCCATAGGGATTCAGTGTTAAATCGTGTACAGAGTGTAAAAAATGTTGTTTTTACATGGTGTCCTAGAAGCCGCAATCGTTTTTTGACCTGATCGGATCGCATGTTAGACCGTTCAAACAGCCGTTCGCGAACGAGTGCGAATTCAACACACCGCACGGAAGGAAAAATGTACAAAATTTGAAGAAAACGTCAACTTAAAATTTTTTCTCAACGTTCTCATCGCGGATCAGGCCTTCGATCTATCGTTGGCGAACGCCGGCAAAAAACGCTTTGCGGCTACTAGGACAGCATCAAAAATGCGTTTTGCGGCTTCTAGGAAACCGACGTTCGCGATCGCGTTCCTGACGGTGGAGGGTGCGATCCGATCGGTGAAAACGATTTGCGGATTCTAGGACAGGAAAAATCGATCTCAAAACGTTTTCTCTACGTTCGCCAACGGCGCGAAGTGGGTGTAAAGTGAGGTTACTCGTCGAGGATTTTTTCCAAACTCATTGCGGCTTCTAGGATAGCTTCAAAAATGCGTTTTGCGGCTTCTAGGACACCGACGTTCGCGATCGCGTTCCAGACGGTCGAGGGTGCGATCCGATCGGTGAAAACGATTTGCGGATTCTAGGACAGGAAATCGATCTCAAAACGTTTTCTCTACGTTCGCCAATGGTGCAAAGTGGGTGTAAAGTGAAGTTACTCGTCGAGGATTTTTTTCCAAACAAAACGGAAAAAAACTCGAGTTTGGAAAATTAGAACCGATGGAAATCGTCCGTCCACGTTTGTCATCGCCGTTAGCGATCGAGAACTGATGAAAATGTTTAAATCTTCGCTAAATCGTTTATTCTTGTTCTTGATGTAAATGAAAGTTTTTTTCATTCAATAAATCAAAACGATAAAAATTGCGTTCCACTTAGATAGTTTTAAGTGGACAAAATTTGAGTTTTAATTGACTCTATGAAATCTTCGCAAAATCGTTTCATTTTTGTTCCGATGTAAATGAACGGTTTTTCATTCAATAAATCAAACGATAAAATTGCGTTCCACTTAGTTAGGTTTTTAAGAGGTAAATTGAGTTTTTATTGACTCATGATAATGTTTCGGAGATATGAATAAACCCTTTTGATGGATACAATTCTTCTTAAATTTAGAAAGAATTAGAAAGAATTACTTAATCATTTTTTGAAAACCGGTTTTCATTTTTCATTCGTAAAATGGTTTTAAAACAGAATTTTCACGTTATCTAAAAAGAGGGTAACAATATAATTTTTCCGTTTTTATGTGCTTAACTTCACATTTTTAAAAAGTCATTCTCAACTGGTTTTAGTTATTATATATTAAAGACAGAAGATTTTATTTACTTAAAACATAAAACTAACTATACATTAAATTTTTGAGAATAATAAAATAACTCACGTTACCATACTCTAAAGGAAATATTAATAATTTTAGAGAACAAAAAAAATGTTTTTACACAGCACAGATTCCAAGCGGAGAGATGAACTTCTCAACGAATACTAAACGAGTCAAGAAAAGCATTCGATCCGCCAACAGAAGCAGGCGATTGGGAGAGATGGAATTAAGACGAGAAACCACAAAATTATTTAAACCCGTGACGGAGGTTCAGGAACGAAGTAAGAAGAAGATCGTTGACGTATTGAGGCCTATAAAAGAAAGTTCTTTGAGAACGGGTTCGTTGCCTGGTAGTTTTACAAGGGGGTTTTCCTTTCAAAGATCATTGCCGGATTACGTTCCCATGAGAATCGAAACCGATGTGAGCGAAAGCGATGATGCAGCTTCGACTATCACCACTGATAGCGTCGCGTCGTCCGAGGGTGGTGGTAAGAGAGATCTGTTGTATGGAATTTACAGAGATCCCAGCGGTAGGACTTTCATAGGCGACACTGAAGTGCTAGAGGATGATGATAATTTAATCGTCGGTTCGAATAGGTATGAATTAACTCCTGGACTGCGCAAATTGCTCCTTTCCGACAAGCCTGGAGATTACACGGATCGGGATTTCGACATTTACGGCGACATTCTGGTTCAGACCCACGCCATGAAGAGAAATAACGATGTCAGAGAAACGAGACCCAAAGCTAATAGAGGTTACAAGTGGACGAAGGTGGTGAAACCCATATGGGATATGAATAAGAAATTCGTCGAATCGGTGACTGGAAAAGGAGTGAGAACCACTTTTCTTCCAAACGATTCTGAAGCTCTGTCTCAGAGATTGAGATTGTTGATGGCAAGTCGATGCGCTGGTAATACTGGATCAGATAATGAGATAGTGAGCATATGCGACGAATTGTTGAGGGAGAAGGTCTTGAATAAACAAGATAATAAAAGGCTGATGAACGGATTGAAGGATTGATATATATATAATAAGTAGAGAGAACAAACAAAAAATAGATAAAATAAAAAAACAGTAAATTTTACACTAGAAAATAATAAAAAGTATTTAAACAACAAACGATTTACGAGCGAAAAAACAAAAATATATATTATAAAATAAAAATATGTTGGTGATAAAGAACAGGGGATACGTTAGAACTTACGTTCAAGGCGGTTCTGGCATCGTTGATTCTATAATGCGAGCGTTCACGAGCAATGCAGGTAGAAAACTCGCATCAACCGCGTTTGAGGTCGGTAAGAAGACGGCTTTGGATGCTGGTAAGAAAGCCGCTTCCGAAGCTAGTGGTAGGATCGCTTCTGTGGCTGGCAAGAGGGCAGCCGACGCGTTGATCAACAAGTTGATCAGTCCGCCGGCGAAGCGAGCTACGTTAGAGCAATCGCCGAAAAGTTGGAAAGATTTTAAGGATGCTGTGGTACCCATACAAGATTTAGCTAAAATGACTAATACGATCTGGATTGAAGAGAACTCGCGACGGTGTAATACAAATAAATAATAATATTATAAAAAACTGAGTTTGAAAAACATAAAAATTGTGTTTGAAAATCTAAAAATAACAAAAAAAATAAAAAAGGATGAACATTAAAGATATGTCTTGGAATGACGTCGCGACCAAGAGGTCGAATAACGAGTTCCTTCCCAAAAGCATAAGAGACTTGATAGTGGGAAAATCGAATTGTGGAAAGACCAATCTCTTGATGAATCTGTTGTCACAACCCGACTGGTTGGATTACGACAGATTATTCGTGTTTGGTAAGAGTTTGTTTCAACCCAATACCATTTTGGATGGTGCGGCGATGGAATTGATAAAGAGAAATGCATCTTCGAACGTTGAGTGTCGATTTTATGAGAACGCTTGCGAAGTTCCGGATCCTAGAGAATTGAAATCGGAAGATGAGAATCTCATGATTTTCGACGATCTGCTTTTGGAGAGACAGAACCGATGATAGTCGTATTACGTTAGATGTCGTCACAGCAACGTGGATTGTTTCTACCTGTCACAGAATTATTTTCGATTGCCCAGACAGACGATAAGGGAGAACGCTAATTTAATGTGTCTCTTTCGCCAGGATCTCAAAAATCTCAATCACATCTACGGTGATCACGTCACAAACGACATGAGCATGGCAGAATGCAGGAGATTCTGCAAGAGGGTTTGGGATGGAGGACTTTACAATTTCGTCGTGATCGATTTGACTAGCGAATTTAATCGCAGAAAATATCGGAGCGGATTCGACAAGTTTTATGTTTCTGATGATAATAAAACAGAGAGCGAAAACAAAAATTAGAAAATAATAAATCATCAATAATTTAGTTTTGAAAAAATAAAATAAAAATTAAAAATATAATGTTCGAACAAGGAGAATTGTTAGAACGGATAGCCGAGAATACGGCTGCAAAACAATCCATTCAAATCGTGGTGAGTGGCGATTCGACTCGATTCGCGACGAAATTCGAACCTTCCATCGAATTGAATAGAGAGAAAAGATACGAGATGGCGTTGGTGAGTCTGGAGACTTATTATTCCTTTCCCAAGGTCACCGAAAAGAATAACACGTTCAAGTATTCTGACGGAGTGGATTGGTTGGAGATTCGAATTCCCACAGGAAGTTACGACATAGATGATTTGAACAATCACATTCAGACGCGAATGAAGGCAGATGGAAAGGGAAGCAACAAGATCAGACTCGCTCCCAACCCTAATACCCTACAGACGATGTTGGATTTGGAAGATAATTTTAAAGTGGATTTCAACACGGACAAGGCAAGATGCTAGGATTTGATCGAAAGATGTATCGAGGCCACGCAGCATCTGAAAATATGGTTGACATTCTCGCAGTCAATAGCATTCTGGTGAACGTGGACGTGATTGCTGGAAGCTACGTGAATGGTAGCACTCAACCGACGATCTATTCCTTCTTTCCAAGCGTGTCGCAGGGTTATAAAATCGTGGAACGACCTCGAAATTTAGTTTATTTACCCGTGATTTTAGACACGTTGTATAGTCTCAAAACCATGTTGACGGATCAAAATGGTGAACTGTTAGATCTTCGTGGAGAGAGGGTGACGATACGATTTCACATAAGAGAAATATAAAAAAGCAAACAAAAAAAAAGAATATTGTGTATATATATAAATAAGAAAATAAAATAAACGCAATATTACTTTTACAAAAATTATTTACTATATATAATTATCATTAAAACAAAAAACAATTGAACAAAATATATTTAAAAAAAAAGAAATATGACTGAATACGTGGTTAGAAACGTGAACATATCCAAAGGACAGAGGGAGAAACTTAAGAGAGCATTAATTCGAGACGAGCCGGTGAGATTCAAATTCACTTACAAAGATCTGATGAGTGACGATCGAATCTCCCGGACCAGAACTCAAATCAAAAGGATGGAGAAAGCGATTGGTGAAAGAAGAGGGTTGAAGGTGAGATTGAGTCCCGCTCAATTGAAATACAATTTGAAAGGCAGTTTCATACCGCTTTTGGCAGGAATCGCTGCAAAAGCATTACCCTTTGCTGCAAAAGCATTGCCCTTTCTCGGACAGACTCTCGGTGTGGGAGCTCGGGACTCGCGAGTTCGCCAGTTGAGAAATTAATGGGTGGCAGCAGATTGTTTTTGAAGAAGGGAGGAGTCGTGTGTTGCGTGGACATAGATGACAACAGTGAAGCATTGCATCTAAGTCACCCCGTGACAGGTGTCGACCACCTTTGCAGTGGAAATGGTCTCTATCTGAAGGAAGGAAAGAAGGTATTCGGTAAGGGTTTGCTGTTTGGTGAGAATTCACCATTTAAGAATATACCAATTTTGAGTATGTTATTATAATGTAAAAAAATTATATAATTATATAAAATATAAAAATATAAATTATAGAAAGTATAAAAAAAATAATATAAAAGATAGACTTTTTTGAACGATAATGATGAATGTCACGGGATAGA